>OY741966.1:11200000-11800000 GCA_963555595.1 Tethea ocularis
AGGTGCGGTAAGTAATTTTTAGGAGAGTCGAACTTTCTACGGTGCTCACTTCTATGCCTATCTTAATGGTCGAAAAATGTGCTAGCTTGATACTTTAGTAAAATATCAGATCAGCGCTAATTTATTTGACTGTTACTATTTTAAGCCACCATGAATACATGTTGGCGAGCCTCAGCCAAGCTATTGCAGGCTTTAGAAATGTTGCCCGGTTCAGAGCCCACTGCTCTCGCCGATTTGTCTGGTGAGGTTGATGCAGTCATTTAGTCTTTTTCAAAAAACAAAAGGTTTTATACACGGCGAATGTTACCGTCTAAACGTAAGTCAAGTGTGACTTGCGTTGCGACCAATAACTGACTAAGCACAAATGTGTGGACAAGATTGGCCAACCTTAGGCGAGCATCTTTAATTTGTGCAGAAAAACTGATACTCCAGTGAGACAAGCGTAGCGTTCCCAAATGATAAGTCACGAAAAATGAACAGTACACGCGTTAGCCAGCATTCTGCCAGCTAGGCGAGCGAAAATATGGGCAAGAAAAGCCAAGTAGCCTGTCTACACGTTGGTTAGTCTTTACTCGACCAACATGTATGGGGCGGGGTGTTTAATGATTGTATATTAACAGATCATAAGTAGAGTTTCTGGCAGCGTAAACGTGGCATAAACTGACTAGCCTAAAAGGTGCTATAGTCTTCAAAGTCTTTATTACTTTTTTGAACATAGAATGGACTGCGCAGAAGTCAGATAATAAACTACTGCGCAGTATCAATTTTATATTTCAAAGACATTTCTAGAAACTTCCGTGAAAGTTATCCGAGTAATATCGCAGCATAGCACTATCCATAGCGTCAGAAAGAATCCCAAATAACTTACGTGATATAGCCTGTGGACACAACAGTGGGGAGACATATTGACCGGTCGCTAAGTGACGTCATCCCTAAATTCCGACCAGTTTTATGGACATCATGGCTTATGGAATGCGATTAAATTGTCAGTGAATCATTTAATATTCTCCGGGTATCCATAATTCTTTTGACATTTCCTGACTTGTAACAGCAGAATTATTACACGCAGCTATCTAAGGTTACGTAGAATAGGCAAGATTATCAGTCTATCATCAATAAGGGGTCTTTATTGTCCGTCACACAGCTGGAATACTGATAAAGTGTTGTGTATACCACGGTGTATCTAAATATAGCCATACAATGCCCTTTATGCATCTCATTGGAAATGCGCCATTGAAGCGTTGCATTCGCGATGGTCTGCCAGCTATCAGTGGATCTAAGAAACCAGACAATTTAAAATAAACGGCTTTCAACACACGCCATTTAAACATTAACTGTGTATTTCTTAGAAGGATTAGTTTGACTGAGAAGTCAAGTGATTCAAGTTAGAAGATTGGTATGATATGTTGGTGATATGAAGTGGACAGTTTATCACCGGAACGATAATTGGTAAAGTAAACATGTTTTAGAGGGGACATCACGATATAAATTCCTTTGTAGAACTATCGACGAGTGCAGGGTGCTCTCAGCCGGGCAAAATTTAGGTAACCACGCCTGAGGGCACTACTAGAACAGACTACCAGAATACGAATTAGACTTACATAGTGCTGGAAAAAAATAACCTGTTGGGTACGATTTATGATAAGTGTTTCTTATTCATCAAGGATTCTCGCATCAATTGGAGGAAAATGGCATGTTTGTAGCAAGAATCCAGAACTGTTATGATTACACACATAGCTAAGAGACTGTTATGCAGCTCTCTGCATAACAGGAATCGATGGATCATCAATAGGGAATATGCATGTTTTTTTGCTTTAATAAAAAAATATAACCACAGAAATAACAAAGATATATAAGCCATCCAAAATGTATCCCTATCTCTTTCTAGTAAAATAGAATTTAGCAGGGAGTTTATATGCAGTATTGTACTATCCATGTTGGATGTCTGTATCTAATTGCTGTTCTAATCACTAAACTAAGTTCTTTAAAATGTTTATGTTTCGTATTTCTTGGCCGTTTTTAATTTCACCTTTCGTCTTTTTTACTGTATTTTCATATTTTACATAACTCATAAAAACACTTCTGGCATAACTTCTGACTCTTTAGCACCAATTTACAATATTTCTCTAGAACTTAAGACCTGATTATTTTTCCTAAGGCAAGAATCCACCGCTTATGAAAACATAACTGCTGTAGTTGGGTTGGGATACAGGGATTACTTACAGTTTTGGAAAACACGAGTAGGTAGGAGGTACAGTATGACACAACTTAGATATAGCATCGGCAAGTCGTTTTCGTACACTTCACTTCCGATTTACAAAACTAATAAAAATCATTCATTATCGCGCCTTTCAACGTTCAATAAGATCATTTTCGCCGATCATTTTTTAATTCATGAGTAATGCTGTAGGCACACTCTTTTCGGGAACGATCGATTTTACGAATATTGGTGCTTCATCTAAGTTGTGTCATACTATACCTTACATTTCTGAGATCCTATTTGTTTATCTGTTTGATTAATTTGTTTGCTAAATTAACATAAGTAAAAATAAGCCCATGCTGTAGATACTTTTTTGGAAAAAAACACGCCGTTTTTCAATTTTATGCTACTCTATAGGAAAGGTAATAAGGTCTCATTTCACCATCGTCGTTAGCACTGTAATTAAGGTAATTAATTATTTAAATTTGACAGTTTCTCTATACAAATTCTGTCATAGCCATATTTACCCCGTGGATTAATGCTAATAACGATGGTGAAATTGGGCCTAAGACTTAAATTTTTAAGGGAAGATCAGGGCAAGGTATGTAATGGTGTGAAATGTGATAAAAGTGTGTTTGTGGCATGATGATGAACCCGATTTTGATTAAGTAGAGTGTTTTTAGGTATGTTTCAAGAAAATCCGCTCAGTCGTTTAAAGATCATAATCTCGAGGTTTTTGTGTCATGAGATTCTTAAAATTATTAATTTATGTTATAATATATCTATATCTATACTGATAATAAAGCTGAAGAATTTGTTTGTTTGAACGCGCTAATCTCCGGAGTTACTGGTCCGATTCAAAAAATTATTTTACTAATCTAAAGGAAGCTACATTATCCCCGAAGGTTTATAGGCTACTTTTTTATCCCGGGAACGCGAGTGAAACCGCGGAGAACAGCTAGTATCTTATATTTATTTATCTGGTTAGATAGCGCGCGATGTTCCCTGTGATTCATGCTTTACTAGTTACCGAGGAACTTTCATGCTTTACTAGTTACCGAGGAACTAGAACTAGTATAGAAGATAAGTTTAATGTGTACGAACAATTAATTGTTAGTAAATATAATAGAAAACATTTATTGACAGTATAACATAACAATTAAAACATAGCTGCGAGAAATATAATTAGAAATGCGGTATATTATTTATAGTTACTCTGTATATAGGTTTGATTTTGTAGTTTAATTTTAATTTAATATTTCATTTTAGATAAATTATATTGAACTTTTGGTTAAGGTTAAAAAAAAAAAAAAAAAGTTCATGGCCAGACAAACTGTATAATATATAGTTAGTCAATTAGTTATAAAAATATTGAAAAGGATTGAAACATTGGTCTACCAGCGGATTAGAAATTATCATATCAAATTAGAAATTGGTAGGTAGGTAGATTGATTTGAAGACTATCACAGCCCTGGTAAGAGGCATCAGATGGTTGTGTGAAGAATGTCACACACAGATTTTTTTTTTATTAATACCTAATATCTATTTAATAATAGGGCAAATCAGCATAATAAATGCTCAATATAAAAATAAATGTTATTTAAAAATTGTTATTCTACGGTAAATATTTATTCAATCGTATTTACGTAGGACTTAGATAAATTGATTTTCTTATTTAAAAAAGAATAGTACCTACCTAGTAAGGTTAATAATATTTTTACTACCGTGTCCGTGCGTATATCATTCATTAATAAAAAGGTCGCGCCTTATTAATTTCCGATAAACATAATTTATTTCTTTTTATATCATATCCACTGATAAACTTCTTTTTTTTAGACACATAAAATGGCTACAACAATGTAGAAGGTAGGTCTTGAAACTTTTAACCTTGCAATAAAAATTGTTTGCGCCTAAAACAAGAAATCATAATTTTATTGTAATGCGTCAATACATACGAGGAAGTAATTTTAATAAAATTGATATACATACGAGTGATAAAAATATACAGAAATAGAACTGCATGAAGTGGAGTCGCGCGATTCTCGGATAGGCCTACAACTTGGCCGGCAAGTGAAGCGCCTAGCGCGTTATACCGCCTTGTATTATAACTCAATTTTAACCAACAAAATCACTTATTCTATGGAGTAAATGTTACCTTACCTTATTAACAGATCTTAATCCAGGTCCTCGAAGTAAATCCAATTTGAAAAACACAATTTTACACTGAATTTTGAGCGAACAACACTGGCACTTAGTGCAATGACCCGCGATTTTGTAACCGTCTATTATTTTTATTTTAATACTTTTTTTTATATCTTTTGAGGTAGAACTCGTTTTATTCAGCCGCTTCACTAGTATTAATTAAAATACACAATTTTTTTTTAAGTTGTTCTACCTACCGGTGTATTTTTTTAAGTACAAATTGTTATTCTTTATATTATTAACTTTATTATCGAATTACACTAATAAAAGTATATAACGAGTGGAAAACAGTTCACACCAGAAAAAAGTATAAAACTGTGCCGGACAGTGAACCGCTTCCGCATCCCCAAAACAGCTGTTCGGGAGTAGTGACGTCAAAAATCGATACCAACCGGGTTAGGAAAATAATGTAATTACACAACACACAACTTTTGCACAACACAGTAATCGAATTCACTATTCTTTATTGCATGTCCACTTTGTCAATCGCACGTAAAAATAACGTTTATTTTATAGCAACAATTTTTTCTACAATTATATGAACAAAATCGTATTTGAATCACATTCTATGTGAAATAGTGAAGTTAACGGGCACAAAATAGTGTTTTGTTTATGGTGCAGTTTCTTTTGTGAGCACATAATCGTATGCTCGGTGTAAGCGGCACGCGGTCGCAGCCGGCAGCGGTCGCGGACTGGCGGCGCGCGGCGCGGGGCGGCGGCAGGGCGGGGGGCGGGTCGCGGGCGGGCCCCGCCGAGCGCGGAATGCTATTGTAGGCGAAGCGAACTTGCCCGCCACTTTTTTTCTCGATTCTGGTCAAACAAGTTTCGTATACAACCTGCATTGTAAGGATTCCGCCATTCTTCGAACGAGGCAACGGTCTTTCTAAACTTCGTTTTATGTTAAGGTTTCGGTGTAATTTCAAAATCTAGGAACGAAACAAAAAGGATCAGACCACAGTCGATTCTAATTATAAATCTTGCGTAATATACCACTTCCTAGAAGAACTAGTAGGTGTTAGTCATTCTGTGGTAGCACTTACTACCAAAAAGTTTAAAATTTCATAAATCTTGACAAGTCAACACTTAAAAGTTACAAAAATCTAATACTGATACTAAAAAATAAGTGAAAAATGGGTCTTCTTAACACACAACAAGGCGTTTTTATTATTCATCAATTCCACACTACTCTTATTTGTGAAAGCATCTTGTTTATCCTAAAACGTCCATCAAATTTTAATTTCATTCACAGTTAGTTCTGTTAAGGTAGGTCACTCACTAGTTACGTTAATTTCGAAAGGTAGGTAGGTACCAAGATTATTTCATAAAACTTTTTACGAGTAACTTTTTCTCATAAGGTTCGTGACAGACAGACAGTCGGCTCACATCGAAAGGGACGAAATAGATTTCATTAAAATTAAACACGAAACAAGATACTAGCATTGTTTAACTTCCCGCATCGGTGTTTTCAACTAAAACTTTTGTTATTGTGAGTCTAATTGAAGATTAAAGACGTCTACATGATAATAGAAGTTACAGGAACCCATAGTCAAAATGAAAATAGCCATTGTCCTTTATTCAAATTGCATTTCGTATCAGGCAGGTTCTAGTCTACTTTTCGAATGAGACTTGAGTGGAATTCCAACATTCAAGGTTAGAAGGGAACTTCTAAAACTAAGTATTTGAAGAGCGATAACCGAACATCTATGGATAGGCTCGGCAAAACGAGATAGCATCATACCCTCCACCGTGTAGGTGAAAGAGACCGCGCGATATATTTTATTTATTGCCATATCAAGTTACATCGCGGGTGCTGTATCTCGGTTGTGCGAGAGAGACGAATATAATTATATTGTTCCCCTTGACCTCGCCGGCGGATGAAGTTGATCAGAATTTTTGGAAATTGAACTTTTTAATTAGTTTAACTGAACAGGTTCCTATGTAGAATTTATTACCATGGGATCAAACAGTATCCTGCTATTATTAAAAACTAAGATGTTTTATTTAAATTATTTCCTTAGAGGACAAAGTGTCCCAGCCCAGCTCATAAACAAACAAGTCTCACAATCAGGAAATTCAGGAATACGTGAGAAGCTGTTGGTTGATTGGCTAAGTTAAAACTCATGAAGGATTTTATATTTATTAAGCTTTTAGATGTATTGAATATATGAATAGATAGGATAAACCTACGTTGGTTTTTTTAGCCTTTAGTTGGTCCCATAAAAAATCTTTAAAAAGATGCCATCTGAAATCCAACATGTAAATACATAACTGGAATGGTAGGTAAACCAGTTTGGGGATTTATATGCTAAGCACAACCCGTTGCCACTATACATCTTGTAGAGGCACTGAAATGAGCAGGGAACCAAATAACAGATCATATTATCTGCTAAACTTTGGGTATTGAAGTTTGATGCTCAAAAAGGCGACAAGGTGACAACTTCCTAGACAAAATAACATAATACAGAATGAAATAGTTGTGAATCTGAATAAATTTGAAGCTTTTTTATCGAAACTTAAAGAACCTAAATACGTAGGTACGTCAATGAAGCTAAAAGTTTTTTGATGGGTGTTGTTTTTAATTACATGATTTAACTTTGAATTCAATTTTAATAAAATAATAAAATCCCATATGAAGTAACTAAGATGTCTTATAATAAACTCAAAGAGCATGTTAAACATAAGTTGATCGCCATTACATAGAAGACAAGAATACATGGTTGTAGTAGCTTCTCTCTGCACTTGCAGCCCCCTCCACAAGTGATAATTGTATGAAATTTATGTATATTTAAGACAAAAACTGTAATTACCTACATAAATTTAAAAAAAAAAAGATCCAACAAAAAAAAAAACTCCTTGCTGCGTTTCTTGCCGGAGTCTTCTCAGTTCAAGTGTATTCCGAACCGGTAGTAGAGTCTATTGTAAAACTGTAACTGTTGACGTTCATAAGTGCCTTATTAGGGCCTAAACTGAATAAATGAGTTTTTGATTTTGATTAATTTGAGTCTCGTACGTAATGTAGAAGTAGCAAACGATATTCTGGTTTTAGTTGCACTTTTTCATAATTCTAAAGAAATAGTTGTGAATGGATAACACCCCATTAGGGATACCCAAATATTATGGTAAATTCAGTCAGTTCCAAGATATACCGAATAGCATAATGCAGAGTGACGTCAACCATTTTCCTAGAAAAAGCGACTTGAATAGAGTTCAGACTGTGCAGAGATAAATTAATGGAAACTCCAAATATTATTTGAATAGACTGGATAAACCCTTACTGGATCGGCTTCTTTTCCCTAAAACTTTAATAAGAAAAGAATATGATCTCTTTTGATGATGCTAGCTAAAATTAGTAAGATAACTAGAACCTGATTACGTTTTACCGTTTACGTTTGGCTGTAGACTGACCCCAGAAAGAGTTACGAGGGCGAGGATGTAGAACGCTTACCCAGAAATGGCTTATTCTCTCTGGCTTTGAAGATATCTATCTGGTGGTCCGACAAATTGACTGCAGAATATGATCACTAACCATACTCCTTCTTTCACACGTTTATCAATGAAGTATACCATTTAATTCGCATCAAAACCACGGCAAGAGTCGTTTCAACCAATAAAATCAAATTGTCACCATCGAGTCGAAATTGACACGTAATTGTACAGTTTACCGTCAATTCTACAACAAATAACCGGTTATTTAGTTTCAAAGAATAGCATGTCAACAGGTTGTACCGAGAATTCTTACAAAGGGAATGAAATCTAGATGTATGTAGGTACGTATATTACACAATTGTATAAATAATACTTTATAAATAATGTGAGACATTTTGTTCAAACGTTTGATGCTAAACGGTGTCTCGTTAATTTAAAACTCTGTAACGTGCCGAAGATTGTTAATTAGATATGCTCAGTAAAATGGAATAATTTAATGAATATGGATAATGATTCACGACGAAAGGCCGGCAAGTGCTGTGGAGTTTTTAATGCGCAATGTATCTTCACGAATTACAGGGCAATGTGAAAAAGGTTAAGTTCATATTCATAAATATCGAGACATGCCCAAAGGCCGAAAGCTAAGTGGGAGTTGTGTAACTAAAATGCAGTTTATTTTAAACGATTAAAGTTACTGTTGCAACGAAACATAAGGAAAGATAAAACTTTTTAGTCATTTTAGACTTCCACTATAAAACTAGGGATCTAGTATGTTATCTTCGCCAAACCTAGACCTTGCAAAATTAATTTCCCATTCTACATATGATGATTAGATAATGCTGAAGATAAGTAAAAACAAGCAAAATACTATTAATGACTATAGTAGATGACTCAAGAGTCCACAAAACTGATATTTAAACATCTGTCCACTAGGACACTATAAACAAAAGCCACAATGGATGAATCAGGGCGCGCTTCTTGATATTGAAATCTATGGGTGTACAATTTGTGGTGGTCGGAAGTGCTCCATGGCTCACAATGAGTGACGGATTGACGACCATTGACACTGACAAAGACGAGACAAATCAAAGAATGGACCCTCGGTGTACTGCGCAGTCGGGATTTACTGTCACGAGCAGAACCCCTCCGTTGAATCTGACGGTAGATAGTAATTTAATTAGGTACGTCGTTTGATATTTCATTATTGGGGGAGAAAGTTAAAATATTGAAGCTGTTCTCAATGGATATTGCGTTTATTGAGCCGTTTGCGCAGTATTTTAATATGTTTGTTGTGTTGCAAATGCTAATTTAAAAAGGTAACTAAAATGTATTTAATTGTACAGAAAAAAATACAACCATCGGTGAATAAAAATTTAAATTTATTTGACACTAACAGTAGTCGCCATAACCTAAACACAAGAAACAAAGATAAAATTGTTACAACTAGATTCAGGCTAGCAAAAGTCAATAAGTCTTTTCTCGGGAACTACATTCATTTTTATAATAAAATCCCATATGAAGTAACTAAGATGTCGTACAATAAATTCAAACAGTATGTTAAACAGAAATTAATCGACAAGGCCTACTATAAGGTGGCTCATTACGTTGAAGACAAGAATACATGGTTGTAGTAGCTTCTCTCTGCACTTGCGGCCCCCTGGCCAAGTGACAATTGTATGAACTTTATGTATATTTGGAACAGGAACTGTAATTACATAAATTTAAAAAAGAAAGATACACAAAAAAAAATGTAGCCTTGCTGAGTTTCTTGCCGGAGTCTTCTCAGTTCAAGTGTATTCCGAACCGGTGGTAGAGTCTATTGTAATGTTTGTAACTATCGACGTTCATAAGTGCCTTACCAGGGCCTAAATTGAATAAATGAGTTTTTGATTTTGATTTTGAATAACTACATACTTATAGTATAATAAAAAAGTACAACTTCTTAATAGGTACAATAAATAAATAATGAAAATATTAAAATTATTTGTGGCAACGGTTAAAAAACTAGAATTGGTTATGTGGTACCTAATTAATTATATAAAAAAAGAGTTTACAGAAAGTAATCCCACAGAACAAAACGTACAATTACCTGTTTGCTGGATATATAATAATTTCAAGTTATTGCTCAAGTACCGACACTCCAATTAGTTTATCTAAGCAGCGCAACTGCGTTATTTATTTTGTTCCGTCGACTATTCAGGCAGATTCACAATAAGGATGTTAAATATAACATATACATATAATAGCAGCTATATAAAGCAATTAACAGTAGCAGTTATTGTTGTCTCTGCTAATAAGAACATTATCTTGAGGAGGAGATTCGGTGAACAACAAATAATTCATTTGCGTTAATTGAGCTATTCATTATTCAGCTCTTTTCTTGATATCTTATTATGATACTTATCTTCCCCTAGTCCCATCACTTCATCGATAGGTACCCGCTTATCGTTTCAACTTTGAAAACGACATAAAAGTAGAATTTGGCTAGCTGTCATTAATCTAAAAGTATTAAAAGCCACATTTCATATTATATTATAGTTAATTATAGTGATTACAGGATGTATAAAACTAAGTATTATAAGTAGTTTGTAGTTACAAGCTGTCCACTTTGAACCCGATAATCTTAGCGTAATTAAAAGTAAAACGGAATTCCACATGACTATAATTTTATCATTGCTATCGATTAACGTTACAAAATCTATTATTTCCTGCAATTACTAGCAATTGTACACTAGACAAAATTAGTGACCTGCTTTCAAGTAATACAGTAGCGTAATGCAAATAATGAACTTAATTAATGTCAATCGGACATTAACTCTGATTAGGCAAGCCGCATTATAATCGCAAAAACAGAGTTATTAGCTAATTAAAGAGTATCAACACTGCACTAACAGCGGTGTTATTTGAAACCAAAAAATGTGTTCTCATTAAGCTTTTAATGGGTTAGTTTCACTATTGCAAGTTGTATTATAAAACCTGTCGTTCCCGCGCGCTGGGAGAGGAATCGATTCACGTCGCGCGGTGCGGCGATCACGGCGCGAAGTTGCCGCTCCGCGCGTGTTTTGTTTGGGTTGCATGCAGCGGCAACAGCCGGCCCCGCGCCCCGACCGCTGCCACTGCCGTCGCCTGGCGCGCGGCGCCAAACGTCATCGTCATAATAAAAACTTTCAAACCCACGGCCATAGAGCAGACCAAGGAGCTATGTTTTTTTTTTACAAATTGTACTAATAAACGCTGGTCAGTTGTATTTTTTTATTCTTAGTTACAATGGACTGCATAAAGCAGTTTTATTATTTAATTGCCATTATTATTTAGTTTGTACCGCTGCGGTTGCAAAAAACTTTAAATTCAAGTACCTACCTAGATAATTTTCGTCTATCTGTACGTAAATCGTAAGTCCGAAATGAGGTACAATTTCTTAAACACTAAATTAGCTAAGTACTTACTTATAAAAAACCCAGATTTTGAGTTTTGTTTGAAGAGACTATTTTAGATTCTGAGTTTTAAATGGCTCTACAAGGTATTCACAGCAAAAGTAACTAGTACTTACCATTAAAATATCCCTTTTTTTACCTTACACCAATATCCGCAAATATAGAATTTGTATTTGACTACAATCTCACCATGGTAAGTGATTATATGCGCGAAGTTGGTGAGCACAAAATCCATAATGGAAAAGTTCCCAATTCAAGCAGCTGGAACAAGCCGGCAGGTGACATGTACTAAAAAGTACCTACAATATCACTTTGCTATGGTCATAATATGACATTATGACCGAAAGTTCAAGCTCATTATATGATTCGAGCAAATCACTACCTACCTACTTTATCTGGGAAGAGGCGACAAAAGGAACTACACCTCTAAATACTGATAAACTACGGCTATCACTACTGTCAGATATCTGTTTATTTCAGTGACCATCAGCGCCGATCACCAGTTCACAGATAAGTTGGTGGCACTGTAGTTATTGTCAACAACCCACAAGTAACGAACTTTCCTACCAGCGGTATCACCCGCGATCCCTTATATCCCATAGATCCCTCCAGTGCTTTGAGCAAAGCTTACACTTTATAAGAAATTCACATACACCCTCCAAATTTCATGACTCTAGACAAGCGGTTTAGGCTGTCATATGTCATTAATTTAATGATCAGTCAATCTAGTACTTTGAATTTTATGTAAAGTAAGTATACACACTAACAATAAAGCTGAGGAGCATCTGAAGAGTTTGTTTGTGGACGCGCTAATCTCTGGATTTACCAGTCAGATTTGAAAATGCTCTCACTGATAGAAAGCTACATTATCCCCGTAGGTTAACCCCCGAAGGGAAACCGCGGGGAAAACCTAGTAGTTGGGCTCCGTCCAAGTCTATTGTAAATTGATTTTTTTTACGTCAATAGGTATTTATAATAAAAAATATAAGTAACCCTACTTTGCTGTTTTATGGCCCTACAATTAGCGCGTAGACTTTCGTTTGAGTTCATTGAACAACAGAATGTATGTTCTTTTATTTCTTTTTTTTACTATGTAGGTATAGCCCTGTGTTTAACCACAATCTCACCGTGGTTAATGATGATTTGGCCGATGGTGGTAAGCACACAAAGCCTAGAAGGGAACTGGCTCTCAATAGCAGCGAAACATATCGGAAAGTTCTTGGCGACTGATTTTCAACTTGAGGGTGGTAGCCAGCCAGGCGGGTGGGCGTCTACTATAAAGTACCCTAACACGATGCTATGGTTTCCTCACGATGTTTTCCTTCACCGAAAGCTCAAGCTCTTAGGATTCGAACTCGCGACCTTCGTCTCGGCATTCGACGATACTACCGCTGAGCTATCATCGTCTTAAATACTAACTAAACTGATGTAATAAAGCTGAAGAGTTGGTTTGTTTGAACGCACTAACCTCAAGAACTAGTAATCTGATTTTGAAAAATCTTTTTACAATTGACAGCTCAATTATTAAGGAAGGTTATAGACTATTTAAACACACGATATGATACTATACGATCATTAGAAGCCGTATCGTACCTATCTAAATGTTTATTAGTAATTAAACTTCTTTGTTTATGTAACCATAATAAAAATTTATTATTAAAAAAAATAAAAAAATGTACTTATCTACCTACTTAGATTTAGCCATATTATAACTTCGCAACCCTATTCTATGAATTTTTCGACATGCACTAACAGATTTTTTGTTCAGTTTTATTTAAAAAAAATATATACTACCCTTTTACAAAATCTTAAGACTGTCTAAATATTTGTACGTATTTTTGGAGCCTACACGACATGGATATTGAAAATTATTATTGTATTAGGTATAATTAGAGAAAAACACTTGTATGTAATAAAACGATTTTAAATCGCTCGCATTACAACTTTCGACAGCCACTGACTACTGTTAAGAATTGAACGTCGAACTAGAACTTTGCGCGGAAATCTCATTTAGGAGCATTTCCTGCATTTTGCCTCTCACCACCAACTTCTTGACAGGGTCCAACATTTTGAAATAAGGCGCTAGCGACTTCAGAAACATTAAGTCGTAGTCTTCCGTCGACGATATCATCTCCTGAAAAGTCATTTCGTCCTGGTACTTATTACAGTCAATTTCTTCCGTGGCGTGGGGTATTTCAATTTTTATGTCATATGGAATCGGTTCACTGAATGAAGATTTCCCCTGATCTGCTTGACCCAGAGGATCTGCTTCGTTCTTACTATTTGGAGCAATCTGCAAAAACGTCATACTCTTGAACCATCGCCACTTTCCTATGTAGTTGTTAGCTGTTTTGCTTCTCTTTAACTCCCTTGCGTAAAAATCTCTAATATTCTTCCATTTTATTCTTAGAAGTTTTTCTGTAAAAAAAAGATTTATGTTTATTCAACAATATTTTTGTTAGAAGTTTGACCTGATTGATAGTAGGTAAGGTAGGTAGTAAGTGTCGCCTGTGAATAGCTAATCCAAGGGGATTGTAAATCCAAACTTTTAAGGTACCTACCTAATGAAAGTACATAGGTTCACAAACAAAGTACCCAAACAAATTTCAAGAACGGTCCGTGTTAAAATTTATAAAAGATAACCTGTACAAAAAAGGGTAGATACCTACATATTTAGGTTATAAAGTTTCAGATTCCCGTTCGGTTGGAGCGCGAAATTCAAATTTTATCACGTCTTTTGCTAATTGCAGCTCAGTTATAAGTCGTAAGTTACTAATATACCTTGGAGGAATATGTTGATGATTTCTTTTGTTATTAATCAGTAAATATACTACCATTCTTGTCGCAAATAACATGTTGATAACTTACGACCTATAACTGAGCTGCAATTCGCCCTCCAACCAAAGCCTCCACCTTAAAGAGGACAAGAACTTACCTACCTTTTTTATTCTAAATAAAAAAAATGCTATCAACTTAAAAAAAATCACGAGGATATTTTAAAAACGAGTTTTTTTTAATCAGTGTTAAAACGATTTTACAAATGAAAGCCCACAAATACAAAACTTTTCATTTTATTTAGGTATGTTTTATTTTGCACTGTCCTTTGTTTTGTTTTTCTAGATACTTCACGCTGATAATTCGATAACTTTTGGGGTGTTATAAAAACGATTGTGTAACGACACGGTCACATGACCCCGATCGGATACGCTCTCCATCTAGCCTACAAAATGTTACAATTATGTAACTCATTCCACCTTGTTGTACAAGGAGATCATAATATATGAGGAGAACATTTGACTTTTACATTGAGCCGGCTAAAAACAACAGCATTTAAATGAATAATTATAATTGCGTCGTCAGTTCGACGATCATTGTTAGCAAATTACCATTGGCTATATAAAGTTTACTGTTTTGTTATTTATGTTATCCTGGTAGATGTTACTATTCTTCATACTGTTTTTTTATAGTATAAATATATTTTTCAATACTATCTGTAATATTGTATGAGGGTTTTTGAATAAATAAATGATAAGCAAGAAAAAATATGTTCAAAGTGACCACATACCTATTATAACTAACTAGGCCAATGGTTTTAAAATCTGAAATCTAAAACTTTACAAAGGAAGGTCTTAGGAACATTCATACTTGGGCATGATAAATAACAGCTGCATTTGCCTTATAAGCTCAAGTAATGACAGACCTACCTAATGATAAAAATTAAATTTTTCCGATAATTTACATACATACATAGGTACCGAAGACGAAAGCTATTATATATTAGGTAGATAAGGTACCCTTTTTTAATGAGTACAGATACCTATTAAAATTCAAAATTATATTTTTAAGAATATGTACCTACTACCGCCATCTTTGTTAAACATAACGAATTAATTTGAGAAACATATTAGGTAGGTGCAGGTCATTTTTATGCAATAGAATAGAACATTATGTAGCATAGGTAATATTAAGTATAGTAGGTAAATACTTGCCTGGTACACCTAATTTTTCTGAAATGTACTTCCATGCTAATGCAACTTGTAATCTATCGTTGTGACCTTCAATTTTTGTATCCCACAGACATGTCCTTAATTTCACTTCTTCTATTAACTGTTTAGTTATATTGTCCGTAAGAAGTACCTTCTTTTTGGACATCGTTATAAATTACCAGTGATGTATAAATGATAATTTAATAACAGTGCACACTACAACAATCCGACGCAACAACTGGCGGCGTGGCGCGCGGCGCGCGACAGCGTCATCCATCGCATCGATGAAGGCAGAAAGCGCGGCAACGCGCGACGCGCGACGTTGCCATGCCGTGCACTATGTCGAGATTTGACGCGCTGTCACACCGCGCACCGCACCGTCACGCGTCGCGTGAGAAATAGTTACTTACAAAGGTTTTTATTTTTATTAACTCTGCTATATTAAATTTACCACTATTTGATATTCTGATCTACTATTAAGTGGAACGAAGCAAGGACTGGAATCACGGAGAAGACTGGGTCTGACTGAATATGAAACAGTGGTTGACGAAATATTTTCAACACGTAGGGTAGGCGGTAGGCGGTAGACCTAGTCAGGTGGCTACTATCAGCACTATCACAGAGAAAAGAATATAGATACCTATTAGGTATGATTTATTATCAAAATGTCTATAGAGCTGGAATCACACAGAATGGTTTCTTTCACCAAAATGCTAAATTGTTGGATTCAAATAGGCTTATGACTCTGCCTCAAGACGCTAGATGTCTCTATGTTGAAATATGAAACAGCGCCATCTATATTTTTATGGCGAAATCCGTTTGAATAGCGCCGTCTGATATGTTTGGTTTCAAACAATATTTATAGACAGGTTGATATCTATGTGAAATAGAGGTCACTATTTCAATTATTCTATCTTAAAAAATAAGCCTATTTTTACTATGTAGCAAAGAATAAATAATATATAGGCTATGTAGTATTCGTTCTGTACCTATTTGACCACAACTTCACCGTGGTCAGTGATGATGTTGCCGAAGGTGGTAAGCACACAAAGCCAAGTGACCAGATATTATTTCATAGACGAAGAAAATTTTGCAAAATTTCTTAGGTATGCTCAAACTCAACTCAAACTCAAAACTCATTTAATCAGTTTAGGCCCTGTTATGGCACTTATGAAGATTCGGAATACACTTAAACTGGGAAGACAAGGCTTCTTTTTTTTCGTTTTTGTTTTTTTGAATTTATATAATTACAGTTTTTGTTTTAAATATACATAAATTTCATATAATTGTCACTTGGCCAGGGAGCTGCAAGTGCAGAGGGAAGTTACTACAACTGCTACAACCATGTATTCTTGTCTTCTATGTAATGAGCCACCATATAATAGGCCTTGTCGGTCAATTTTTGTTTAACATACCTACTCTTTGAATTTATTATAAGACATCTTAGTTATTTCATATGGGATTTTATTATAAAAGCGAATGCAGTTACCGAGAAGACTTATTTGACTTTACCTAGCCTGAATCTAGGTGTAACAATTTTGGAAATTGCATTTCAGAAACCTAGTTTAGTTGGCTTTATATTAATAAATGAAGGAAATAGGGGAGGCCTATGTCGAAGGACAACCTGATAAACAAACTGGTTGCTGAAGAATAATATTATATAGATGCTTATTTTACTTTATTATTATGATATGTAAGAGATACCTACTCATCATCAGCGAAAAAAGACTTTATCTATGTATAGATTAATAAATGAAAACCCATAATTTCTTGTTCACATTTTATTTAGAGACATCGGTATAAAATATATTGAGATATAAAACAGCACAGTCGTAATTTAAATTAAAAATATATCAATATACCAATATAAAACACGACAATATTATATGAAATCAACATCTTTTAAAACTTTTTAATTTTGACATGATTTGAACCGATGGGGTCAGTTTTGTTACGACACAAAATTATCTAAAACCGACCCCTCGAGCCACAAGTGTATAACTGAAATATTTAAAAAACCCAAATTAACTTCATGATGGGTTAAAAGGCAGTAAAAAATAAAATATGAATTTATTCACTGTGATAGTTTTCAATTAAGATTCCATTTTTGTTTTTTTTTCTGTCACAATCGGAACTACCAAATTATACTACAAACATTTTTCTGTATAATCTTTTTAAATTTTAATCTTACAATTAATTTATCACAGTGAATAGAGCTTAGGTGTGGGATCAGGGTGATTGAATACATCCAATAGAGGGAGGTACCCGAGAATAAGAGTTAAGGTACCATAAGGATATGGTAACATTATGACGATACGATACGTGTTATTTATTACCCTAAACACTAACTAATTAATGCGTTTTCACATTATATAATAATCATTTGGCGATATTACGATACATACCAAGCAATAGCGGAATGTTTCATACAATACATACGTTGTCAAAGAAACATAGGTAAAATGCATGAGAGGTAAGTTTAATAAGCAACTGAACTATACAAAATTATCATTAATTTTAATAACCTATCTCCGCCAAGTTCTCCGCATTTCAATTCAATTGTTGTACATATAGAAATAAGTACATACAGTATGTTAAAAGAAAACCTTTAAACCATTTATACTCAGAAACCATTTGACAAAAATGCACATAAAACAAATGTACAATAAATTAAAAATACAGCACTATATATAAAAGTTAAGGAAAAATGTAGGCACACACATTATAACAGAAAGCAGACAATAAGATATGTTTGATATCTTCACCAGGTGGTCAAACCACAACGACTTTGGCACGGAAATATACTTTAACTAAATTGCATTATGATAATAACTAAATGTATATGCTATATAAACTTTAACAATATTAATTCGGCTATGATTAATGAGGAGAAATACTGTTCCGTAGAACGATATGGCTATGATTAATGAGGAGAAATCATGTCCCGTAGAACGATACGGCTATGATTAATGAGGAGATATCCTGTTCCGTACAACGATACGGCTATGATTAATGAGGAGAAATACTGTTCCGTAGAACGATACGGTAAAATTAACAGGTGATGTGATGTCACCTCATGAAATCTACTATAATGGATTTATTTAAATCCTCATAATCTCCTACTACTTATTTAGCTTTAGCTTTTGACGGAACTCAAAACATATTTGGATTTAGGTACTTATTGGTACCTAAATATTTTTTTTTTTATCTTTTTACGAGTTGCGCTAGTTTGATTTCACCTCCAATGTGTAGGGCGTAATTTTACGATTTAACAGCGTCTATACCGCCTACGAGAACAGTGTCAATAACTCCTCATTAAAATAAGATGCTCCATAGCATTCCTCAAGGAACTAACTAGAGCGATTAAAATTAATAATCAAAAAAATATCTTTGGCAACGTTTTCTAAGCAAGAGTCGCAGGAAATCAAGCTGATGATGCAAGGGTTCTGGACAATAATTCATTATACTACTTTAATTACATACAATAACATTAAATTGTTCTTAATCTACCACATCGACGAACATAATATCATTTATAATATGGAATACTTAAATAAACATTCATTTAAATATTGATACTGATACAACATACAATGTCTTCATCATTACAACTATTATAAATTAATCGTATTATACCTTCCAATAAATCGTTTCGATGTTAATAATTAGATGCAGGTTTAAGAGAAACTGAAAGCTTATGTTTAAAAGTTTACGATATATGAGTAAATAACCTTAAATAATAAAATTTAAGTTATACCTATATAGGTACGTACGGTACATAGTTTTGTTCTTGTTATCTTTTAATATGTCGTAAAATTGACAAAATAACATCGACTTTCTTATCTGGTTGGTACGCACAGAAAATCCAATGGTTTTAAATATTTTCTGGACCAAATATTGGACCCAAGATAGTATTGAAACTACACATCTACACCTATTTCAAAATATATTAATCAACTGATTTTTATTGAACTAAAATATTTGATGTTTAAATTATTTATTGATGATGGGAATAATAAATAATTAATCAAAGGTGATACATAATTGTTGACGTGAAGTTTGCTTTAGAACACTATCTCAGTCTCTTAGGATAAAAGTTCCAATGATTTTAGTTCATAATGTAAATGGAGTTTAAGTGAATTATGTTTGATAAGAAACCCGACAATCGTCCATGGAATACATTTGATTATACACAATTATATGTAATATAAACACGTAAAATACGATGACGACAATATTGGTCTAGGTAAACTATTTAAATTTTATTTAAAAACAGCTGACAACATCGAATACACAAATACGTAACTATTGTAATGGTTATAATGCTTATTTTAATTAAAGATTATAATATAAGATCATTTTTGCAGAGAACATTTTTAATTGCCTATCTATTGTGCTTTAAAAATTCCACAAAAAATTGTCTTGACTAATGTTTGTGAATGGTTGACAACAGTCACAATACAGATTAATCTATCGATACCTAACACCGTAATATTATCGATAGATACTTGAAACTCATCGAATTATCAAAATAAAAGAGTAGTATATAAATAAATGATTTTTTACAATCATCAAATTGCATTCTACGAGAAAGTATAACAACATAAAATAATTGGATGTTTTTTAACAAATAATTATTATATTTAATCTGAAGGATATTTTTTTAAACAAATTATTATTACGTTTTATTTTATCGGTAAGATATATATTATTTTAAATTAAACATATAATATTTTTACTTTATATGAAGAAAGAGTGCATACATTTTTAATAATATGTATGATGTGACTGCATCACCTTTATTTTTACAAAAAATCACAATATCTAAGCTCTTGTATACAGATAATTGCATGCATGCGAGAAACTTACAATATCATGGTCACAAACATGAGTTCTATGTTAAAAGTCCTGTTTATATTCCCTCTACATTTAATTCAAGATATTAAAATACCATTACGATGGTACGGACGGTTAGGTTTTAGAATGTTCATCATGTTATTACCTGATCGCCTTCATAATATCTGACCGTTTATTTATGGATATTTTGTTTAAAATGTGTTTATTAATTTTAATATACGTACAATATATAATTAAAACGGAATTTAATTCGTGAGTAAAAGTTATAAAAATTCTAAAAAATTATACATATTCGTAATATTGATAATTATCAAATTATTGAATAAGTAAAATGATGGATAATGATTTCATGGATAGGTTCTAATTAAAATGATATGTAGTGAACACTGTATCATATACATATACAATATAAACCGTCATAGTTATACAATATGTACATAATGAAATGTCTGACATGTAAGAAACGAATGGAAGGAGTATATATTTTCTTAAATGTAATTATAAGAGAAATATTAATTAACTGTAATGCATTTTATGATAATAATCACACTTTCATTCTCTCATTCACACAAGAGGCGCGGGCGGCACCAGACGCGTACTTTATTGAAATTTAATGACACAGACATAAATATTCCTGTTACTTTAATACTGTAATATAGGTGAGTAAAATAAAAGAATAACTTTAAAAACTATGAGGAATAAAAAAGATCCGTTTTTATAACGTTTCAAAAATGAAAGAAATGCAGTTACATGTTTTTGCTGTGCAGGCGCCTTTGTTCTTCGAAACATGTTATAAAAAACGTACAGAAAAGGAAGAAATGTTTATACCTATACAAAATAAAAATATATTTTAAATATATTATTTTTTGTCTGCATTTGAAATTGAATTAAAAAAAACAGCAAACATTTGGTACATTTGAATAAATGTTGTAATAGAATAGGTTTTTTTTAAATTTTAATTTGGTATTTTTAGTACCTTCTATGCATTTTAGTAAATACCTATTATAAGAAAATAAAATAAATTAAATTGCAGCAAACTGACGAGAATTATTTATTTCATCGAAAATGGCAGCCGTAAAAAAAGTATAAAAATAAGGACTCCAATTGCTCATTATAACTAAAAAGCAGTCCTGACTGACTGATTTATTCACTGACTCATCATCGCCCAGCACAAACTAAAGATATTTTAAATTTGAAGTCCACCCGACGAGTTCACCCGAACATTTACGAACCCTCAGGAGTTTTACACGATAAAAAAAAAAGATTACCTTATAGTCAACCCGAGCGAAGCCGCGGGTGGAAAGCTAACATTAAGTAAGAGTTAAATAAAATACCTTAAAACTAACGTAAGACGATTCAAAGTACACAAAACATGAACATTTTACATTACTACTAAATATAAGTACAAAAGAAAAACATCTTCATACATTATATAAATATGTATTCGAAATGTTTTTTTTTTCATAAAACTCCTGCTCGATGCAACCGGCCGAAAAACTGATGGTTATAAATGGCCGCCGCACCACACACCCTTACAATTAACAGCGTTACAACACAAACGCTTACTTTAGGTAACTCGCTAGTGGTCAGGTCTTAACTTAAGTGTCGCTCGTGGCCGACGGCTGCTTGATGAGATCAACGTCGCGGCCCACGCTCGGCTGCGTCTTCAATTTTGGCTTGTGATCAATTTTTATTTCGTGACCGATCTTGTCATGACCGGTCTTGTCATGACCAATCTTGTCATGACCGGTCTTGTCATGACCGATCTTGTCGTGACCAGGTTTGTCGTGATGTCCATGTCCGCTCTCGACGACGCTCACGCCGTTCTTGTGGGTCGCTGGCTCTGGGTCTTCTTGCTCCTCCTCACGGAACTTGCGGTTGTACCAGTGCAAGCATATGTACCTGGAAATTTACAATTCATTTTTATACCAATGGGAAGTCATGCTGTCCATCAAAAGAAAAGGTTTTTTTTTACTATAACCCTTTGTATCTACTACGAGCATATCACCTGTATAAGGGTTCCTGTTTTTCACAGTTTGAATAAACAAATACATTGAAAATTTCCACCCAACGCACAATTTTCTCTACATAGTTCATGAATTCCTAGTAACCAAAGCCCGCCTGGCTTTAAATTACAAGCAGTGGTTGATAGTGCTTGATCAAAGAAAGCATTGTTAGGACCCTGGCCATGACAAGCATACCTCTGTTTGCTCGTAATTAAGTAGGTAGTATTAATGATTTATCATGAGAATTTATTCATATTATAATCAGGAGCGGTGAAGTCTTAACGTAATGGGCATTCGTATGATTTTGTAAAATCTTTCTTAAGTGGTACCCGCGATCCACTATTTGACCCCATAAGGCCTTGAATTTTGAAAAACTTAGTAAATACATTCAGACGACATGCCTACGTTATATGTTAGGTTACCTAATGGTATTAAAAGTGTCCCTAACGAACGGTGTTTACTTATTTAATTTGGCTAACAGGCAATTTACTAAAGCGATCTCCTCAATTATACTGTAGCCCTGGTGTAATGACCGATATTAATTTAATGTTTTATTAGCTAAGCTTTCTAATAAATAGTATGTACCTAATTAAAATCTAATATACTAATAATAAAGCTGAAAAGTTTGTTTGTGGATTCGAAAAATTCAGTAATAGTGTGCTAATAGGAAGCTACATTATCCTCGAGTGCCTTTATGTTGTATTTCATATAAAACCTGTTACATGTGTAACTACGTTAGAAAAAAAAACAATATTGTCCTACGCAATTTTCAGTTCGGTCAGATATAATTAGTCAAATCAAGATTAACTCCAAAATATTATAATTGTTGCGATTCTGTATGACAATTATGAAATAAAAAAAATCGAATCAATGCGATCTTTAAATAGGTTTGTCATTGATTGTTACTACTTCAAACAAAATATAGTTTAACATTTCATGGTACGTAATTTAAAATTGGCCTTGTAAAGCAAAGCTATTTTGAAATTTGATCAATAATTTTAAATGTAGAATTTTCTAGTTAGCTCTTTGTTGAAACTGTTATGTAGGTACTGGCGTTGGCGCCCGTGTGTCGTAGCGTCTCGTAGGCATCGTAGCTCGTAGAGCACAAAGGCATTCGAATCATTTATACCGAAATGCTTACTATACTTTGGCTTTTTGTTTATTTGGTTTATTCTAAGTAAATTAAGACTCTTGTTCATTAAGTATTAAGGTTCATTTTAATGTTATCAGAGGAATATTCCTCTTTGTCTAGGACCCTAGAAATAAATTATTATCGTAGCATAATCGTAGTACTTGATACCAGATAGTATTGACAAATAGCTCCTCATTATCATGTAATCCTGGTACCCACCTGAGCACAGCACCGAGTACACCAGCACCAACAAGTGCAGCGCCAGCACCCATCAAGTAGTAGCGATGTTGGGCTGCTTCAGCGCCTGGTGACAGCTGTACCAATCCTACCACCAGCACCACAATGCCCAGTAGCAGCGATCCCACTACTGCATGAAGAGCTGCCACCTGGATAAAAGCAGTAATTATAATTAATAACCAGGGCATAAGAAATTCAAAGACCGGTTAATTAATTACATTGTTTGTTTTATTGCATATTTTCACGCGAATGTAATTAAACGAGTAAGTGTTTTCTTTATGTGTTTGCAAAAGTAATTCACCTCCATTACGATAAAAAACAAACAAACAATTCCACAACTTGTGTATGGAATTACATATTAAGTAAATTATCAATTATTATTTGTACAGTTCTGATATTCATTGTTACTGATTCATGTATGCGAAGATGAATCCCTATTTAGGTAGGTAGGTAGGTGTTATTGTTTTACTGGTCATAAGCCTATCCAGCATACTAGGATAATATAACTGTGATGGTATATCTAACCTTTCCGCAGACATAGAGCTCGTTCCTGAGGCGGTGATGGTCCGGCGAAGGCGTGGCGTCGACGTCCTGCGGCCGGCCGAGCTGCAACGGCAGCTGCGACGGCCGGCGACCTCCGCCGCCTCTCTTCTCCGCCCGACGTCGCTCATGCCGAACGGCGACTGCTGGCATCGCGCCGATCATCTTTGCTGTAGTTATATAATATGTACGATATTATATATCTACAGCAAATAAAATTATAAAATAATATCATTAGCGCATTGTTGTCTGCAAAAGCGCCGCTTCGATGTTACGCCGGGAGCCAAATCTATAAAGGCAAAACTTTGGGCAAGGTGGTGATT
Organism: Tethea ocularis; assembly: GCA_963555595.1. Lineage (NCBI taxonomy): Eukaryota > Metazoa > Arthropoda > Insecta > Lepidoptera > Drepanidae > Tethea > Tethea ocularis. The sequence goes on from OY741966.1 coordinate 11,224,344, forward strand.
AAGCTGCAAAGCGGGTTCTGGTTACAGCCGGAAAAATGCTAAGTGGAAGAAGAAAACTCGTCTACTTACATACTTTTCAACTTGGTTTATAATAAAAACCTAGAAGTTATTGCAGTTTTTATTAAGTAGGGCCTCACGATTTGAAAGAGTTATCTTTCAGATAGAAGTTAGTAGATACAGGCAGGCTTGGCGCCGGGTCACATTGACACTGGCATAATGACAACATACATTTTATTATTCATTTTAGACTTTGCAATAAGTTGCGAAAGAGCATTATTCTAATTTGGACCTAAATGATGCTCAAAAGGACTTGGAAATACATACAGAGTATTCAAATAAAAGAATAATGTTTTGATTTCATATATCCCTGGTGCCTACTCTTGATGAAACAATACTGTTTTCTATTAATGTAAATTAATATTTTACTATCCAAGTGAAATGTTTAATAAATAGGCTAATTCCGTCTTCATTCCCTTCCTAATAAGAACGAATGTCGAGTGTGATAAATATTTCCTACTCGAATTTCTTCACGAAATTGCACTTAATTTAGTAGGAGACGTCAAGTGTCCCAAAGGATTTTTTTATGTAACTTTCTGATGATTGTTAATCATAAGACTGTATTTGGAGATTTTATTTCGCTGACTTCAAAACAGTCGGATTAGAGTTTCTACATTCTATTTTATGCTTTTTAGTGCCTCAAAGGCACTTTAGGCGGTTCTATTTTTTGTTAAAAAGTTTTTTATTTATTTAACCATCTATGTCCTTTTGTTTTGATCGTATTTATGAAAATTTATTGACGATCACAAAGTTTTCTGCATGAAAAAATTTATTACTTAAAAAAATACATTACTTACTTTATTCTGATCATTTCGACGATCAAATTATCGTTTTTTTTTTTAAATTAAGAAACTATTATTTTTTGTAATTACCGAGTCAAATGGAGCAACCTACCTCCATACAAAATGGAGTCGTCAACTATGAAGTATAAAATTATAAGCATTATAAAAAAAAATCTCAACGTCCATGAATTTTATGTTAACATAAAATTTTGTTCGTTGATATTTTAGTTAGTAAATCATTAGATATAGGTTATGAGGCTCCTGAAAAAAATGTGTTATGAGTGATAAAACATTATTTATTAATGTACAATTGTTTTTTTTTTCTCTCTCTATATGGATTAAATATGCCATTACAAATCCAAAAAATATAAATGTTTGTGAGTTTCTTTTATACTCTTGTGAATGGATTTAGATGAAATATTGCAAATAGATAGATCATGACATTTAATATAATAATATGACATTTATGACAGAAACTAATACCGTTGTATTTTTAATTTGAAAGAGATAATATAGAATTAGATACTTTACGTTATATTATACAATTACTGAAAAACAATATGGATTAATATAAAATTAAAAAACACGACTGCCTTCAAAATATTCAAAGTATATACTATGATTGTCATTTTTGAAAATGTGATGGTTTAGGTACCCAATGGCCAGGAGGTTAAGGCTTCTAATAATACCACACACTTCTAAATCGGTTCAAAAATCTTGAAGTTACGTTGGAAAAAAAAACCTTCCGCCATATTAGACCAACTTTACAATATTTTCTGGCAGACGCGTACAAAAAACTAATCAATTAATTAAATTAATATAAATCGTTCAAAATAATCAATACTTACGTCGTTGATTATCTCTTGGTTGCAATAAAGATTGGAGCATATCTGTAACAAGATTATGTTTTGTTCAATAAACCTATTTTTATGAATGCCTCCATAGGCTAGTTGACACTGTCAAAAATAAATGACCAAACACTAACCAATGCATAAAACATCTAAACACGTGGAAACATCAAATATGTTGTACTATCGACAAAGTTGAAGCATGATCACCTTAACGGTGTATTTTGTGTGCAGTGACCAGTCGCTACCTGTGTCTCACACAATATAACCAGACAATGCGCTTGTCATAAAATAGTAGATTGTCATTGTCAGTAAATAGTCTAGACAAAAGATTTTACAAGAGACCGTTTTATTGTCAACAATGGACAGGGCGAACTATGATTACTGGCTGCAAGCGAAAATGTCTCAAAACTGATCATGCTACATTAATGCTTTTTATGATTTTTAATTACCAGTACAACCACTAAGAGTAGATCATTTGATGCTGTGAAACTATGACGTCATTGTGTAATATTTCATACTAAATTCCATTTATTAAAAAGTAGCTGATTTGATATGTCAGTAAACTACCCTATTGGACACTATTACAGTATGACACAATTTAGATGAAGCATCCCCGATCCCTCGATCATTCCCGAAAAGAGTGCGTCTATAACATTACCCATGTTTATTAGTACTTTAGGCGAAAATGATCTTGTTGAACGTTTAATGGCGCCGATAGTGAATGATTTTTATTAGTTGTGTAAATCGCCGATGCTACATCTAAGTTGTATCATACTGTACATAGTCATTTAATTTTTCATACTAATCCGTCCTAGTGACGTCAGTTCTTATTTACGCATTATAATACACTAGCTGGTCCCCTCGGTTCCACTCGCGTTCTCGGGATAAAAAGGAGCCTATAACCTTCGGGGATAATGCTTCCTATTTGTGTAATATTTTTTCGAATCGGACCAGAAACTCCAGAGATAAGCGCGTTCAAAAAAAATATACAAACTCTTCAGTTTTTTACATTTTCAAGAAAATAATTTGAATTTTGAAAAAAATTTTTTGGACAAGTTTTTTATTAATATTGATGGGCTTATAAATTCTGAAATGTTATCTATCACTATCTCACAAAAGCGTTATAAATTCAAATAACAAGCAGCAATTTTTTACCTTTTTAAAATATTCCCACTCGAATCATTCATTTACCTCCCGAGTGGTATGCTAATGAAGTATCGCCGGAATCCTCTACTGAGACTCGAATCGAGTTATATCGCTATTTTGCATATTTTCACCACTATATTTCACTTCACTATAAATTCTGATGCAAAAAATATAATTGTTAAATTTAATCAGCCGGAGCAGAACACAGTAAAATAAAGTTTTTGGTTTCTACATACTGTAGGCACAGATTATATATAATTCATGTGCTGTAGGTATATGTCTAAATGCTCGATTATTTTTACAGTGAAAAAGTAGGTAAAAAGCAAGATGCAATTTATTTTAGTGGTATAGTAAGTACTACGTGGTCCTAACATTTGATTATTATTATAAAGGAAGAAATCTTACTTACAAAATGTGAAAATTAGATGTGTGTTACTCTTTCACCTAAAAACCACTGAACGGATTTGGATCAAACTTAGAGATTGATCATACCATACATACGAATAACATATACGATGCTTTTATCCCAGGAAAACATAAAATACCTCCGGAACGCGGGTGAAACCACGGGGTGGAAGCTAGTACCTACAAATTTAATATTTAAAAAAAACTAATTGTAGAACGATCATGATAATTACTTGTACATGTACCGATAATATATGCCACTAAAAACAAAATACCAGGGTAGCATTAAATGGTACTGGTGCTATATCCAACGCTGTCGCTGCGCTGGATCTCGAGAGGAATTCTCCATGCACTTTAAAATATTTTCCGAAGTGAAGCCTTCCACTAGCGAACTAGGTCATACCATGCTAACGCACGCTCTCTCGCAGATTATTTACGTCAGGTTCCTTTCAAATGGGGTCAGTATTTATAACTAGGAATATATTTATGATGTCCTAGTACATATTTAATTTTAAGTAATTTCTCTGAAAAAGTTTTCTTTCTACTATGTTTTGATAAGAAGCCATTTATGCGAATTTAATATGTAATAACTATGGTAGATGGTATATGGAAACAAGCTCACAATTAGGAAAGATAAATAACATGTTAATGGTTTGTGTAATCTTGCCTTAGTCTGGCGGTGTTGTTACGACCTTCGTCAAAGTCAACCGAAGGATAAATAAATGCTCAATATAATGTATACATGGCTTACCATCAAGGTGTTTGTCATTTAGGACATTACTGGTAATGTACTACACTTATATAACCTACTGAGTCTTTATGTGACGTTACGGTAAATATTAGATCATTATTCATAGTGATTATGCAAATGTTAAGTTACCTTTAACCTTTCTTTCGATTTTTCAGCATGATGTAGGTAATTTTTACATGAATTGAAGAACCTTGTGTGCTTCAGAAACATAGACTTTTAAAGTAATAGGGCAACATATGATATCGACAGTTCTTTTTCTATAGGTAAAATTTTACTTTAGTAAAAAGACTCTTGTGCCAGGTTTTTATTTACTGGAGTAATTTATTACTAGGTACGTAATTAATGGGATATCTGTCCCGTGTCTGAACTCCTAATGCCTCGGAACATTATGTATTCGGTATAAATATTTTTCTTTCAGGATTTTCATTAAGAAACGACACAATGAGAATCATAATGTTTATATTTATTTATTTTATTATTTAATAAACGTGTGAGAAATAAAATATTTGCCTAACGTGGAATGAGGTGATTCGAGATAAATAAGAGTTCACTGTAAGAGAAAGTGACCATATAACAACAAGAAAAATATACGACATACATTTTTACACCATATAGATACAGCTATATTTTATAACGTTAATTATTATAAGCAGAACATGTATATTGGACTGTTAATCAAATTAATCAAATTGACGTTACTTTCTCTCACAATAAATATACTATTTTTTAATTATTACAAAAAAGTTTATCGATCAATATAAATGATTATTTGAATATTTTATTATATAATTACATTCGAATACTGCTTAGTAATTTTTCAATTTATTAACTGAAGACTGGCGCTTATTCTATAGTTTACAAACTGAACATAGTCGTTTTAAAGAAAGAAAAAGGTAATAATTTTACGTTATTGAAAAAGGATAGAAAATATTTAGAACTGTCAAATTAGTGTATATGCCATTGTTATTTACAGGAAAAAATCGTGTACAAATTTAATGCTGACAAAATTCAAGAAATTGGATTAATTTGACAGAATTTAAATTCATAAATTAGAAGGAGATTTAGTGACACTAAATGTTGATAAAATTTGTAAACAACGGAATTAGCATTGTCTAAATATTTTTATTGAATAAAAAAAAGTTTATAACTATAATTAAACTACATAAATAGTGTTAGAAATAAGGACCTGGGTATGTACTAGGTATGTATCTGTATGACTAGATCATTACTATAATATAGGTCTCGTATTCAAATCTATGTTATTTTGTTTTGTCTAATATTATGTACCTAATATAAGTTCGGTTTTTGGTGTTCATTCTTACATTAGTATCACTCAGTGATAAAGGAATAAATAGTTTTATCAGACTCCATAATAAAGTTATAACAAAAACCCTTATTTACAATTTGTTCTGCGTCAAAAACATTTACACATCATAAAATAATAATTTCCATGAGAAAAAGATATGAAATTGTCAGTGGATTTACAACAATGTCAAAGTTTATTGCTTGATATTCCTTTAAATTCGTATTGCAGAAGAAAATGTAGGTAACATTGACAAAAAATATAAGTGTATTTTTCACAAAAACTAGAAACAATGTGCATTACAAAGTGTATATTATAGTTTATTCAAAAAATGCGCAAAAGCGTTCATAAAAATGTTCACGACACCGAAATTGCATAAAAAATCACAACTAACGCATTTTGAGCTTCACACGACATCAAAACATTTATATGTAACACAATATTAAAATTTATTATGAACATTGACAGATTATTAAAAAATAATTTACATTCAAAATTACGAATCTCCATAAAAAAAATGTTGCAAGCTTTAGCATGAAGCGACATTTTGACGCTTAAGCTCTCATATTTTTTAGTAATATTTCGTTTCATTTGATGTTATTTCTTGCAATAAAAGAAGGCATTTTATCGAAGCGGTACATAACACGTATAACGACACGCACAGACTATTTACATATGACACTTACAGCAAATATAGAATTACCCTATCAAAAATACCTAAATATAAAAAGTAGTATAGGCACAAGAAATTTCATAATTAAGGTGTGCATACTTTGCGCTATCGTATGTATTTATGTGCAATCAGATTATATCATACAGACAGAAGTAAGAAATAAAGGTCATATCAAAAAGTTTATGGTTTTAAAATACAATCTACCCTTATTGAAATAAAGAACTGAACTATTCGAGTCTGCTGCCTTTACGTCCGAATAAGCTAAACAAAAAAATATACTTATGTTAGTTACAATTAATTCCTTCCGTTATCTGCGATCTTAGTAACATTCTTGCCTTTTACAACTACGAAAATAATGGAATGTATTGAAATTCCAGACTTACTATTTACCAAATGCATTTTCTTTACGTACCTAACAAGTTAAATAAAGTTAAATATTTGTCAGTATTTCCAACGCGCTGATCGGCTCGAGAAATTCACTCACATATTCATAAATAAATTCTCAGTGTTTACATTTGCATTTTAATACAAACAAAAATTGATGAATGAAACTATATTTAGGTAATAGGTAGGTACTTGGCCATGGTTCAATATTTGATAAGACAATAAGTAGAGAAAAGATACATGGATTACTTCGTGATTTGAATAAAGACTGTGTCCTTCGTATTGACATGATATCCTTGTAGTTTATTACAAAGTATCTTATCGATTTTTGTCCTTTTTATTCATCGATTTTTCACAAAATGCTAACAAAATTCAAAAAGGTCGACATCAAACGAAGTTAAATTCGGTAGATTTTACAAATCCATTAATCAAAATCTATTTAAATTATTTTTATTTACGAATTGCCTTTTAATTTTACATCTCTTTGTAAAACGATTACTATTAGGTATATCTAGTTAGTTTTGTAATTTACGAGTAGACGAAACTTTGTAGCACATTTGCGTAGATTCTTATCTCTTAATCATCATCACACAATTTGTTTGTAAACGTTGACAGTATTTTAATACACAAGCTAGCATTTTCTAGACATTCAGGCGACAGATATGGTATTATACAATGTTTTGTATGTAATGTAGATAATATGTCATAGGAAAATATTAAAAAATAGAATTAGAATATAAATCTATATTTTAGGCTATATTTAGTCAAGAAAAAATTGAATTTTCCAATGTTTTTTCTAATATTTTCCTAATCTCTTATATTTAAATATGAATTATAATTACAGAAAAACTGTGCTATTACAAAATACAATAAACGTGAAGTAGTTTTTAATAAGGCAATGTTGTATAGACAGCACTTACAGTAGATAGATATTAGATACCTATGAAGAAAGAGAGAGGTAGGTACCAAAACTTATGTGACTTGAAAGTAGGCTTCATTTTTTTTAAACAGATGTGAATAAATTGATCACTACAATTTTTTTGCAACCTTGGTTGCAAAATATGCAATGCAGTTTCATTTAGGACGCGATCAATTTTCTTCATGAATAATTTAAAAATGACGTCCACTTCCAACCACGAGGAAAATTCATGAAGGGGATTTAAAAGTACTAGGAGAGGAGGAAATTGGAGTGAGTAAACCTAATCATTAAACATGTTGAGCATTGAAGCTAAGCTCGTGTTGTTTAAGCTAATAATTTTATTAATATCAATGTGTATGTATATATACGAATATAATAATTTGACAAGTTATATTGGAAATTATTTTCACAGCCCTAAATAAAATCAAACTAAATAACTGAAACTGTATTGTTATAAATATACTAATTATAATTATATTATTATTTAGATTTTTTTAAATGTTAGCAAAATAATATGATTCCAAATTTTTAATCAATTGGTATTGAAAACGGTAAAAAGTAAAAATCTTATTGCCATCGACAGTTTGGCACAAATCTGTTTACAAAGAAAGGAGAATTATATGTGTACGTTTTTCTGAATGCAAACTTAACTTGGGTATAATGTTTATATGAAATCACGAATCAGACGTAGTATAAGAAGTAAATACTAAAATGACAAATAAACTATAATATCCTATAAAATCCGTTGGTATAAGAATAGTTAATAACAATCAGTCTCAAGCCAATACATGCAGATACAATCGTAATTTAATTAAATATACAGAAACAACTTTTTACAACTGCAGTCAATTTAAATATACCAAGGCAACAGAAACAAAAGGAGTCGAAACACATTATCAAGAACATTGACTTTAGTCACGACCTCATTTTAGCTTTACTGCAGTTGTAAAAGGGTTGCCGATACAACTTACTCCTAAAATCTACCAAAGACTTGGTCCATCTGTTAAAATATAAAATAATGTAGCATAAAATAATAATTTAAACCCGTTGAAACGCCGGTAAAGCGTAGAAAGCCCACTCTTATAAATAACAAACAAATTAGCAAATCCCGGATACGAAATACCTGCTCCCGTTATCATTAACATACCTAGTAGCAGAAATATACATCCAATCACAACAAATTTAGAGTTCAATTCACCTTGTAGTAAGTAGTACCATATGTCAGAGACGAGTAGAGCGGCCGATCTTCCGATGATTCCCTGATTCTGAACTTTTTCAGATTCAATTAGGAAATTGAAGTAGTGACTAAATCGAGCGCTCAGATTTTCTAGTTTCTGTGCGATAAACAATTATTTTTGATAAGACATTAAGAGAACTGTTCAGAATTAGAGAATCGTCGATGTAGCCAGCTCACATGATGCGCGACATGATCATGTACCGTCCGTCGGACAGCAGCTCCCGCGTGTCGGAGGGCGAGCCGGGACTCAAGCTCGGGGCCACGGATGGAGTCGAGTACGTGTCCTTATTGAACCTGCCGAGCCTCCTGTCCGATTCCGAGGTGACGGAAATCTCTTCTTCGACGATCTGCTCGAGAGGGGATTCCCTCATAGCGTCACCGTTCAAGGCTAAGGCGTTCACGAAGCCGTGGGCTCTATCCGGGGGCGGTTCGACGTACGTTTCCGTGATCGTTTCCGGCTGGTCTTCGGACGTTCTCGCTCTGCGAGTGTTCTTTGTGTGCATACCACCGGTTTCGGCATCCCTCTCCAGCCTATGACCGGAGCGAGACCTCGTCAACTGCCTCTGCACGTAGTCCTCGAGAGCGTCCTCCTCGCTCTTCGTCAGATACTTGTGCAGCACGATCAAGAAGATGCCGATGGCCAGAGCGACCAGGCCCGACAGGACCAGCTCATTGAACCAGTTGATGGAGCCGAGGCTACTCCAGGAGATGACGTCGTCGGGCAGCCAGCCGGACGCGAATAGGAACAGGCCGAGCACGACAAACATGACCCCGAGGTGGAGCATGCCAACAGAGGAGACGACCTCATTCTCGGTGGGTCTAGGGTTCCTGTAGCGGCGCCTCTCCAAGCTGCCGGTGGAGCAGTGCGGGGAGGTGACTCCCGACTCGGTGGACTGCAGCGAGTAGCGGCGCTCCCGGGCGCGCTGCTGCTCGGCGCGCCGCTTGCGCTCGCGGCGGATGGCGAGCGCGGAGTGCAGCCCCACCGCGTGCATCCTGCAAGCACGGGCACGGGTCAGTGGCGTGGCGTGGCGTGGCGAGGCGGGACGTGAGCTGGTCTCGGAGCGTCGCGAGGCCGCAGGCGCGGGTGCCGCACGCCACACGGAGCGCCCGCCGCCCGTGCCCGTGCCCAGCCGCGGTACAAACGAGTACAACCTACTTATACCTCTTATTAGCGTTTATCTACTATACTAGGGACCGTGCGCAAATGCGACTACAACAGAAGGCCCACTTTTATCGCCCTAAGTCTAATTTAGCGATCATATGCATGGAACTATTGAACCTACAATTTATTATAAGTAACAACTTTTGTATAATTGATACAATTCATGTAAATGAAATACTCGTTGGTTCTAGAAACTCTTACAGCAGATTTCCATTTGCGTTTTTATACTACAGTAAAATATTCAATTTACACGAGAAGCTTAAAGTAAAGAAAATACATACAGTACAATCATGTTCGGTGGAAGTAGGCCTAAAAGGTATGAGGTTTAATAATTGAGTAGTGCGTAAGTGGTAGGAAAAAATATACGAAATATGTTCAAGTAGACATCTGGAGTCGTCATTCCGGAGATTCTCGTGTCGCCAAACAAATAATGGTTGATGTTTACTTATTCAGCGAGCTCCCCCAATTTCCGTAGCCTGATGTGAAAGCGGGAAACTTGTTATGGAAATATCATACTTTATGTCAACAAAATACATGTAAAAACCGTACGACAGCTCTAAAACATTTTATTCATGCATATTTCTGAATAGATAAACTATAAAATTTTACACTGGAAAGTTTTCGTAGTGCTGATGTTTAAAAAAGTTGAGAGAAGTCGCATAAAAATATAGTAATTTTAAAATGTCCTACTGTGCTGTTGGGCTGCAAAATATATTTTTTTTTCAATAAAGTTAAAAAGTATTTAATGATGTCAATATTTTCATATTTATATGTTTTAAAAGATTGATTTTATTCTAGTTTGGTATTAACATTGCGTTAAGGAAAAATAGTGTTTTATTTTTCAAAATAAGTCTAGACTTTCCATTTACCGATCGTATTACAATTTACATCCTAACCTAATATCATAATGATCACTTATTGAACTACCTAGTTTCAAATTTCGTTTTCTCAAGCTAAACATTGTGATACTTCAACGCTATCTGATGTCCGTGTTGAGAAAAGGTCCACTTTTCTGATGAGCACTCATTAGCGCTTGAATGGCACTTCATTTCATAAGTCGGCGTGTTTTCATAAGTGTGGTTACCACAGTTTACGTAAAACAACAATAGGGGGAAATTTTCCATTTTAAGGTGCTCCTATACAGCAGTTATATACGTTAGAGAATGTTGCATTACATTTGTTGTCTAACTTTTTTTTTTTACAAAAGTTATAAATCTTTAGAGATGTTTTACAACATGATAGTTTTTGTTGTTCAAATAAAAAATAAAAGCCAAACCAATAAGCAAACTTCCTCCATTTTAGAGCCATTACGACTTCCTCGAAAGGCAGACCCAAACTGATGGTTATACGATGTTATACAACGAGTTTAAGAGCGTTTGTAACATAAAACATTCTTAACATGTAGCAAAATCTTATCATGCTATACAATGTACGTTATATTACTGTTGTATAGGAGCTCCTTTATACCACTTTGTATTGTATTTTAAAGTTCAAAGGTACATACCACTTTCCACATAATACTCGCATATTTTATCTATGTATTTTAAAAGGCAGTACCAGGGTAGCAAGAGCGTGCAAGAGTAGACTTCAACAAATAACGGTTCCTATTTCAATAATTTGCAGGATATTGTCTCGACGAACGCTGCAATAAGATTAATGATCAAAATAAATACGAAATTATATAAATGTTGCACATGCAGTCAGTGTCGCCAGCCAGGTGGACGCCACTCAACAAGTTGCCGCAAGTATTGGCCGATTGCCAACATTCTATGAATTCTCTCAAATATCAGGGTTGTCTAATGCATCGCATCTGTTGGCTATAATTGCTACATAAATGTACTGAGGTATATCTAAATACCTACTTGAATGATAAAATGTAGGAAACTTGCAGAGTCAATTTATTAGCTCAATAGTAAATTAAAAGATACACCCGACAGAGGTGAGGCGTCCTTGGCTGAGTGAAATGAAAGCCAGTGCATTGCATCCCCGTGTTATTTCTTCGCGTTTGTTACATATTGATATTCCTCATTGCCCGTGCGTTTGGATACACGGGTTAGGTAGGAAGCTTCACTTCAAGAAATGATAATGAATTAACAGGTAGGATATTTCTGTCATCGTATAATTTTGGAAGAATATACATTCTAAAATTATACAATCAATTATGGTCGGTGTTTATAACTATTTTAGTTTTCTTCATTTTTACAAAAGTTCAGTTTTTTGGTATATTAATTTGGCTGAATTTGACCTGACGAACAGGGGGTTTAATGTGGCAGTATTTTTTTCTCTGTTGTAAATTCGAAAATGAATTGCTTGTAGCAATATTGCTTGAGCGGCCTTTTTGGACCCCCGGGTATTATTTTATATCTGTATTTTTAAATTCAGAAACGCAGGATCAAGACTAGGAAAACAGGTAAATTGTGGAGGCTCACGCAAGAACATTAAAATTAAATGTTCAGTAGACAGACAGCCGTTTAAATACTAACTTTATCACCTGAGTTGTAAATTATATTATTAAGCGGAGCTAATAATTCTATTTATATAATAACAACCAGCCCTGCTCGTGGGTCAATGAATCATGTAAACGTGTGTTCCACTTTTCAAACCGCATCGTTTGATTGATTGATACACATCGAGTGTTTTGTTTGTTTAGATGTTCTGGAATTAGGATAATAGACCGTTAATGTATACTCAAAAATAATGCACTCGTATCCTAGTTAAACGAGATTATCTTTCACTAGCTGTTCCCCGAGGTTTCACTTGCGTTCCCGGGATAAAAAGTAGCGTATAATCTTCGGGGATAATGTAGCTTCCTATTAGTGAAAGAATTTTTCGAATCGGACCAGTAACTCCGGAGATTAGCGCGTTCATACAAACAAACAAACTTTTAAGCTTTATTATTAGTGTAGATATAGAGTATAGATAGATTATGTAGATTTTCATTTGATCAAGCATAATCAAATGGGATATCATAGTGGGTTAGGAGGTCTCTGCAAATATTAAGAAACTAAAATTGGCGATAAAGAATGAATTGTAGACCAAGAGGCAATCAAATTAATGTAGGGTATTAGTCATTGTTTTAATGCTAAAAGTTTCAATACTTTTCAATATTAGTCTTCATGTACCTATACAAATGTGATATAATGAACATTTCAATTAAAGGAGTCTATATGAACGGTTACATTGCTTTGTTTACGTGTCATGTCTGAGTCATCCATTTAACGGAATACGATGTATTGTAAACACTGTAACTGGGACGTTTTCAAAGCAGACACTCGTGTAGCTATTTTCAGTTACAATTGCGCTATAAAATTTAAAAATATAGGTAACCTTTTCTTAGATTGATGAAAGGTGATTGAATGAACTTAATTTAATCCACAAAATTGCTCGGTTTCTTCCGTTTCTTTATTGAAATAATTAATTCAGAAAAATGTACAATATTTTGCGATATGTGGTAGGGACATGGTAGGCGGTATTAAATGGGACAACCGTTTACTGCTAAGGACGGCTTATATCCGGGCTTATCGTGTATTATGTACCAGGGTTTCATGAGCGAGAAGCTGAATGCGAGCTCGACGAAAGAGAGCATTTCCGCGGGATACGTTTAAAACCAATTGGAGCGTGCTGAAGATCTCCCACTGTTTATAGTAACTTAGTTAATATTATAGCTGTTTGTTGCTGAATAGCACAAAAGAAATATGCCTTGATATTTTTATTCCATAAATTATTTTGATGTCTGTAATAAACAAGGTAACCACTTCACAAATAAAAAAATATCTCGTAATTTCCAAAATAAAGGTACACTGACTAACACGCAGTACTCTAACACTGTGGTATTTAATTATGCATATAAAACATAAAATAACCTCGAAATAAAACACAAAACAAGAAGTATTAACTCTAATCCTCCACAAAAATCCATATAACGATGTATTACTCATCACTTCACAGAATTTCAAAAGCGTAATTCACATCGTATGAATTGGGGGTCAAAAAACGCTTAATTTCCATTTGAACAGGATAATAATAACGTTTGTTTGAATTAGTGCAGATTACATTGCATTTGTAAATAGCAGACGGGTCGGGTTGGGAGAGAACAATGGCTTGTCAGGACTTCAAACATTTCTGGGACTGCTGGGAATATCGCAAATTCGCACAAGAGTTCACGAAAGTGTTTAGATTGCCATGAGTATAAAAGGCGAGCTATTACATAACTTGCACGTGCTATGGACACATAAAATACACAGTGTTTGAGCGATGTTTAGCTATATGACATACTAGCTTCCACCTCGCAGTTTCACCCGCGTTCCCGAGGTATCTTATGTTTTCTCGGAATAAAAAGTAGCCTATATGTTATTCCAGGGTATGATCTATCTATGTGCCAAGTTTCATCCAAATCCGTTCAGTAGTTTTTACGTAAAAGAGCAACAAACATACAAACAAACTTTCCCGTTTATAATATAAGTAGGAAGTAGGATGGTGTCGATTCTGTTGTTTACGAACTTAACTAATATTAGACAAGTCACCTCTCTTTCATTTTAACCTTATTGAAAAAAGATAGAACATTTTTAATGCTGTCAGTTTAATTTAATCCATGCCGTCGTAATGTACGGATAAATAGTCGTGACCAATAAAGATCGCGCTTAAATTCACGTTGAAATGTGTGATCGGATTAAACTGACAGGACTAAAATATCTTGCATCCCTTTCTTATATTTACTATTAGAAAGAGATATAGTGAGATTAAATTTATTTTAGTTCGTAAACAACAGAATCGGCACCTGACGATTGTTATCAAGACAAACTAAGACTATCATTCTATTCTAGTCTTGCTTGATTCTTCGTGTAGTGCTAGTTAAAAGTGTGTGTACAACTGATTTTTTCGTTGGTATCTTTAAGAAGGTTAAAAAACAATAAACATATTTCATATGAAAGTTAAGAAAATCGGTCGAGTATATTTACGATATTGTATAAAACGGTCATCTTATTCACATTTCGAGCAGCGTTAAGGTGGAGGCTTCGGTTGGAGCGCGAAATTCGAATTTTATCACGTTTTTTGCTAATTGCAGCTCAGTTATAGGTCGTAAGTTATCAACATATGAGAAGAATGGTAGTATATTTACTGATTAATAAAAGATATCATCAACATATTCCTCCAAGGTATATTAGTAACATTTTCATGAAATAGTCGTATATGTCAGTAATATACCTTGGAGGAATATGTTGATGATATCTTTTGTTATTAATCAGTAAATATACTACCATTCTTCTCGCAAATAACATGTTGATGACTTACGACCTATAACTCAGCTGCAATTTGCAAAAAACGTGATAAAATTTGAATTTCGTTTTTGTTATTTTCGAACGTTTACCCTTAACTTAAACAAATTAATAATTTTGTTTATCATGTCTGAAACATTCAAAACGAGGTAGAAATAATTTATGGCATATAAATTGGCTTCAATATTAGTGTTTATTTGTTCGTTTTATTTAATGAAAATGTATTTATTCCAAGATTTATTAATCACCTAGTTGACTCGACAGACGTTGTCCGTCCAGATTTCAAATTCATACCAAAATCTACAGGTTGATCTGAAATCACATCATTAAGCTGGTCTGAAAATCTTGTCCTTAAAAATATCTTTAAACTAGGTATAACTTAATATTTCGAATCATAAGCGCTACTCTCTGCGATCAATACCTAAAGAGATAAAGTACCGCTACCAGGGAGTTAGGAACTAAAACAGATAAGCCTAACCGATCCGCTCGTGAAAAGGCGATATGATCTGAAAACGGTCTTGTTAGACAAGAGGAAGGACGTTTCACTTGTATAGTCTGCTTAGAACATAAAATATATTTGAAATATTCGCTGCCAAATGGAAATAAATAGGTATACAAAAGACACCTACTTAAAGATCCTTTTTTCCGCAGTTTTTTTTGTATTTGCGACACGTAACGAAAAATAAACACGTTGGTAAGCGGTTACCGTAGACACTTGCAACTCCCCGATGGCGAATATTTTGTTAAATAATGCTATTACCTTAGTTTTTATTCTTTCTTTTTTGTCTGATGTGCAACACAATCACAATCCTGCTACCCAAATGATATCTGGAAGAAATCACTTCAGCTATAAAACCGCCTACTTTGTTATTACTTTTTTATGTGTTGCCGGCATCTTTTTTTTCGTACGCGGACAATTGGTCATAATAACTTTCATCTCTTCATTGGCTCCTTGTAACTGACTTTAACGACCCCTCGCAGTCATGTGTTCCTAGTGTATATTGCGGATGTAGGTAGGTACTTTACCACTAGATGCCACGTTTGCCTCACAATTTACGGTCACGATACAACCCAGGAAATGTGCCCTTTTGACTCGGCAAGGGAAGTAGGTACTCAGCCGGTTTTAGTGTGATTAAAAATATTCATTTGAAAAATGCTGGACCGGCTGTTGCATTTGTTTCGTTTTCGCTATAGTTAAAAAAAACAGAAGTGCCAATCCTGGCCAATCCGCACTGGATCTTCGTGCTCGGGATGCATAGTAAAATTGTTGATGCAAATAATTTTAATTGAACGTATACACTTCCATATTAAAAAAAAAAATCTTCTAAAATATTTTAGTTCAACAACTTTCAGTACAAACAGCAAGAGCAGAACCCAGTAATACTCATGAATTTTGTAGCATCCCGGAGCGGGTTCACCGACCGGCCAATCTAATGTCAAATATCTCACGTTCTATGTTAGCCTAGTATTTACGACCCCGTATACTCACTAAATATAAACATGCAGTGGTAAACGTTTATCCAAGAGCTTTATATGAGGATATTAGGACGGACGAACAGAATTTCAGTAGGTATCTGAAATAAGAAATTTTAGTGTTTTTCCATTTTTTGTTGTCAATGTTATTACTTTATTTATACCGCAAAGGAAAGTTATTTAAAATTGTGAACCCCATCAAATTAAAAGAAAAATAATTGTTCTCGCATTTTCTTCTACGAAACTTTTCTCGACCTTACGCCCTATTCATCAATCATTGCTGTTTTGTGTCTGCGAAACAGGACGATAGTTCACAAGAGGAAATGTGATTGATGGTCGTGCTAAATGAATGGTCATGGAACTTCACCATTCATTTAGCACGACCTTTGGTTGGAAGAAAGGACAAATAAGTAATAAGTTTGAGGTCAATAAAGTCAAACATTACTATGTTACTGTAGGATTCTGAAATCCTGGTACCTTATTTATTTGGTTTACTGAACTTAGCCAGCCCCGCCCTATCTAATGCTAATTTCAAGGCGCAGCATAGCTTGAAAATGCGTTCAAGTTTGAGATAAAAGTCGGGCGGCTGGCAGAATTTGTTACTTAAAGTTTCCCAATTCTTCATTCTAAAATGTGTTCATTAAACACAATGAGGAGGACATTTGCTTGCATTGGTTCCCAAAGCTTTCCATGAATTTTAATGTCGCTCCAGTCTTACCGAAAATGTTTGTTTAATTTAACTTGACTTAATGACGATTAGACACGAGTAAAGCTTTACAAATACATGTTCTTACATAAATTATTTACTTACGAGGCAGTTATGTTTAATTTGATTGTCTGGAAAATATATCTCCTGCTTTATAATAGGTAACTACTAGAGTCTAAAATCCTAATTTTTGAAAAAAAAAAAAAAAGCTTTTTTTGGGAAAAGCTTGACCATTTTTACGTCAACTGTCTGCAGCACGCAGAATATCCTCTGATGGGAATACTGGTTAAGAAGAAAAAGGTAAGTTTTATTTGTATCGAATAAGTACTAGTATCTCATCTGTATATACTAATTTAGTGATTTTGAATTCGCTAATCTCCGGAGTTACTCGTCCGATTCGAAAAATTATTTCACTATACATTATCCCGAAGGTGTATTGGCTACTTTTTATCCTGGAAACGCGAGTAGGTATCTTATGAGTATGATTTATCATCATTGACAGTACTAGGTTATCATAAAAACGGCGGAAGTCTATATTCAGCAGCAATACATTATAATATAACGTAGCAGTAGAACCACATCTTCTTTTAGCTTAATAAGATGTCAACCTTGCAGTCAAGCAAATTATGAAAGATAAGTAAACATAGTAATTTGGCAGTCAAATAAGGAAGAAATAGTCCCGTAACCTAGATAGAAATACCATCTTTCTGCTTACATGAAGTAACGTCTCAGTGCCAAAGAGACTCACTTATCGTGATTACACCCTACCTAATCACAATTTGTCAAGTTCATTTCTTAAAGTATGGTTTCCTCCAAAAGCGGTGCCATCATGTAGCGACCGTAACACAGCGGTGAATGACGTCACTAGAACGTTGTCTATGATAACCATATATAATGGCGCGGTTTCCTAAAGAACGTAACGTAACGGTGTCAATTACTTAAGGTATGGTTTCCTCCAAAAGCGGTGCCATCATGTAGCGACCGTAACACAGCGGTGAATGACGTCACTAGAACGTTGTCTATGATAACCATATATAATGGCGCGGTTTCCTAAAGAACGTAACGTAACGGTGTCAATTACTTAAGGTATGGTTTCCTCCAAAAGCGGTGCAGTCTTTAAACGAACGCAATATGATGGCCGCAAAAAGACGGCCGTAGGCACGTGGAATGTTCGGGAGTTTGACGGCCATCTTTCACACACCATTCGACACCGTCGAGACGGCCGTCATGCAGATGGCGGCACCGTTTTTTGACGTTACGGTGTCTATTACCGTTCTCTAGGAAACCGCGCCATTTGGTTAACATAGAAAACGTTCTAGTGACGTCATTCATCGCTGTATTACGTTCGCTACATGGTGGCACCGCTTTTGGAGGAAACCTTACCTTTAGGTGCTTTTTCTCGGTTTCATCGCCACTTAATTAATTTTCAATTAATTTGAATAAACCGGCAAGATTACGCACTACTTGAGACTCTTCGATCCTTTGTTAAGAAACTATTATCGTAATTTAGTAAGATTGGTACTAAGAAATAATGAATGTTCAGAGGTTGGCTCTTAATGTATGTAGAGTATTCTAGAGCCATTTACGCATTAGCTACACGAATCTACTGAAACCGTAGTAATTGATCTATTCCTTTTGATAGTGATCATTCAGAATTTGCATCTCGTTCTCGCAATCTCTGTTCTTTAAATAAGAGAACTTTCAGTCTTTATTACCCAACTGACCCAGTAGAGTTACTTTATGTTCAAATTTTTTTTATAAAATTTTGTTTTACTAAAGACAAAGTAATTCTACATGAAAATACATTTAATTCGCCGAAAACTCCCGAAATTTAAACTTGTTTAGTACATAGACCATTCAGCTATGTAAATAAAATGTGTTTACACCACGCACACCCCTGGCTCAAGTAATTTCGGGATCAATATCGATATCTGCCTCGACTACTCTTGACTCTCGACAAATCAACGAGCTGAAATTCTCGAGGTACAACCTACTTTTTATAAAACCGCATAAGTACTTGCCAATCTAATTTCGCAAATACTTTTACGCAGTAATCAATTATGTATTCAGTCGCGGGAAATACTTATAAAAGTTCGTAAATTTTGTTTCAACTAAGTGTTTTCTGCGGTTTTACCCGCGTTACTGGAATGAAAAGTTGAAAGAATTTTCAAAAGCCGATTAGTAGCGCCCAAGATTTCCTCCTACAACCAAACATACGGGACTTACCTACAATTCCAAGAACGGCTTTAAGATGTGTTAGGTACTAGGATACTAGAAGTGTAAACGACTATTTAGCGTTTTAAGTCTTGTGCTGCAGCAGGGTTGATAATCTTTTCGTTTTGCTGAAGACCAGCTTTGAAAATGTGTGAAAAATTCAATGGATTTTTTGATTTCGCTATGTCAGCGCACGTATTTATTTATGTCCGTTCCATAGCCTAAATGGCTGAATCGATTTTAATGCATGTTACGTCGTTAGATTTATCTTTACTGACATATACGACTTTTTCATGAAAATGTTACTAATATACCTTGGAGGAATATGTTGATGATTTCTTTTGTTATTAATCAGTAAATATACTACCATTCTTCTCGCAAATAAGATGTTGATAACTTACGAACCGAAGGTTCACCCTTAAATGTATTCAGACTAGGTCTTTCCATCGTCCAATTCCCACAAGGCCATAAATAAAGGTCGTGCCTAATCACTAAATAACTTATGGATTCGTGCGTCATGGCGCAGTCCGCGCGGTGAACTAAAAACTAAACACTACTAAACTTCTAATAGAAAAATACGTGTTTCCCGTTCCTAATGAATACTTCTCCATGTAAACTAACATTCTAAAGAGAAAAGACAGTTGACTACAAAACAATATCTTATGAGTTCCTACATAGTTATTTTCTCTTTTTTGTAAAAGTAATTTAGTTTTTTATTTTTCGTTTGCGATTTTCCTGGGATCCCGTCAT
Source organism: Tethea ocularis (assembly GCA_963555595.1). Taxonomy (NCBI): domain Eukaryota; kingdom Metazoa; phylum Arthropoda; class Insecta; order Lepidoptera; family Drepanidae; genus Tethea; species Tethea ocularis. Next base: position 11,244,433 of record OY741966.1, read on the forward strand.
CAGGTCCTGACTTGGTGATAATGATGAGGACCACCTTAGGAGTATACTCGTTTTTACACGCTAAGTTCATTTGTACCTGTGAAACTATGACGTCATAGTACAGTATTTCATAAAAAACTTCATTATAACCTATCGTTTTGACATTTTATTTAGTGGCAGAGTCTAGAGTGCAACTGATTTTCAATATTTTGTTCAACCTTAGCTCCTTGGGTATTATTGTTTATTATTTATTACAGATGTTATTAAAGATTAGCAAGTTGTTTTCTTCGCAAACATTTTACTCATCAACTGACATTTGCTTTACAAAAGTAATCATCATACATCATCAGAGCTGTCAGTGTTCGCTCCTCGTATTAGTGTACCAGGGATACATAGACGTAAAGTTGTGTTGCGAACCTGTTTGACCTTGAATTAAGGAAGCTTGGCGAATATTTTCCGTCTATTTGTTTTATAGGCAACAATCTAAGTTGATCAGTTGACTAATAAATTCCAAGTCTACGTTTATGGCATTCAATAAAACAAAAAATAAACAACTTTTTACGACTGGCATGATGAGTGATAATACCTATTTTTATCTACACTCATATCGTAATGTTCTAATTATGAATTCAAAAACAGTATGTACCTACTACCATGACGTATTTTAGGCATGCCCGAGTATATATTTTTTATATAGTACAGTTTTCGTTTTCAAGTCCTATAAAGTATGCTTATACATATAACAAAAGTAGTGCAATAAATATATAGCGAGAGGCAGAATGAATACGCTGCTTGGCTTGGGGTACATTCCGAAACATGCCATAATCGATCTTAGCGCTCACATCGATAATTTGCGTTCCGATACGAATATCACATCTATAAGAGCCGTGAACTGTTAATGATTCGGAACGCCTGTGAACTCGCTGACAGTATTTAGAACTAAAACATTCGAAAAAGGGATTAAATAATTAATGATCAACGCGTTGGGACTCCCTAACTTTAATTATTAGACTCCCTAACTTGAATACAGTGTATTTTTATTTGTTATTCTCACATAAAAACCTTTGTCAAAACAAAAACACAACACAAGTGTCACTTTTGACATCCACGATCACGGCGATAACGTTTGGACCATGGTCGTCGTAATCGCAATATGGCGTATTTAATGACGTCACCGATGACGTTTCGCGAGGCTTCGTTATCGCGCTAAAAGTGATTCGGTACGCGTTTTAGCGCGCTCACATCGATAATTATCGATATCATTATCATTCGGAATGCAGCCTTGGTGTGAGGTGTCGGAGCGCGCAATGTCAAATTCGTAGGGTACTTAAGCCCTTACCAAAACAATGTTATAATATCAATTTCAATTTTAGATGCAGATTTACACTGTCTGTGGTCGCGCGGCCTATAGCGCATGCGTGGTGTTGGATTTATTTATTGTGTTTGTTTAATGAGTTTACATAATATAGTGTATGAAACTGACATCATTAGGTATTAAAACTCGTGTTTTAATGACCCCTATAATGCAACAGTCACAAACTACCAACTATTTTTACTTTTAAGAATTAGAAAAAAAGAAGTATAAAATTATCGTATCTACTTTAGGCTGTGTACAAAAAAATGTTCTAAATTCAATTTATCAACGTGAATTGAAAAAGACATGAAGAACGAAGAGAATATCCTCAAAGAATTTTAAGCCCCTTACAATTCCAAAGAACCTTTCATAGCAAATGAAAAGAAATAGTCCGAATGCCGAATTGTCGACGTGATTAATGATCGAATAGAGTAGGGAAAAGTGCTTCTATAAATCCGGTCCGGTTCCAAACTATTTGTAGCATATGGGACCATTTATGCACAAAATTGATACGTTAAAATATACTATTGAACTACATACTCGACTCTTTTTATATAAATAAGGGAGGGTTTACGTATTAGGGGAAGCTATCTTTTGGTCACGTAGTCCCGTAACTAGTTTATTTGGTTAGTTTTCCATTATTTTTTATCGTACAGCCTACTCAGTTAATCTGTAAGAAGCAGGCGAACCCAAGGGTCTTATGTTGATGATAAAAACATCAAATTGGGTAGTTGACTGACAAATCAAATCAGCTACTTTTTAATTAATGTCAAAACGATAGTTTATATGGAATTTTGTATGAAATATTACGCAATGACGTCATAGTTTCTAAGCATCAAATCATCTACTCTTAGTGGTTGTACTGGTAATTAAAAATCATAAAAAGCATTAAATGTACAACATATTAGATGTTTCCACTTTTATTTAGATGTTTTATGCATTGGTTAGTGTTTGGTCATTTATTTTTGACAGTGTCAACTACCCTATTTGATTGAAAATACAGAGAATAAATAACGGATTTTATAAAAAACTACGAAAAATCCCATTTTATATTTTGATATTTGTAAATTGCTAGTTTTACGTTTTACGTAATAACCTGTTGGGCGTCGCCACCATTTAATGCAGCTTTAATATATGTCCCTTTATAGTGGACAACCGTGTGACGGCATTTAAACGCTTTTGTTTCTGGGAACTTATTTTGAAAATTTCATGTGGAAAAACAAAGTTAACTAGCTAGCTTAGCTATCAGTGACCTCCGCTGTCAGATCGCCATAAGCCACAAGCATTAATCACTCTCCATTAAAGTTTATACACCGTGTTCGAATAAATACATAATTGTACCGATAAGTTGACAGGTCCGACAAGAGACCGGACCGCACGCCGGACGTCCGGGCCAGGTCGGCGCGGAAGTAGAAAATCACCGCGCGGCGATAACACCTTCCTGTACAATGTAGCTTAAAATAATGCTCGTTTCACATAGAAACGAGCATTATTTTAAGCTACATTGTAGTGGTGTACGTAGTATATTAATTACTCTATGGTAGTGGTATAAATAGGTCCGATTTTGTACCTATTCATCATGTTAGACAAGGCCTATTATAAGGTGGCTCATTACGTAGAAGACAAGAATACATGGTTGTAGTAGCTTCTCTCTGCACTTGCAGCCCCCTCCACAAGTGATAATTGTATGAAGTTTATGTACATTGTAATTATATAAATTAAAAAAAAAAAGATCCACCAAAAAAAGAAGCCTTGCTGAGTTTCTTGCCGGAGTCTTCTCAGTTCAAGTGTATTCCGAACCGGTAGTAGAGTCTATTGTAAAACTGTAACTTTTGACATTCATAAGTGCCTTATTAGGGCCTAAACTGAATAAATGAGTTTTGATTTTGATTGATTTTGTCAGCCGAAAGACGTCCACAGCTGGACAAAAGCCTCCCCCAAAGATCTCCACGATGGCCGGTCTTGCGCTACCCGCATCCAGCGGTTTCCCGCGACCCTCACAAGATCGTCGGTCCACCTTGTGGGGGGCCTACCTATTGTACCTATTGGTCTGTTTAAATCCAGTTTATGACGTTATTTTATAATTAATCGTCTAATATAAAGTCAATGCGAGTCAATCTATCTATATCTATCTATACTAATAATAAAGCTGAAGAGTTTGTTTGAACGCGCTAATCCGGAGTTACGGGTCCGATTCGAAAAATCTTTCACTAATACGAAGCTACATTATCCCCGAAGGTTATAGGCTACTTTTTATCCCGGGAAAGCGAGTGAAACAGCGGGTAACAGCTAGTTATACATATAAATATCGAATCTTAACTTCACTCAAACTTTGCCTCGACAAGCGGTTCGCATCTCAGTATTATCGGTTCTTCAATTTCCCTGTTCCGAATTTGAAAATAATATTTTTACATTTTGTTTATATTCCGCTGGCGAGTGCCAAGTATTTGATATTATGGCTGTGATTATGGTAATGAATTTATTTTGATTTGCTTCTCATATTTTATTACACCCTGGTAAGTGCTTCTTAGTATTTTTCAAGTAGGTATTTTACTTAGGTATTTTTATACCATCATCCATACTATGAGTATAATCAGTGTATAATAATTAATTACCAGACACACACACACACTTATCCATTTATAATATTAATAGCACATGAGTAATTAATAATTAATATTATAAATGGGTCAGTGTATGTGTGTGTCTGGTCTGTGTGTCTGTTTGTCCGTCTTTCACGGCAAAATGGAGCTGCGGAGCGACGAATTGACGTGGTTTTTTAAGTAGTTATAGTTGAAGGGGAGTGACATAGGCTACTTTTTGTCTCTTACTAACCCCCCATTTCCCTAAAATGGGGGGTGGAAGTTTGTATGGAGCATTCCGCAATTTTCAAGGTAGAAAGCTAAAAATTGGTATGCGGACTATTTGTGACTAACAAATAAATAGTGCATAATTTTTTTTTGGAAATCTGCCCCCAACCCCGTAAAAGAGAGGGTGAAATTTTATATGGGACTTTTCGCAACAACCGGGACAACGTCTGCCGGGTCAGCTAGTTTGAAACATTTTTGCATAACATGTTATTTTAATAGAAAATATTCACCGTAACCGGCCATAAACAAGTACAATCAAACATTTCTCAGATCGGCGAACAATCATAACAAAGTTAACTTTCCCTCAAACTTATCACAATATAACTTGCCAAAGATTCAGTTAAACTAATATTTATTACAATATACACTTAACGTTGTAACAAAGTTAAATAGCCCACGTGGTTAATGAAGATGTTGTATATAACCGCAATGTGTAATCGTGTGTGAAAATGCGCCCTTATGTTACAATTTACTACCTTTTATAAGGGTATAAGGAAGGATAGATAAGGAGATATTCCAATGAATTTATCACCCGTTTATTTTTCATGTCAATGCGTACCAATAAGGTGAATCCTTCGGTTGGAGCGCGAAATTCAAATTTTATTACGTTTTTTGCTAATTGCAGCTCAGTGACAAGAATGGTAGTATATTTACTGATTAATAAAAAAATGTGGGTTAAATTTGTGGTAAAAAGTCACGTTTTCATAAAATCTATACTAATATTATAAAGAGGAAAGATTTGTTTGTTATTGCATTGAATAGGCTCCGAAACTTCTGAACCGATTCGAAAAATTCTTTCACTAATAGGCTAATAGGAAGCTACATTATTCCCGAAGGTTATAGGCTACTATTTATCCCGGGAACGCGAGTTATACCGCGCGGAACAGCTAGTAGTCGTATATACCTATATACCACTAATATACCTTGTTACGTAAACTATATCACCGAACTTATTTTACGTGAAAACAAATTACTTACAGCAGTTACTAATGCAAAATTTCAACAAATATATCTCTCTCCAAATACATCATAAACAAATCCCTTTTAAACAAATTCAAAAATAGAATACATCCGTATCTTAACGCAAACACAAGATTTTACTACGTCCAGACACAATTTGCCATAAATAAACCAATACAGACATAATACTTAGTATGTACCTATAGTTACTCGATGATTCGTAGTATGATATCACTCAATCTCACGTTCCTTTTCGATGGAAATAGGCAGACGTTAATTTTGATGTAGAAAACATAGTGTAGACCTCGCCTGACTACGCAGTCAATGAAAAATCGGCAGTTGCATTTCTTAGCCACCACATTATGACATCCATCCATGACCCAGCTTTTTGGGTGACGGACAAAGACTGATTGGTATTTTACCCTTTAAATATCTGTTGTCCTAGTAATAAACAAGGTAACAAGGATGAAAAATATCGCTGAATAAAGAGCTTTTCAATACAAACTAAGATTGTTTACGTCATTCTAATATTTTTATGCATATAGTAAATTTTTTGTTTTATACATTCTATGGAAAAAAAAAAATTTAAGAGGATGACAAGCGAGTCCCCCTTTAAGTAAAAAAAAGACGGTTTTATGTTATTTAAAAAAAAACTTAGCCATTAACCATTCCCTTTCTATTAGATCTCAGAATGTATGTTAATATTTTCAAGTTATTTGGATAGAACAATTAAGTGAAAACTTTATTTATAGTTTTAAAAAGGGCATATTCACGATTTCTTTTTACATTACTAATGATACATTCAAATAATTATATTTTTACAATGAATGCAAAGAAAAACTGAATCTAGAATCACCATTTGTCGTATTCTAATAATGTCGTATAAATAAAAATGTCGTCCTTAATAAAACAAAGAGGTGTTGCAGTTTTATTGAATAGGTGACTTTTTAATTGTTTCGACTTTTAGTAATAGTTTTGCAATATAAATCAGGTCCTCAAGACACAGTTACCGTATACACCAAGGAGCATTATTATACTGACCCTTACGAGTACAGTTTATTGGTTGTTCTGGTTTACATGGGACGAGATATGAACTGAAGTTTGAGACACTTTAGGGACAAGTGTCCTCCGGTCGAGTCGACCCCATTCACAACGAGTACCTAGGTTGTTTGATATCTGTATTTGAATTTCAGATTGCAGGTTGGTGTAAAATTGAGGCAGATGGAATATACCATATCCTGTTGGGCGTCGCCACCATTTAAAACAGCTATAATAGATTTCCCTTTATAGTGGACAACCGTGTGACGGCATTTAAACGCTTTTGTTTCTGGGAACTTATTTTGAAAATGACGTCGGGCGAACAGTAATTTTGTAATAAAAAAAAGGTACTTTTAAGTGGAAAATGTGTGATATACTAGGATATCATAAGTAGGAGATTGTTGATCGCAATAATGCGATCTTAATGCGACGCGATACGAAATTATTCCTGCAATAACAGGCCTTTTAACATGTATGTACAATTACCGGCAATGTAAACAGGGAAAATGCGGTAGTTATAAACAACGTTTCCGTTTCGCAAGACTGATTGATTGATCAAGAATAATCCCCATGTTTATTACTCTTCATCTCGAAAGAATAAGACCGGTTGTTTAATGTACGCTTTTAAAAGAAAGATCTTACTTTTAGCAGTTGGGTAAATGGAACAAATTAATAATGCGTGCTGTCTACTGAGTTAAAACCTACATAAAATACAACGCGTTAGCTTGGCTTGGTCATCCAAAGAGGAAAAGCTGTTAGCCTTTGGGGACCTTGCCGTTGATCGGCAGCAGCGGCCGCCTCTTTTTTTTTATATTTATATTTTGTATATTTGTGATATCATGTGGATAATTAATTTATCTATCATGAAAATGAGGACCAGATAAACATAAATTAGAAGGTACCAAATACAAGTTACCTTTTATATACAATCGAATGTATGACTAATATAAGTATTAGGCATGCAGACAGAATAAATAGCAAGTAAGTAAGACAAACGCCTCAACCAACCCACACCACGATGCTACCAACCGAACAAAACAAAAACATGGCATTATTTCCTAAAGCTAGTATATCACAGTTCAGCAGATAGTTATTTAACGGTAGATTTGCTTTCAGTTTTCTTTAGACGAATCGAATTTTCGTATTTTCCATTTGATTGCACTCATCGCGATTCACACCGTCTTTAAGAAACACAACAGAAATCTAGCAAGATAAACATCCTTATAACTGCTGCAAAAAAAAAAATAGAATTTAGAAGTTTAATTTCAGACAATCTTTTCTATTCTATACAAGATGGAAATTTGAGATGAATCAGTAAGGGCAGCTACCTTAAGGGTTGAAGCCACGCTAATATGGTCTTAGGAGACCATTATTTATTTTTTGAGTTATTGCTATCGGCATTTACAGATTTTGAAAAATGTACAGTCGCAAGAATTAAGCTAATAAAATTTATTTTGAATAATTGCCGATAAGAGATTAGAGTTCCTACATAGTTATTTTATACTTCTTTAATGGTTTTGAAAGCGGTTCTCTTTTTTGTAAAACGTAATTTATCATAGTTGTCTACGCATCTACCTATTCATACATTTTTCTACGTGTACCACCACTACAAACGACGAGGCGACGAAGAGGAAGGGGTTGAGGGCGCGGGACGCGGACGCGGAGGAGGGCTGGACGCAACCACTGAGCCTACGACCTCGATTCGACCGCTCAACGCATTACATATACGCTGCGCATTAATTGGCATTTACCTATGTACATTAAAAAAATCAAATTGTAAAAACGCATTACATAAGTATAGCTATCAAAGGGAAAGGCTTTAATTTCATCTTCATCATCACAAACATTTGGACCTTCGAGCCAAACTCAGCTGAAGAACGTCGTGACCAGCATTAATCGGACGCGAGACCAGCATCATCGAGACCAGCATCACAGGTCAGGTCAATCAATTATCCTATTACCTTTCCATATCCCAGTGCTTAATTTGTGCTAATATTGTGCTACGTCGTCATAACGCCCGAGCGCACGGTTGTGACATTGTTACCGCGTAGAGGTCACACTCGCTATTCGCTTAGTGCCACGTTATATCACATATTGAAATCGTAAGTAGTTCTTGCCTTTATCTTCCACAAACTCCATAATGACCAAAAAGAAAAATTCCCTTACACCTTTTGAAGACACTGATGAGGATATCGTTAAAGATTTAAATAAAAAAAGGGGTATTATTCGGGGTAAATTAACATTATTTATTAAATACGTAGATTCTTTAGAAAAATTAGAAATCACAGAAATTATTAAGATGGAATTACAAACTCGTCTACAAAAGGTGGAAGCTTTATTCTCTCAATTTTCGGAAATTCAAGATGAGATAGATATTAGGGTTCCCAATATTCAAATCGAAAAAGAGTTAACCGAGAGAGAAACCTTTGAAAACCAGTATTATGCTTATGTTGCTAAATCTAAATGCTTCGTAAACGAAAACAAGGTAGATAAGCCTACTTCTAAGAGTTCTGGAATGAAATTACCTACTATAAATCTAGCTTCCTTTGACGGTTCTTATGATCGTTGGTTAGAATTCCGTGACACTTATTTATCGCTTATTCATAACTCTAAAGAATTAGATAATGTTCAAAAATTCCATTATTTACGCTCTGTTCTTACTGGGAATGCATTGATGGTTATTAAGGCACTAGAATTTTCGTCTGAGAATTATATTATAGCGTGGGATCTATTACAAAATAGATTTAACAACAATCGTTTACTTGTGCACAATCACGTCAAGGCTTTGTTTTCTATCGCGTCACTAAATAAAGAATCATCGGTTCAAGTTCGCAAATTAATAGATAATATACTAAAAAATATTCGTGCACTAAAAACCCTTGGTGAACCGACTGAGTCTTGGGATACCTTGATAATTTATTTGATAACGTCGAAATTAGATTCTACTACGGAGCGAGAATGGGAGAATCACAAAAGCACTATTCTTAAAAATCAAGGGCAAGCCAGTTCACGTCTATCACTCAATGATTTAATTCAATTTCTTAAGGATAGGGCTGACGTGCTAGAAACCATAAACTTATCGCACAATAAAAATACGCCTGATACTAATAACCTCAAAAAGCCGTGGAATCAACCTAATAAATCGCATAGTCTTTTATCAACGCAAACTAAATCGTCTAACTTTAAACGTAACCATAACTGCAATATGTGCAACGCTAATCACCCGCTTTATTCATGCAATTCATTTTTGAATTTATCTATTGAAGATAAAATCAAATTAATTGATGAGAAAAAGCTTTGCCGTAATTGCTTACGCGCAGGTCACGTTCTTAACGAGTGTTGGTTTGGTCCGTGTAAGGTATGTAATCAGAAACACAACAGTTTAATTCACAGCGATCATCGCGGTGACACCGGTGCGTTGCGGTCGACATCGTCAGCTGTTGCGCATACCTCACAACCACTACAGGTCACAGCTAGCACTCATTCCGCAGTAAACACCACTACGTGCCATTCGGCTTCTCATACTACTCACACGCCTAATTACGGTCCTAGTGGTACATCTCATTCATTATTAGAGACTGTATTGCTATCCACCGCTTTAGTGGAGATCGCGGATCAAAACAATAAATATCACACTACACGCGCACTCTTAGATAATGGTAGCCAGCACTGCTTTATCGCTGAATCATTATGCACTAAATTAAATATTCCTCTGTTACAGTCCACTGTTCAAGTCACGGGAGTCGGCAACTCAGTGACTCATTCTACACGTTCATGCGAAATAAAGTTGAGATCGAAAACTTCAAACTATAACACACGCTTTAAATGTTTAGTTTTATCTCAAATTACAGCTCAATTACCATCGTTAGGCACAAAATCACACATAAATATTCCCGAAAACATACAGTTAGCCGATCCAGACTTCTATTCGCCGTCGCGAGTCGAATTATTAATCGGTGCAGATAAGTTTTGGGAGCTGCTAAATGATGGGTTAATCCGCTTAGCCAGTGGCCCTTATTTGCAGAATACTAAGCTAGGATGGATAATATCTGGTTCATTGCTTAACAATAAAAACTCGCGCATTAGTCGGGTTCAATGCAATTATTCGCAATCGTTAGACACCCAGCTTAGACAGTTCTGGGAGTTAGAAGAAATCGCTTCGCAAAATAATTTAACTAAAAATGAGTCTTTATGCGAGGACATATTTAAACAAACTACTTATCGCGACGACACGGGTCGGTTCTATGTAAGAATCCCATTAGCGGAGCCTAGTGATACACTGGGTGATTCATATACGCTCGCACAGAATCGATTCCTTGCCCTCGAACGTAAATTAGATAGATGCGCGCCTGATTACAAGCAACTATATTGTGATTTCATTAATGAGTATTTAAGTCTGGGGCACATGAGTCGCGTCTATAATTATTCATCACCAAATTATTTTTTGCCACACCATGGTGTTTTGAGAGAGAATAGCACTACAACAAAACTTCGAGTGGTATTTGACGCAAGCGCTAAATCAACTTCCGGAAAGTCGCTAAACGATATCCAATTCATCGGCCCTAATTTACATAATGATATTTTTTCTATTTTGTTACGTTTTCGTCAGTATAATTACGTTGCTTGTGCTGATGTTGAGAAAATGTATCGACAAGTCAACATTCAGCACGAACAACGGAATTTACAACTAATTATTTGGCGTAATGATAAATCGGATGAGCTCGGTGTGTACCAGCTTAATACTGTCACCTACGGTACTGCGTCCGCGCCTTACCTGAGTGTTCGATGTATCAAGCAACTCGCTTCGGAATGCACGAATTACGTCATTAAACGCACAATAGACGAGGATATATTTGTTGACGACTTAATTACCGGGCACGATAATAAAGAGATTTTGTTAGACATTTGTAATGAAGTTAGTAATGTTTTACAGTCTGGTTGTTTTCCTTTAAGGAAATGGTTATTTAATTCAGAAGCTACTTTAACTGATCAAACAAAGGAGTTATCCTTAGGCGAAAATTGTTTAACAAAAACACTCGGTTTGGGTTGGTTTCATTCTTCTGATTTGTTGCATTTCATTACACGAATTGATCAAGATGTGACTCATGTTACTAAACGCATAATTTTATCTATTGTTTCTCAGATTTACGATCCACTAGGCCTATTAGCGCCTACGATTATTATCGCTAAAATACTTTTACAAAAGTTGTGGCTATGTAAATTGAACTGGGACGACCCAGTACCTAAAGATATTGTTGTTGTGTGGCAGAATTAGCTATCAAAGGGAAAGGCTTTAATTTCATCTTCATCATCACAAACAATAGTTATTCTGATATTCTCGGATTAGACGAATCCAACAAATCAGAGATTCTCAAAATCGGTCCAGCCGTTCTTGTGTTATAAATGGTGTAAATAACTAGTCTTTCTTTTCTGATACTATATTAATTAATTATTTATTTTTGCCTTTTGCGGTCGAGACCATGGGTCCTTGGGGTCCGAGGCTCGCCGATTTTCTCGAACATTATCTTCAAAATTAATTGAGGTCACAGGGGTCCGGCTGGCGGGGAGCTTTTTCAACGCGTTAGCTTGGCCATACAAAGACGGAACGCTGCCAGCCTTCTGGGAACCTTGCCGTTGATTGGCAGCAGCGGCCGCCTCGAGGAAATTTTTTATATATAGTTTGTATATTTCTTGTAAATAATTGTAAATATTGTATATTATAGAATACTATAGATAGATAAATGTACGAATCCCGCCATGTTTCTTACAGTCGTTACATTACAGTCAGCGTCCAAAATAAACTTTTTGAACTCGAATACAGGAAAGCGTAAAAAGGTATATAATGTAAGCAACCACACAATGACTTCCTCAAAAGTGCGAGAGGAAACGTATACACTTGGAATTGTTATTATTGGCACCAAGCAACCGATGCGGTTTGCTCTGTAGTTAGCTATATAACAATGGTCCGTTACGATTTGTTTATTGGTCGAATTCCGACGTTTACGAGCTTGATCAGACGGGGTGTCGCGTCACCCGGATCCGAACCGGTTCCAACTAATTCCTTTGTGTATTTTTTATGTTAGGTTTAGTGAAAGCTATTTCTTTTTAAATCTATTCTAAAATCAAACGTAAATGAAAAGGTTTTCTTTTGAATTCAGACTGTATATTACTACGTTTAGAAAAGACGCTAAATATAACCTCTATGCTTCATTCCAGTGCAGCCATCCAGCCGCACTTCATTAAGCGCCAAGAAAATCACGGCGACTTTTTGGTCGCGGAAAAACTACACCAGCGCTACGTGCGCGTGTTTAAACTGTCTCGTTAGACGACTAATTATTGTTTCAGCGCTGCAGCGAATATTAACAAAATGGAGTACGTCCTTTGCTAAGGATAGCTCCTCTATACGTAGTAATATACCTCACTGACACCTTATAGAGATTTCCGTCCTGAATTATTCATTCCAATCGGTTCACACAATATATCTTTGGTTTATATTTGGAATGTCGATAATAATAAGACATTAAATTCTCCAACATTACTCAGCTTTGAGTCACACGGGATCATTATAACAGTACATAATAGCGTGTAAATACCTCTGGAAGTAGTATAAGTAGGTCAGTGCACTGCACGCCGAATTATACCCACTTGGCGCCTTTTATACGACTTATTTTAATGAAGGCTGTAATTTATGGTGGCAAAGAAATATAACACGCGCGGTGAAGTTAATGAGTCGAAATTTGTAGTAACCAGAAGTACCAGGAGTACATGAGTTTATAAGCAGAATGTTAATGATGAAACTGTAATTCAGATAGGTACAAGACTCTCCAGCCAAGTCTCAACTTGTGTTGCAACCAGGAGTACATAAGTTATTAGATTATACAGCGGAGTTCTAACTAGAGGAGATCACGTACCAAGCGAAGTATGGAATACCTTATGAATAGATATTCCCACATCATATAGTACGTCAGCGCAGGTATAAATTTAACGAATAAGCTCGTATATCAACCTATTTATAATGAATGCGTTACAAATAAGTCGAATATCTTGCTAAGGACTTTATTATTTATGGCTGTGGTAACCTTACCGGACAAATCAGCGAGCGCAGAGGGCTCTCAGTCGGTTAACATTTAGGTAACCACGCCTGAGGGCGCCCCCGAATGGGGTACGAACCTCGGCTCAGGGCGTTATCGGGGGAGGGGAGGCCTTTTCAAAAGCTATTATAAACATTATTGCTTTATGCTTATGATTATTATAGATTAGTAATATTGCTGAAAAGTAACTGAAAATTTGTTTGGTTTTAAATTTAAATAATGTTTCCTTTTCCCGTAGAAAAAGTAGAAAAACCTCTATATTATATCTCTCTGTATGTATATTATTTTCTGTATTACATGGTAGATTCGACACAAGATGGCGGACCACTATTGCTGTATTAAGCAGGTCTAATAATTATTAGGTCTTACTTTATTATCATCATCATCATGCCGAAAGACGTCCACTGCTGGACAAAGGCCCCCCAAGGAGCTACACGATGGCCGGTCTTGCGGTACCCGCATCTAACGGATTCCCACTGCCACTTCAGTTTGCCATTTCTTTCTTTCCTATCCTATTAATATTATAAATGAGAAGATGTGAGGATGGATGAGAAGATATTTGGTACTCTATCACGCAAAAACTACTGAAATGATTTGGATGAAACTTGGCACATACATAGATCAAACCCTGGAATAACATATAGGCTACATTTTATCCCAGGAAAACATAAGATGCCTAGAGAACGGTGCAGAAGCTTATATATAGTTTGGCAGCATCCGGCATGTTACTATTGTAATGAAATCACATGGTGATCGGCAAATTTTACAACAAACGCGTTTAATGTGACGGATCGAACAAACAAACAAACCCACGCTCTGCATCACAAACATGTTTTTACATAAACAAATAGTAGGTGAAATCGATCTAAAGTCTATGTACCTCAAAAACTAAGGTGATGATAACTGTGGTAGTGACGTCGAATGCCGAGACGAAGGTCACTGGTTCGAATCCTACAATAAACTGGAGCTTTCGGTGAAGGAAAACATCGTGAGGAAACCGTAGCACGGTGGTAGGGTACTCTGTAGTACCCGCCTGGCTGGCTACCACCCTCAAGTTGAAAATCTGTCGCCAAGCACCTTCCGGTGTGTTTCGACAGCTGCACTTGAGAGCCAGTTCCCTTCTAGGCTTTGTGTGCTTACCACCATCGGCCACATCATCATTGACCACGCTGAGATTGAGGTCAAACACAGTCCTATATATAGTAAAAAAAAAAACTATAATATAAAAAGGAAGATACGGTATATCCAGTTTTCGCGTATAGGATATCAAAATTAAGTTATGTTGCGTACAAATGAGTTAGGGATAGTTCAAAGGGTATCGAAACTACATCACTGCTAAAAAATAAAAAAGAAAGAAATAAAAATCATTTACTTTATACACACATCACAATTACACAAGGTATACCAAACAATAAAGAAATTAAAATGACAATATAAATCTATACTAATAATAAATCTGAAAAGTTTGTTTGAACGCGCTAATCTCTGGAGTTGAGTTCCTGATACGAAAAAATCTTTCACTAATAGGAAGCTACATTATCCCCAAAGGTACTTTTTATCCCGGGACCGCGAGTGAAGCCGCGGAGAACAGCTAGTATAGTATAAATTGTGGTATGTAACATCAACAATAGACAACTCGTTGTAAAAAATCTAAAATAATATCCTAAATCGTTTAAAACATAAGACGCTGTCTGCCTATGTATGTTTCTTCACTTACTATTTCTAAACTACGCAACAGATTTTGATACAGTTTTCACTAATAGAAAGAGAAGAAAAAAAAGAAAGAGCGATAACCGAGGAATGTTTGTGTCTATAAATTTCACCCGTGCAAAGCCGGGGCGGGTCGCTAGTATTGATAATAAATTTGTGCACGAATAGATCTGATTAATCCTATTGCCATGAATTTAGTTCGCGAAAGCTTTATAGTTCTGCTACAGCTGAGTAATTACTAGTGCGTAGTTTTGGATGTCCTCGTGAAATCTATATAAGTACAGGATGACACAACTTAGATGAAGCATCGGCAAAATTCGTAAAATCGATCGTTCGAAAAGAGTGCGCCTCCAACATTAGTCATGTGTTAAAAAATTATCGGCGAAAACGATCTTGTTGAACGTTCAATGGCGCGATAATGAATGATTTTTATTAGTTGTGTAAATCGGAAGTGAAGTGTACGAAAACGATTTGACGATGCTACATCTAAGTTGTGTCTTACTGTACCTATGTATTTACAAAAAAAAGTAGTATATGTAGTATTATCTGGTTTCCATAGTACAAGCTCTGCTTAGTTTGGGATTAGATAACCGTGTGTGAAAAAAATGACCCAGGATATTTATTTATTTTATTTTAAATTGTTACCGTATCTATCACAATTTTGTTTTAATCTAAGCGTCCTTACACCACCGAATAAAATACATTTACAAATAAACCCCCTTTTATGCATGACTATGAGTCATAGTCACTTGAAATAAATGAATTTTAATTTAATTTAATAAATTATAGACAAATTCTAAATCTATGATCGAATCATGGGCAGAATTATGTAGTCATTAGATAAATAAACATCAATCGAAACTTTTACCGCTACATTAGTGTTTCAGTTTAAACTCAATCAAATATTTTTTTGCACACAGACATTATAAACAAACTATTTTTCTTGTTTATATGATTAGTTTTGTAATAAACTTGGCACAGATCGTGGGTTCGCGATATTCTTTGATCGCCCGTGCCAATGTATCGAGCTGTCATCGATTTTATGTTATTATACCTACTCTTTACAATAATCAGCATTCAATCAAACTCACACGGCATCTGCTATTTATTTCTGCTGTCCTGGTAATGTGGTTTACAAAGAAATATTTTTTTTTTATCATCAGATCTCTCAGAAGAAAAAATAGCTTGGATGTTATGCCCCAGTGGGGTACCTATATCTAAAGCTGAAGAGTTTGTTTGTTCGTTTGTTTGTTTGAACGCGCTAATCTCCGGAGTTACTGGTCCGATTTGAAAACCTATTTTACTAATTGGAAGCTATATCATCACCAAAGGTGACCCGAAAACGCGAGTGAAACCGTGGGGAACAGCTAGTAATTTATAATTTGTAAGGATTTTGGTACGTCAGCGTCAGTGACGTCGTAATACCGTGGCAAATCAAACCTTTATCACAGATTTAGGTAATGTTACTACCTTCAAGCGAAATGTACAAATGTAGGTCTTCTCTAAAGGCCAAACGTCAATCCTCCGTCAGTCTAATCCAATTTTACCTCTAACCTTTGCGGTTTATGAAATTTAAACTCTATAGTAAAAAGTTTTGCATCGTTTTTTTCTTGCCCTCTAGTACACATAAACAATTATTTCGTATGAACAAACACATTTAACGCATGTAAAATAAACCTGCCATTTAAACAACATAAATTACATGTAAATACGCACTTTACTGCGTGTGAGGCTGCTTTTAAATATAGCAGCATTGTTATCGTCTTCTATTGTTTTATGCTAACCGAGTACCTCATTTTATTTATTTCAGTAAAAAATGATACTACTAAAAAGTTCTAAATATTAAAAAATCGATGTAATCTTTTTTTTTACATTTCATGTACCTTATGTAACCCAGGATCCAGATATTTTTTAGCAAGGAAAATAACAATATATAGCGAACATAAGATATGCTCGCCTAGTATGAAGGAATTGCCATGAAGTTTTAAAGAACTATTCCGAGACTTAAATTACCGAAACGAGGGAAGGAATACCTATACATAACATCTGAACCAATCGCGACTCGCGACAGATAGCTTATGGTTTGGAGAGGCTTATGGTAGAGTCTATAGTAATAATTGTAACTATCGACATTACAAGTGCCTTATTAGGGCCTTAACTGAATAAATGAGTTTTGAGTTTGAGAAGGATTTAGGCTATTTTTTTTTGGGGAAAAAACCACGGGTGACTGCAAGAATAAAATAAGGTACATGAAATTAATAAGGTTGTTGGTACCCTTCGTGCTTGATACCAATTAAAACCGCTCATTCCAGATCTGAAAATTTAAAACCGTTCCTATTTATTTTCAAGTGTACGTAGGTATTTCCATAGTTTTATCGTTTAAATATTGATTTTTAATTACTTAAGTAGGCCATTCGAGCTGTTATTGGGTTAGTTTGGAGTTTATTAACACGCTTTTATTAGCTTGACCCGACTTCCTTATTTTTTAACATACATAGTAAGGAAATCTAACGACTTACTTTATTTCACCCATTTCTTTTTCGTTTCTCGATCGATACGAAACTTTTAAAACTTATGTAATCCTGGTAACAATACAATGATATGGTTTCATCCAGCTGGTATGATGATGATGTAGTTTCAGGGAATTCAATGACTAACGGGAAATCCAGGCTAACTCAGTTTGGGCAAAGAATAAATAATATACTACGTTTGGGTTTAGAAAAACAAATAATTCTTCTTCACTTTTAATTCAAAATCAAAATCAAAAACTCATTTATTCAGTTTAGGCCCTAATAAGGCACTTATGAACGTCAACAGTTACAGTTTTACAATAGACTCTACTACCGGTTCGGAATACACTTGAACTGAGAAGACTCCGAATTTGACTCGTGGTGCGTGATGCGCTAACTTATCAAAAGGAAACAGGCAAGACAGAAATATCGATGGTATGATATGAAATAAATTTAATAGAACCCTCGTCTGATAGTTCCCATGGATTCAGGACAAATAGTTTAGTAGGACAGCGAAAGATTGAGAATAGTGAGCAGTGTGCGATAGATTTTCAAAGTACGAGCAAGCCAGACAGATAGGTACTCTAAAGTAGTCTACCACTGTGCTATGGTTTCCATCACAGAAAAACTCAAGCTCCAATTAAAATTAAAAATGTTTGATAAAGGAAACGTAGCATAAATTTCTGCTGTTCTTTCTATATTGCTTTGATTAACAGCTAAATAAGTCCTACCATTAGGTCAAACTTCGATTGACGTTTCAACGTGTCACTTAACCTCAGTCAATCAAGTCTTCCGGCGATTTCCACTGTGACCTTTCCACAAACACCTAAATTACTGCTGTATTTATTCGTACCTTTTTATATCATACTGATTGAACTGTTTACAAATGTGTCCCATCTTTTGATGAACAGAAAGGTAGCAACGGTTAATATTAGATGTAATATTTTTATATGATTTATTACAGACAACGCATTTGACTACTGCATATTTTTGCATAAATTGAAATATTTTATACCGACCGCCCATCTAGGAGTATATTGCCTTGCTGTCGCAATGCGCACAAACTAGCTAAATCGTAAATCGTAGGTGCTACCATTTATTATTCTGTGGTATCTACTACACACTATGCCACTACTCACCGTCTACCAGGAATGCAGAAATTAAAATAATATGTATCTTCTATCATTACTGAAACTATTTCCATATTCTACTGCTGAGTTTGAGCAAAAGATACCAGTGCTGAGTTTTAGATGATGATATTTCCATTATCAAACAGAATTAGCCATGAAGAAATGCACAAACCACAGCTCCAAAATAAAAAAAATAGTAATTGATAAACGATAATACTGTCGCCACCTAATATAATGATAACAGCAACAGCGTCTCGGCATCGTATGCTCTTATGTAGTCGATGGCTAACAAACGTGCCCGTGGGCAGAGACAACAAACCAGCAACTGGCGCACGTACAAGCATCTATAATTAGAACACCTCTGTTTCATGTCAGACAAGGTTTATGGTTTATCTAAACACAAAACGCCATTGTAATGGGTGCGGTGATCAAGCATAATTGCCACACAAACCAAAGAAGAATCGAAAACTGATTCATGTTTTACGTGAAATACTAGGAATCAATAAAATATTGGAGGTGCTCTGTTCAACCGTTAGTCGAAATAATGGTTGTTTTATCGTTTGTTTACTTTGTTTTGATTTGCGCAACCTTTTGTGTAGATCAAATCATGATGTATTAAAAACTGTGAGTTTAAAAACATTTGAAGCAAATATATTTTAATTTTCTGGTTTTCTTGCCGAAATGTGATCCTCTTACACAGAGTACTATCAAGTCGTATATCACAAACAATTACTTTTTCCTTGTAACTGCATCCCTCAACAATGTAAAGCTAAGTGTGTATAAACGCGCTGTTCTCCTAGTACCAATCCATTACACAAATGGAGATGACAAGGGTATATCATGTGACGGTGTAGCGTTAGTGTTTCTACTAAACGCTGTTATGTTGTGGCTAAACAATGTCTTTGTGTTGCTTGGTGAACTACCAGGGAGTAAGTGAGACAGGAGGTTTGAACATGATATTTAAATGGTACGAACTCAAGTTTCATGTTCACGTTTTTGCAATTAATAAGGTTACACTTTGTGCAGGATTAACATAAATAAATAAGCGTGAAAGAGAGGACCAAGGAGTTTAAGATAGAAAGAGGTCACAACACAAAATCAGACGACATATATATCCAATAAACTGCCAATGAAATATGCTATCAGCGATCAGACAGAGGAAGCTATGGTCGATAACAGGATATATGTTCCTATATCTAGTAGCATGAGGATTATACTCGAACAACACAGGTAGGGGATCAATATCCGCAGAGCAGGTGTCGAGTAGATGTGTCTATTGTTTACATCTCTCAGTGTAATCAACTTAATAGGAATCGTGGAGAATAGTTAGGTTCTATGATTATTTTGATGAGCATATGTGTCGAAGCTTTTTACGGTTCCGTATCTAAAAAATAATGAAACGGAAACCGTATGGATCACTTGGTTATCCGTCTGTTTCTGTTGGAATTAATATCAAATAGATACTAAGATCTAAGTCAGTCGCAATTACCCCTACTTACTTCCCTCCCGTTGACCTAGAATATTTTTTGGTCTCGCAACACAAAGGAATAAATCTGAAAATTTATAGGGATTCCGAGGGATCTTGTTTTTCCGGGATAAAAAGTAGCCTACATGTTATTCCAGGGTATGATCTTGCCATACATCCATCCTCACAAACTTTCGCATAATTTATATTAGTACAATAAAAAAATGAGATTACTAATTTACATTTGCGGGGGACTCATCAAATATGACTTGAACCTAAAACTTAAAATTACGACGAGAATAAAATACCTGAAGATTAAAAAATACATTGCTAAACTTGACACTGGCAAAATACACTAACCTTGTGATGCCAAAAGAAACAAAAAAAAAGTGAGTCAGTATCGGATATAGTACCTTTGTCATTTCTTTTACTCTCAGAAATCCTTTGACATATTCCAATCAAAGAGTCACACAGCCACTGAATAATGGATCCGGCAATTCCATTTCAAAGTGAATAAAACGTTCGATTCGTGAAGACTTTAATAACGTCGCAACTCGGACAATTCAATTCGTGTCATTCGCCGCCATATTGAATTATCTGCCGCTATGGTTACGGTTCAATTGCAGTTTACGATTGCGATGTGACAGTGTATCGTGCCTTAAGTGGTTTTTGGGGTTTGTCGTGATAGTTATTTTGTTTATTGTATATCTTTTATAACCTCGTATTAGTTAGTGGTACTGGCAATATAAATTTATTTTTAATTCAACTTTATATTAATGTAACGGGTCTATACGGTTATATGTTGATAATATTCTATGCGAATAGACCCGTTACATTACTTTAAACATGAATAGTCAATGCCATTATCTAAGGAGAAATATTTCAATTGCTTATGATAACATTTAATTTATTATTTATATATTTTACACATCATCATCATCATATCAGCCGAAAGACGTCCACTGCTGGACAAAGGCCTCCCCCAAGGATCTCCACGATGGCCGGTCTTGCGCTACCCGCATCCAGCGGTTTCCCGCGACCCTAACAAGATCGTCGGTCCACCTTGTGGGGGGCCTGCCCACGCTACGTCTTCCGGTTCATTTTACACATATTAACTCGGAAAGGGATCGTCACCGTATCAACTCGAGCCGTATTCTTTGTATGAAACTCCCTACGCACAATAACACGCCTCGCCTGAGGACAAGCTCACGAACGGCTTCGCCGAGCTTACGGCTAGGCGTCAACCTACGGTCGGCGATGACAGCTCAGTGGTAGTGTTTTATGGAAATCCGTGCCGAGTCATAGGTACACAAACGGAAAGACAAAGAGATGTTGTGAAAGCAGCATGAAATGCATCATAATTTCTCACTTCCCCATCAGTGAATCACTGCAAATAAATCAATGCAGATTCATTTATTTACTGAATCAATTTTGATAGATTATCAGTCACGTGTATCACAACTGATATCAGCCGGGAAATTGTTTCAAGTGGACAATTATTCTGCCTCCATACATATAGCCTCTTCAACCTGTCTGTCTGTGTGTATTAATACTTGTTACTTGTTACAGTGTACACGAGTGTTTGAATCGATTGTTTGATTTTGTTTTGTGATGAATGATTTATCAGTCCTGCTATTTAAATCTCTATAATGTTAAAAGTACTGTGTGAAATTGTGAATTCTCTAATGAAACTGGAACTCAAAACTAATTTAAGTGTAGGTACTTATGAATTATACAACTGATTTTTAAACCAAAGATACGTAAAGATTATACGTCGTATTCATAAAAAAGTTACGAAACGTCATTTAGTTAAAATTCCGAAGTCTTTATCTGACACTTGACGTATGTTGATCGAAAGAGTGAGACGGAGAACACTGTAACACTGATTTAGTTAAATAGCGTTTATGAATAGGAAATATGCTGCAATCACACAATTATCTTTGATTGATTTTAATAATTATTCTTGCGTTAGATTCAGTATAGCTCCAAGGTAGCCACATTTTTAATTTTACTGTCTTTGGAGGTTTTAGTCTTTTTGTTAAAAGTTGACTATTCTATGACATGTTTAAACGTCTAATTTTATATTTAGAATGGATTGTAACTTGCTAAAAATGATATATTTTTTCATATAAACAACTCCATTTCATAACGAATAAAACGTTTATAGATTAAACAAGACATGCGCATCAGAACAGACACATTTCATTAGTAGATACTCCGTACATATAAAATAAACACTCGTACTAAATGAAAGCGCTTTCTCGTAATCACTCGCACGTCGTTAAAATGAATGTAAATTAACATTCTACATTAAACACGTCTCATTTATGATATTTCAAATGTATTCCTAAACAAATTTACAAGTTTTAAACTGTTCAGTTAAAGATAATTAAAAAAAAACCGGACAAGTGCGAGTCTGACTCGCGCGTACACGTGTAACTAAAAAATTGGTAAGGTAAGGAACGGAAAAAAAATACATTAATTGTTGGTTTTTGTTAGGTTTCGACTTTATAAATGACGGCAAATATTTTATGTTTATAGTAATGTAATGGGTCTATTCGCGCATAGAATATTATCAAAATATAATTTTGACTAACCTCGACGTTTCATCGGCCAGACAAAGAGCTATCGCTGAAAGAGTGAAATAACATATCGCAGCTGTAAAGAACTGTCAGGTCAATAAATCAGCGATTGCCGATCACTTATTAGAGTCTGGACCAAACCACTGGATTGAGCTGCATGACCCAAAAATCCTTTCCACCGATCGTTATTTCTATCCTAGAATTATTCGAGAAGCGATTGAGATTAAAAAATATCCTAATTTCAACCGGGAAGATGGTTTTAAGTTATCTGCTGCGTGGAATCTAGTGATAAGTAAGTGTTCGCGCCGCCGTGACTTGCGTTCGAGAAGGTGTGTTGATACAATTAGTACGGTATGCCGTGATCGTGACAGTTATATTTTACAAAATTGCGGGTAGTTGGAGACAACTCTCGCCAAGCAAGATGTTGACCCGCTGTTCCAGTCCACTCGTGACCACGATCAATGCAACTTGATCGAAACGTCGAGGTTAGTCAAAATTATATTTTGATAATATTCTATGCGCGAATAGACCCATTACATTACTATAAACATGAATTGTGTTCGCGAGAGTTTAAAAAGTATTATAGAAAATATTTTAATTCATTGGTGCTTTTTTAAATATTTTTATTTAATCCAACTACATAGTTAACATAGTAGATTGTGAAAAGGTTGATGCATGGCAACAGACACAACAATCAAAGGAGTAGCGGGGTACGGGCAGGGAGGGGCAGTTGCCCCCTCCCCTAGAAGATGCAGGAATGCTCGCAAACCGAATCTGAGGTGTTAATGTGGTTTTGTGAAGAACCTCGTCGACTACTTTTTTTGTAAAATAAATTCACTGATGAATATTTTGCTTTTCATTTTTAACGTAACCTGTCCCATTGTTCATAGACATATTCTTGGTTTGTCTATGCTTGCCCCCCCTTAACAAACTACGCCCTTGACAACAATAATGTTTCCATAACGGTTGTTTCCAATTTCCATAATCCAAACGTAGCAGATATGTTGACGACGCAGTGTTTTTCCTCGGCCATCAAGCCCACGGCCCCGTGAGCCCATAAACCCGATGTTAACTGCAAACAACTGGACAAAACGACCGTCAAACGTGTATAGATAAAAAGATGATGTCAGCGTGGTACTATTACGTTAATGTTACAGTTTCTTAGCGTAACAGCCTACTTATTTACAAAATCATTACATTACACAACCCCCTTGTATTGCTATGTCTATATGCAATGATAGCATTTCAGGTGGTTATGTCAGCCTTTGTGGCATAAATAGAAATTAATTACAGATTCATCAAAATCTTTTTTATAAACATTACATACTAGAGGATTGGATTTTTGAGTATTTTTTTTACTTTATACAGAATAAAATAATTTTTTTCATGCTTTTTATGTAAGCGGCTACGAAGGACCTTTAATTTGCTGGCGCCCAACGTGGGGCGCGATGTATGAGGACAATCAGTATTTAAACAATTATTTTATACAATTTAGTACTTATTGACACTCAATTAGCCTTACAATCTCATTCAGAATATCATAAAATCTTAAAACTAAAATTTATTTTATCCCTTTATTATGATTTTTGTTAGAAAGAGAGATAGTGAGATTAATTTTGTTGTGTTTAAATAAAATCAGGGCCATTAATGATTACCACCATTGCAGGTGTATATGACTTCACTTAACCTGTATAAGATTTAATTCTATAAATAATGTAACATAAAACTGACGATACCATATTTTCAATAGAAACTAATTGCAACAGTTACATAATAACCTCGTGGGCTGAGTGAAGGTCAACTAAGGTTCCAGCGATAAAGGAATGGCTGATAACAGCCAATCGGCTTAAATAGAGAGGTTTTAAATACCTCCGAGACCGTAAAGAGGCCATTTATTGCCGTGGGCGAGGGATCACTTGTAGGTCACATAAAGGTACAACGTTGATGTTTGACAGGCCAGATTACATAGGCGTTTTCTGGGCGAACCTGCCATATCCTCCTCGTCATAACTTTTTCTGAGGTGACTACTTCGGCAGCGTCTGTAATCCCAGATTCGTATAATCAAGGCATTTTTAAGGCCAGGAATAGGTTACTTCTGGGCAAGCGTGCTCCATTATAGGCTTCGTCATCGTCCCCTAAATGGGCGAGTGTGTGGCCAACCAAACACAAGTCCATATTATATATTAAATAAATAAGTATATTTTAAAAGTAATTTCTTTATGTTCTTAAGTAATTTTTATTTAACATAAACGTTGAGATAGCAGTGATATTAAAGTTTGTTTTTATACAACAAATGTAACAAACAAGCATAAGGTCCACCTGATGGTAAGTGGCCTCTTGCCCCTCTTGAAGAACTCCATACCACAAACTGAGCGTCCGCCGTAGGAAGCTCCTTATAATTAGCCCAAGATGACCCATCAAACTAAATTATTGTAGGACATTTGCGTGCTTAAGTAAACTTAAGTATTTGCGATATTAATTACGTATAAAATCGAGAGTAATTCATCGATTTAGAAATATAATTTTCCATTAAAAAAAACCAGACGTTTCTAGAAAGTTACCAGCTAAATGTCAGACGAGTTATAATTAGTGCGCGCAAAGAAAAGACATTAATCCGCTACGCCGTAGGCGGCTACGAGAGGGCGTTGCGACGTAGACGCTACGTCGTAGGCTATATCGGTCCCTAGAATTTCTACCTTTTGAAACATTGTTTTTGTTGTGTTGTTGATCACTTTGTTTTGACCACAACTGACCACAATAAGTAATGGAAGTGGGATATAACTTTTTAATGTATTTTTTATTATGATATTTATTGAATGGTGAGGAATAAAAATGTCTGGTTTCTGAATAAAGGTAGCAATATCGATTTCATTTCTCAGAATTGTTATGACTGGCATTGTGAGTTTACGTGGAATTCCCTGTATTTCATAGCAATATCAAGTGAAGAATTCCTAGAAATAAGCTGTTATAATGTGAAATTTACACACAAAACTGATGTCTGTTCGATTTTAATATTAATGTTTAATATATCTTTTATTGCCTAAAAATTGACTTTTAGATGTTATTTTGTTTTATACTTACTGTCAGAAGAAGACTGACTGACAGAAGCCCACTTTAAGTATTAAATACGGTTTTATGTAATTTGAAAAAAATAAGCCTTTTTTAAAACGAAAAAACAATTATCCCCTTTCTATTAGATCTCAGAATTTCTTTTCAAGTTATTTGAATGGAAAAAATCATTCTTAGTTTTAAAAAGGTGCAATTCTGGTATTTCTTTGACGTTACTAATGATTTTTTTTAAATTCAAACTAGTCCTCGTCATATTCTCTATTTAGACATATATTTTCTACAAATCTCTAGCAAGAAAGAATGCAGAGAAAAACTTAATCTAGAATCATCATTTCTCATTTCATCGCCCTAAACAACCTTTTATTACGTTGCGTAAAAATTTAACAGAGTACTGCTACTGACTGCTTGTGATTGCGGGTGACAACTGTAGGCGATGCGGAAGAGGGGGGGGGGGTCAGTCTGTGAGTGTCCGTGTCATTACCGTTCACGTTGTCATAGTTAGAATTATGTAATTAGGGTACTCAAACAATAGTCCTTTCATTTTAAGTTTCACCTTAGTACAGCCAGCGTTAAAAATATCTGAACAGTTTAGTACCTTGTCAAATTAACGCAATTCACAGTTTTTAAACAAACTATCAAAATATGTCAACAGATTTATTATGAAAGGGTGCTAAAGTGTCAACATATTTTTTTACAAATTAATTTATGTCCAATAATAAAACTTACTTAAACCCGTTGAACGGGACTTTTGAGAAAAATAGTCCCAACAATTGTACCTTTTATAATTTCTAGTTTTTAGGGTTCCATACCCAAAGGGTAAAACGGGACCCTGTTACTAAGACTCCGCTGTATGTCACCAGGCTGTATCCCATGAGCCGTGATAGTTAGACAGTTGAAATTTTCACAGATGATGTATTTCTGTTACTGCTATAACAAAAAATACTAAAAAAACAGAATAAAATAAATATTTAAGGGGGTCCCATACAACAAACTCACACTCGCACTTGTTCTTTATTTTCTTTCTGGTGTACAAAAATGTTTTATGTTATATATCTATTATTTTTTTACAGATGTCAAAACGCACGTGACTAGGTATTGAAAATATTCTCCAAAATATGCCTGAAATGCGACCAGCATAGCGGCACGTACAATACATAGTTGACTGGAGTAAATGTCATGACCTTCAGTACATTATAATAGTGACCGACAGACAGCTTTAATGATCCGAACTATGACGCATCATAACCTCACCGACCAATAACTGTAGAGATCCAATCTACAAGATTATATATTATATGTCATTTTGACCAAACAAGATTGATGTTTGTATGAAAAATTTGTTTTTTTTCGTGATTTCTGGGTTAGTTCTAAGTAAGAGTTGTTCAAATACCTGAAAATTTTGAGGTTGATAAAAAAATCACCCTGTATCACTATCACTACATAGTATAAAACAAAGTCGCTTCCCGTCTGTCTGTCCCTATGTATGCTTAGATCTTTAAAACTACGCAACGCATTTTGATGCGCCTTTTTTTAATAGATAGAGTGATTCAAGATGAAGGTTTATATATGTATAATACATGCATATTATAGTACTGAAAAGCTGAGAAAAACCGGGCGAAGCCGGGGCGGGTCGCTAGTATAATATGTATCGTTAGTTATATAAAATACACCATGTAATACGTATTAATGTAAATTTAATAAAAAATCATAGTTCTTTTGTAAATAAATGATTATATCTTTTATAAATCAATATTACGTTTGAAATAAAGTTTTTTAAATATAAGAATAAAAATGTAGTATTTGTAGATGTCCCGATAGATTACAATGTTTACATGAAATAACTTAAATAATAATAAAAAAATTGAGAGTCAAAAATGAATTTACATTTTCATTACAATGTATGTACGAGTAAAGTGTATCATATTTTTGCGCTTGAGTGTATTTTACAGTTTTATTATGGCTACATTTATATACAGATGTTCTATCTTTACTCATAAATGTCATATCTGCTTACATTAATATGTTCCTACCGTTATTTTTACACCGGAATGGACGTACGCCTTTACGAGTCATACCTTTTCTGGCATAACGTAATGTAATATTTAATTTTTCCTCTGGGTCCGTAGGGGTCGAGACCCCACCACCTTTATTGTGTATATACACGGCCACAGATCAAGCTACACACTGCGGCACCTTATGCGGTTGTAATAGGAGCTATTTCGCAACAAAAATGTGTAGCTTGATCTGTGGCCGTGTGTAAGTATATATTGTAATATCAAAACTCGTGGTTGAAATAAAGAATAATTAAAGAAGAACAATAAAGAACAATGTAAGCTGTCTTTTCATTTTTTTAAATTTGAACTATTTGCCTAAGAGGTAGGTTTTTATTTTCTTTGATATATGATTGTTCCTTTAGCAAATTGAAAATTAAATGTCGATACGTAATATTGGACAGATCTTTTAAATTCAGATATTACATATCTTGAAAAACTTTGGATAGTATTTTATTACAAAATAAGGTTTTAGTTTTTTAGTTTAAATCAATATAAATATCGATGGTGTATGAATAAATTTTATAAAAAAAAAAATCTCTAAAGGATTCTTAAGAAAAGTGTTTTGTTAATTTCAGTAAAAAATCTGGAAAAAGAGGTAGAAAGTTTGTAGTTGTTGTCGTTGTTTGGGAATTTTGTCACTTTTGGAGGCAAAGATACACAAAAACACTAATAAAAGTCTCCATTTAAATGACAACCTGATAGTTTCATAACAAAAGAAAAAAAACAATGATAGTACTTTCGATACTATATATATAATCAGTACGCTTCAATTCGGAGACGATATTTCATATAATATAACCTTTTACAAAAGCCTTCTTTATCTTCATAATCGGCGCTCCCAAATGGCATATCCAAAGCTCATCCCACACGTATTGGCGCCTTATCACAGCTAAAGGCTACAAGCGTCGGCAATCAGCCCCCGGCAGAATAATGTGATTCGTGATAACTTGCCAAAAAGCTGGATTAAACTGCTACTATATACGGCTACTATTTGCTCTCCATGATTATGCCACAGAAAAAAAAAACGAGTATTTTAAGTTAAAGTACTAATTTATTACAGGCCAGTTGGCGCAGTTGGTTATGACACTACCTATCGCGCCGCAGGTCGTGGGTTCGATTCCCATCCAGGACAAACATTTGTGTGCATGAACATGTCTGTTTGTCCTAAGTCTGGGTGTAATTATCTATATAAGTATGTATTTACATAAAAAAAAAGTAGTATATGTAGTATATCAGTTATCTGGTTGTCCATAGTACAAGCTCTGCTTAGTTTGGGGTCAGATAACCGTGTGTGAACAATGTCCCAGGATATTTATTTATTTATTATTACGTAGGGAAGCTACACTGATTTGTGTGAAAAACGGCGGCACCGATTTTGTCTACAGGCTACATTTTAAAACGTGGGTATTATTATTAAAACATCATTAAATAAATATGAAATTCAAAAAGCTCTGTGTTCTGTAATTATGTCTGCAATTTTGAAGCACACGTTCATGTATTTAAAAAAATCTCCAGTATATAGAAAGCTAGCCTTGCTGGCTGTTCTCTGTTAAAGGCCGTGTTCCGAACCGGTGGTAAATTCTGTAATTTGACCTTCATAAGTGCCCACCTGGGGCCTAAATTGAATAAATGGCTTTGACTTTGTCTAGCAAAGTTATGTATCCGACGTTTCCCTGCCTACAATAACGTGACAATATAATAAATATTTCAACACTACACTTGAGGCTCAAGTAGTAAACTCACGCAAGGTCGACATTCGAGACGCAGCCCAGAATGAATGCATGCAAATGTAAACAAATATTATTACTTTTTCACTTATGTATGAACGCAGTGGCGTAGCTATGTAACCAAGGGCCCAAGGGCAAACATGAAATTGGGGCTCGATTTGAAAAACTTTGCTATAGAGACACCGCAAATATTTAAGTAAAGTAGGTCCAAAACTGAGACCTAACGTAATCTGAATACGAGTATATTTAGTAAAAGTCGAAAATTCTTGATTCAACTAGAATATTATTAGGCTTTTCTGTACTATAATATGCATGAATTATACATATAAACCTTCCTCTTAAATCACTCTATCTATTGCTGAAAACTGCATTACAATCCGTTGAGTAGTTTAAAAGATCTAAGCGAACAGACAGCGGAAGCGACTTCATTTTATACTATGTACAGATAAAGATAACTTTTTCGAACGTCGTTCTTGGGGGTCCAGGAGGCCAATTCTCGCGCGGGTAGAAATGAATGTCTATGAAAAATCTCACCAAAATGTCATCATTCGACATCGAAATCTCTACTGCTCCGGACCATTCGTTGCATCTCGAACGAAAGGGATTGGACATTTCTCTAGCGTGACATCCCGAGAATACGAAAAATTGATTTTATTAGAGATTCGCCATTTTGTTTCAACATATCTCGAAATAGAGATGATCTCTACCCGCGCGAGAATTGGCCTCCTGGGGCACTGCCCCGCCTAGCCCTACGGTAGCTATGCACTGTACGAACGAGCTGCTTTGAGTCAAATAAACAAAGTCTAAGTTCTGGGAGTTAGTTACACACGATTTTCAGATCAGTTTGAAATTCTAACTATAGAATTTAAACTTCACGTCTCGTCAGTGTTGCTGCAATTCTATTGTTTTTTTTTTTATAATCGCTGACCGGATATTTGCACATAGTGGAAGAAGAAAAAACAGCTTCTAACCTGTTCAAATTGAGCTTCCTAGAGAAGGTTTTCCAAAATTCCACCCTAAAGGGGTGAAATAGGGACCCCCTATGAAATAGGGACCCTGATGAGAAACTAAGGGGTGGAAATCTATAAAATAAATAGATAAGATAGGCAAAGAGGGTTGGCCGCATACCAGGAGCACATAAAAGAAAACAACTATCATGACGCAATGCAGTCCGCAAAAACACCATGGCATAGCTAATACTCGTATATATCATATCTACTTGTTATCCGTAGAAAATGTTTTACATTTTTTGTAAATCCAAAATTAAGGTGTCATTATTCTTATTATTTTTGATACTTTTTAACGTACACATGAAAATAAATTAAAGCCTAAACATTTTTTTTATGCCTGAAACGCGGAAACTGTCGAAGAAATTGTGCTGTGACGCAAAAACCTTTTCCAATCCTATTAACCGAACCTATCCTAATATTAAAAAGATGACACTTTTAGATGTGAGGATGTGAATGTTTGTTACTATTTCACGCAAAAACCACATAACGGATTTTGATTAAGCTTGGCACAGATCATAGATAGATCCTTGGTATAACATAAAAGCAATATTTTATCCCGGGAGCGAGGCTAAAACCGCGGTGTACAGCTAGTTTATAAAACAAAAAAGTACTCACAAAACCTGCATAACTACACACAGGTAGCTATTACCCCTAGTGGTGCCAATTAACAACCGAAACTCCGACGTACAACTAATGGGGTTAAAACCATTTGTAAGTAGCTTCAGGTATTAAAGTTACCTACCTACTTTCCTCTAGCATTATTAGCTATAGCTTCCGCCCGCGGTTTCACCCGCATTCCCGTGGTATCTTATGTTTTCCCGGGATAAAAAGTAGCCTATATGTTATTCATCCAAATCCGTTCAGTAGTTTTTCCGTGAAAGAGTAACAAACATCCATACTCACAAACTTTCGCATTTATAATATTAGTATAGGATAGTAGGATGGTCGCGATAAAATGGAACATCTAAGTAGAGCTAATCCATTTTATGGTGATATAGTTGATTCATTACGATTTAGCAAATAAGTTATCAAACAATTACATACTTACTAGTGGTAATTATAAGGTTGATAATATAGATATTGATGCTGATTAAGATGTAAGTACCAACATTATTGAAACAGGTTAGAAAATATTTAAAAAATAGTCAATGCCATTGTCTTTTTAAACTACTAAAGACTATAGACGCTATAGTTGACGAAACAAGCATTTGGACAAAGTCAGAATTTCTGTTATATTCCTATATATTGTCTTTTTCGTATGTTTATATGTTTGTATTGAAACTAAATTAGTTATGATTGTAAATTATGAAATTTACGTCAAATAAGAAACCTTTGTTCTTAAAAAAGTCAACAGTTATGTCACAAAAAAGTTAAAATTTACACAACTACATGGAACATTTGCTTTGTATCGATCCAGTCATTAAAATACCCTAAATTTTATAAACTGGGTCTCAACCAACAGGGTTAGACAGTTTTATTTTAAATACATTTCCATAAGGCCATATACAAAGGAACTGAAATGTAGTGACTAACCACAGAATATTAAAGACTCATCCAGCCTTAAAGTCAAATAAAAAAAAAGTTACGGAAACGGTCCCGCCAGAAAATGGAGTAAAGTTTGCGTCTAGACGAGACTTAGGAGCTAGGTACATAGACGATGAAGGCAAATCAATCTGTCTGGAAGCTTCCCATTGCATCACTTTACATTGTCAAGTACCCTGGATTGCGCAAGACATAGAAAAATCGTTCAAATTACGCACAAAACAGTGTAAACATTATAAACTAACTAGTTTCGTTTACATTGATCGAAGGCGGTAAATGAACACTGTTTTAAAATGTAGCTAATATATTGTGGAACAGGCGAAATAGTGTGGTGCTTTAAATAAATATTGATTTCGTTGTTACAGCGCAGCGACCTGAATTAATGTATTCTTGATCATGATAGTTATTTTTTCACTTTACCAATTTAAATCGCAAAAGGTTTACGTCGCCATTAAAACGTTGAATCCCTTTAAATATAAAATCTACGTTCTACAACAATTAACTAAACATCGATTATTCTAAATTACAACACATAATTAACCCCACTCTTGAATCAAACTAAAAAAGAAAAATATGAGGGTAGTTTTTTAACAATGCGAGCTAACTTTAACGGTAAGACAAACAAAATAATCAATTTCCGAATTGACGCAACATTCTATCTTTGTTCTAAACATGTCATCATTATAAAGATTCCCAATCAATATCACAAACTATATTTAAAACTCCAGAACCGATCATGTTTAAACAACTAGCGTTTGTAAAACGCATTACTGCACCCAAACAACAGAACCGAACGTTAACTCAAACAATTTTCTAAATTTAAATTTGACTCAAAATTGGGGTTGGGAAAAGATACAAGAACAATATTCACCTGAAGTTGTTTTTTCACTGCTGCCAGCTTAATGCCGGCACCTGCATCTCGGGCACAAGAACACTGGGCACAATTTGGGCACAATCCGAGACGGGTACCTCGAACGCGAGTGGCTTCGGGCGAGGTGCGGCCGGGACTGTCCTGCCTCGCCCCGGTCGAGGCGGTCGATACTCCCCACTCCCGCACAACAGGTTAGCAAGCATGCGTGCGCCGAAATGTAAACAGAACTAGCTTGAGCTGCCCTGGTGCATGGACTCCTAATCAACTCATGCAAGTTTTCAGCACGAATGCACTGTGCTTTAATTGGACATGTACCCTGGAGCATTGGTGACTAGCTGAGGGGAGGTTATTACGATGTGGCCTGGCTCAATTATGGAAAACTAGTTTCTGCTCTGTAGTTTTCCCTGCATTCCCGAGGGATCTTATGTTTGGGTATGTGCCTTTTTTTGTATAGGCCAGTGTTTGACCACAACCTCACAGTGGTCAGTGATGATGTGGCCGATGGTGGTAAGCACACAAAGAATATAAGGGAACTGGCTCTCAAGTGCAGGTATCGGAACACACCGGAAGGTGCTTGGCGACAGATATTGTACTTGAGGGTGGTAGCTAGCCAGGCGGGTACTACAACGTACCATACTAACGTGCTATGGTTTCCTCACGATGTTTTCCTTCACCGAAATCTCATTTTTAGTTGTAAGTATTCGAACCCGTGACCTTCGTCTCGGCATTCGACGTCACTACCACAAAAAAAAATCCTACTACCTACTGGCATAACCTTAGTAAGAAGGTACCAAGTATAAAAATAATACCTTTCAGAATCATAAAGGGGTCTCCCACACTACACGGAAATTTCGTTGATCTTCCGTCTCGGAACATACTTATTGCATACAAATGACGATCCGATCTTCCCCGTGTAGTGCCCGTTTATAATATGGTAGGATTTGTTAAGGCTTGCAATAATTAATGGTGCATCCCCTGATAATTTAATTTTGCATCAAGCTTATCTTTAATGACATCATGATATAGAGAGACAGCTCGGTTATTACCTTTACTGTGTTTTTGGTCGTATTTTAAAGCAGCGATAGTGTATTTATTGAGTTTATTATCATGATGTGAAAGCAGAAGCCGTGACCGATCAATCAATGCTGTCTGTTAATAAAGCCTTAAGGATAAACCTTTGGTTGGAGCGCGAAATTCAAATTTTATCACGTTTTTTGCTAATTGCAGCTCAGTTATAAGTCGTAAGTTATCAATATGTTATTTGCGACAAGAATGGTAGTATATTTACTGATTAATAACAAAAGAAATCATCAACATATTCCTCCAATTATATATTAGTAGGGTATATTAGTAACATTTTTATATGTCAGTAATATACCTTGGAGGAATATGTTGATGATTTCTTTTGTTACTAATCATATACTACCATTCTTGTCGCAAATAACATGTTGATAACTTACGACTTATAACTGAGCTGCAATTTGCAAAAAACGTGATAAAATCTGAATTTCAAGCTCCAACCGAAGCCTCCACCTTAAAGGTGATGATATATCAGGGTTCATCGACAGTAGGTAGGTAGGTAACATTACTTTAGAGTATTTTGTTGTATCTGCCTGACCTGCAATATCACCAAGCACCTAATACCGTGCAAGCACGTAATCATGCGGCCCGAATGCTTACTAATCTTATGTTGGACCAATTCAGAAAACCCAAAAAGCAATAAGAATCATATAAAATACAGTGGCTTAGCACACCGGGGGCGGCAAGGGTGGCACGTCCCCTGTAACATTTTTAGGGGGCAGCAAAATTTCAGAATAAATAATATTATTTAAATCTTATAAATATTTAACGCTCCTACAATTCGGTCGGGCTGATTAAAATTGGCATGGAACTTTTTATTCCTCATTCTATAACGAAACTGGGGAATGCCTTAGTTTAAATGACTGTTAGTATCTTGCTTGTAGTTAGTATCTACTGGCGTAACCTTAGTAAGTAGTATGAAAGGTAACTTTCAGAGTCATTAAGGGGTCTACTACATCACACGGAAATTCCGTCGACCTTCCGTCCCGGAACGCATTGCATACAAATGACTAAGGCTATGGTCTCCTATTTCATGCTGTACGCTGCGTCCCGTTAGGTCGTACGCTGCGTCACAATGTTTACTATAGAAATGTACTAATGTGGTCTCTTTCACACGTCGACGTTGGTGTCTTGACGCCGTACGCAGCATCTAAACGCTGTGCGTCGCGTCTCTAGTCATTTCGAACAATTGCAGCGTGAAGGTCGTCTCTCGCGCCATACAAAATGATGAGGTTTAATAAAGAAAAAGACGAATAGCAGCGACTAAAACGCCATTCTCTGCTGCGGATGTATTGACCGCCGACGCTGTGCGTTGCATTCAGACGTCGATCGGAACGGAATTAAACGTTGACGCTAACATCAGACGCCACGTTTGGCATAAAATAGGAGACCATAGCCTAAGCGACGGAGCGTTCGATCTTTCCCGTATAGTGCCCGTTATCAGTAATTTATATGCAATAAAATGTATTGGCGGTCCGTGATGAAAGATTCGCGACGGAATTTCCGCGTAGTGTAGGAGACCACTTACTCGAGTTTGCTGAAAGACTCGTCAGTACACAATCAATGTGTTAGCATACCCTTCACACATGATATCATTATGTGATACATATCACACGCATGATTACAAGAGAAAATTGAACTGGATATGTAAAATCTTTTGTGCTACCCTCGTATGTCGACTGGTTATAAATAATATTTCGGACCATTCTGCGCCTCGCGGGATTAATGAATCAGATGATGCATCTACCATTCATACTTTAGCACCTGTGGGATGAAAAGTGTAATTTTTCTTGAAAATAAATCATTATTCAAAAAGTTGATAGGTGAAACAAAAAGTAATTTAGCTGTTAAATTGTCTATGACTATTGTTTTTTCTTACATACAGAAAATCCTTAATTATATGTCTTATATTGGTCACGACAATTTACCCGCATATTACGACGGCATGGAGTGATCTGACAGCATTAAAATTGTTCTATTTTTTTCAATAAGGTTTACATAAAAGAGAGGTGACGTGACTAATATTAGATATGTTGTTCGTAAACAACAGAATCGGCACCAGAGTGAGATTTTGGTATCATAAAAAACGTATGTTTCGAAATCATAGTCTGCCAGTTTCAGGTGCCTTTACGAATGTTTGTAGCTCAACCCCACGACGAAATAGATATTAACTGACGGATCCTCAGAACAATTTCTATATTACGAAACTCTATACAAATCTGTCAAATTAGACAGGTCGATGAAATGACCATATTACGAATTCACTTCAGATATGATGAAACCTGCTATATGAAGCTGCAAATGTAGCGAAATTAGTCCCCCAGCGTCTGTAAAAGGCCGCACGAGCTATATTGCTATGCAATTCATGTCTCGAATTTAGAGCCAAATGTTTTAAAAAAATGTTTTCGTGAAAATGTAAATCATTTTAATCAATTAATTTCTAATTTAGACAAATTACACCATAATCTGCTGTATATTCCAGAAATGACATTCATTAACTAAAATGGTTTACATTTTCACCAAAAAATATTTAAAAAACATTTGACTCTGCTGTAAATTCGAGATATGAATTGCATAGCAATATTGCTTGAGCGGCCGTTTTAGCCTCCTGGTCGCAGGTAACCTTTCAGAGAGTTGCGTCATTGTTTGTGTCAGGACAACAATGTGGGTTTGACCTTTACAATTCACTGGGATCATCTTCTCTTCGCCATTAGGTACACACGGCCACAGATCAAGCTACACACTGCGGCACTTTGCAACAAAAATGTGTAGCTTGATCTGTGGCCGTGTGTACCTAATGGCAAAGAGAAGATGATCCCAGTGAATTGTAAAGGTCAAACCCACATTGTTGTCCTGACACAAACAATGACGCAACTCTCTGAAAGGTTACCTGTGTACTTATTATGTATTTTGCTGAATTAAATACTTATTTGTTATTAGGTGAGGAATTCTCTTCCGTGGGTTGGTTTGTGAGAGATTATGTAATTATTGTGTGATAAAACAATTTTGTTCAATATTGGAATTATTTGTCAAAATTATTTTTATTATATTATAGTTTTTAAAGTAATTTCAAAGTAGGTAAATGAGAATATAATAAACTGTAAGTTCTCTAAAAAAACACATAACTTTCAATTGTCGTCAACCTTAACTCAACCATGATTGGATCTTGATCGTTGTCAGATTATTAGTGGAATACAAAATCGTGCAAAAGTCGTCAAACAGCTGCGATCCAATTGTAATCTAATCAAAATTAATTAGTGGGATTGGCCCCCTGTAAAGTCACTAAGAGGTGGCGGCAAGTAATCCCAGCATCAGATTAGGGATGAGCAAATGAAAAAATATATCGATATTTTTACCCTAAGGCGTGGTTACCTAAATGTACCCACTGTTAATATATTCAAGAGTAAAAAAAATACCTACATACAGTCGATCATAGAAGCCCCTTCTTTTTTGAAGTCGGTTAAAAGTAAATACATTGGCAGACTAGATTCAAAATTTCGAATTTGGTACAAATGTGATACTCGGATATAAATATCAAATATCGATATTTTGAGACTTAAAATATCTTTGATATATACCGATTATTTTCTGAAAGAATATCGATATTTTTTATTACCGACCCAAGCCTACGTGAAATAGTTCCACTATCAACAAATTCAGACGTATACATACCTATAAGTAAGCTACGTGACTGTCTGAACGTAGCTCACTTACGTAATAAACCCCGAATAAAAAGTAGAAATGTAAATTAAGTAAAAGTAAAACTAGTACTGTTGCTACAAATAATAATTATTTCAAATATTTGGTACTGGTGGAGTTTAATTAAGTTTAAAGAATGCACATTAAAGGATTTCATTCACGATTGATTGATTTAAAACCTTTTTAATGTAGGAAAGGTCCAACTCTGAATTTGTAAATCGTATTTTTCGTCTATGAAATGCATAGAAGAGTTGGATAGGAGGAATGTATCTACATATTTCGCGGATCATAAAAACAATGTAGACGTCGATATTAGGTATATTTAAATAAATATTTTAGAGTGGAAAACAACATTAAAATATTTCCACACTTTACGTAAGTATAACTTAGTATTTATTAGATTACTTGAGTATCTTGAGACCTTCTAATATAGCTATTTTGGTCTGTCACTAACTATGTTTCGTAGAATCCACAATCAAAAGCAATCTTGAAGCCAGCTCCGTCCGAATGAAGTACCAGGAGATAATAACATCGAGGAGCTCAAGTAAGGACGAAGCACCTACAGTACATTGTCTAGGAAGAAACCTCTTAGACCTGAAAATCCGTGGGTTTCTAAATAATTTGCGGACGGGTAATTCAATTTGGGAGGAGGTCCGTAGAGTGCAATGATAGAGGGATCTCGATCATAAAGAGGCTAACCGAAATTGGGTATCTACCAAGATTTAATAATCCGTATTCGGAAAAACATTGAGTTAGTATTTGTAAGTACTCGATACATGTTTCTTCTTAGGCTACATTCCGAAGCATGCCATAATCGCTCATAGCGCTAACATTAATAAGCGCACACAAAGGCCGTTTTCCCCGCCCTTGACAGGAAATCACAAAGTTATTTGTGCTAAAGTTGCAGAGGGAAGACTTACGAATGATTGTAGGCTTAATTATAGGCCACTGTAATCTAAATTAGCACTTGCACAACAGGAGCAACGGACAGTCCCCTGTGTCGGGGCTGCATGCAGGAAGGCGAAACATGGAGCATGTGTTAATGCACTGTGCAATCACAGAAGACATCAGAACCAATAAAACGGTTTCAAGGACGTTTTCGCCGCCGTCGATAGTAGCAACACCTTCGAACACACTGAAGCAAATTTGCCAGCACCCTAAAGCCACACTCCACTACTTTAAGGAGCTTGGATGGCTTGGGTAAAGCTGGCAGGTGGGAATGCACAATACACCCCAAGCGGGACGTCAGTGCAGGTCTTATCGCCCCCACATAGAATAAGAATCAATAAGCGTTCCGATACGGATATCACATCTATGGGACCCGAAAATTGTCAATGGTTCGGAACGCTTGTGAATGCGCTGACAGTCAGCGCAGTAGTTCTAAATGCTTATAACATAGATTGACGGATTTATTTTTAATAAATACTAAATACATTTTTTGTAAAATATTTTTTTCTGTGTTTTTACGAGTTGCTAGCGCAACTTTCAACGTTTGATTTCACCTCCAATATATAGGTATGGCGATAATAGGGTAGTTGACTGACATATCAAATCAGCTACTTTTTAATAAATGTCAAAACGATAGTTTATATGGATGTACAACATGTTTTATGCATTGGTTAGTGTTTGGTCATTTATTTTTGACAGTGTCAACTACCCTATTTTACGACAAGACAGCGCCTTAACATGCGTATTATTTTTCTCTAAGTAAAATATTATTTATAGTTCCAAAGAATTCTTGATAACGTATATATAGTAATTTCTTGCAAATGGAAACCCATGAAAGACAAAGTTAGTTCCATAATGCCATCGAAACTGTACAAAATGAAACCCGATAAGGCAAAAGTTTGCTCAAAGGAAGATAGGTACGGTGTTTCACCACAATCTATCAAATAAATCTGAATCATCGGACGACGAGTTTCAGTCCCCTCGGTTTATGACAAGAGCATCGATCTGATCGATGGAGGGCCCTCCGCGAGTCTTTTGTTTTCAACTCGATAAGACGTGCGACGAGATTTTTGAAGGTGTCGACTATCGGAAAAAGATTTTAGATATTGAATTTTTAGCTTCAATATGCATGTAATAAAATCGAAATGAAATGAAATCGATTCGAACTCGATTTCTATTATTAACTTCTTATAAAATAAAATCACAAAAAACTTGTTTTTTAATTTCGTGTAATGATTTAAGTACTTATTGGTGCCTATTCTTTTGTTTACAAATTAAACTAATATTAGTCACGTCAACTCTTTCATATAAACCTTATTGAAAAAAGATAGCAATATTTGTAGTGCTGTCAGATTAATTAGTCCATGCCATCGTAATGTATGGGTAAATGGTCGTGACCAATATAGATCGCGCTTAAATTCACGTTGAAATAAGTAATCGACTAATCTGACAGGACTGAAATATCTTTCATCCCTTATTAGGGTTCCGAAAAAAAAAAAAACGGAACCCTTATAGGATCACTCGTGCGTCTGTCTGTCTGTCCGAAAATATTGGACTGGATTGAGTTGAAAGTTGGTACACATATGTAAGTCGATGACCGAAACATGGACGTGTTACGTAAATAAATGAATTTCAAACATGGGGGCTAATTTTGGGGGGTAAATTAGAAAATTAAAAAAAAAAGTTTTGCAGACAATATTGTGTAAAATATCAAATGAAAGGGCTTTTTATCAGGATGTCAAATATATTTTTTTTAGAATTTAAATATAAATAGTTTTGAAGTTGTGATCAAGCAACACAAATGTGTAGCTTGATCTGTGGCCGTGTATACGAAAAAGAAAGGCAAACTGATAAACACATAAATTTTCATATTATATTAGGTATCTACTTATCGCAAGTCTAGCCGAGTCAATATTCTTCTAAGCTTAAGCCACCACTATTTCTACGTCGTACCTACATTTCTAATCAGAGATCGGAACGTATTTTTATCCCATTTACTTGGACATCATCTGAAAATAGCAGGCAAGTCTGCCTCCCCGTTATTTTATTAGAAACATCAAAGTGAAGCCTAAATAGGAATTTAGGCCTAACATTTTTAGGTTTGGGAAAAATCTAGATCACTAAAGCTTACCTTTATCCTGTTGCCTAAATTAGGTCTAAATTAGATTTATAAATGTAAGTTATTTTAAAAGGTGTTTTTATGTATAAGTAGCCTGCTTAGAAATCAATTTCTGTTCAATAGTAACGGAAGTCAGCTGAAAATCAGTGTGTACGGACGGACGGCCGCAAGTCAAAGTAAACACTGCTGCACCTTATGCGGTTGTAATAGGAGCAATTTTGCAACAATAACGTGTAGCCTGAACTGTGGCCTGTGTACACTGAATTGACTAACTATCTACATACAAGTTGATTGCAAACCTATTTTAAAGAAATGTTTATATGTATGCTTATGTATCCTTTTGTGTGTGGAATAAATGGTTTAAATGTCCAAAAAGGTAAGGAATTTTGGTTGATTTATTTAATTTATGACTTTTTTGCCCAGAGGCTAAGTCTGATCATTCAGCGAGGCAACGCCGCAAGTGTCATGGGTACCATGCCAAATTTTGAAGTAGATTATTTTTGTAATTAGTAGTTATATAGTTTAGTTTTTATTTATGTAAATATGGTAATATAGTGACTCTGTATATATAGATATTGTACATAGGAAATTTCTCAATTCTAAAATGTCTTGGTAGGATAATTATATTAAAGAGGTACAAGAAAAAAAAATGTAAAAAAAATATAATTCCATGTTGTATTTATTGAATTGAAATGTCTAAAGATTTGTATGACAAATTGCATTGAAAAAATAAATAACTTTTAACAAGAAATAGAAACGCCTCAAAAAACACTTTAATAAAATAAACTACGTAGGAAGTCTAATCTGACAGTTCTGAAGTTAGTGAAAGAGAACGATTCTATCTGAATATTTATATAATAATAAAATCCTGGGACATTTTCCACACACGGTTATCTGATCCCAAACTAAGCAGAGCTTGTACTATGGAAACCAGATAACTGATATACTACATATACTACTTTTTTTTGTGTAAATACATACTTATATAGATAATTACATCCATACTCAGGACAAACAGACATGTTCAAGCACACAAATGTTTGTCCTGGATGGGAATCGAACCCACGACCTTCGGCGCAATAGGTGGTGTCTTAACCAACTGCGCCAACTGGCCCGTATATATATCAGATATTTTACACAAAATAACTTTCAGGTCCACGAGGGGCGGTTTGCAATTTGAGTACGGATCCCTTAAATATAACCTTGCTAAGTTACTTGCTGATTATTTTGAGTTGGCAACATTAACAGATATAACCTTCAATAATGTCACTGGGCTTTATCTGAATAAATGGCGACACATTTTATTTTTAGCACAAAGCACGTTTCAATTCCTAATTTCTTTATACCATTTTTGGAGTTGCCAAGTGTTTCTCAGAAAGTAATCACCAGGTCGTGACTGGATACTGCATCATGCGTCATAATCCCGCAAACACTTTATAGCTGGTGTGAATCACCAAGTCTCCTGTCTCTCTCTCTCCCTACACTGGGTAGATGTGGACAGACAATATCATATTCTAAATTGTGGTTCACTGGAGGATAGGTATGGGACCATTTTTATACGAATTTACTATTCAAGGGAATTTTAAATCAAAGCTGGTGCTTATACTTTTATTGATTGAGATTCAGGCTAGCGAAAGTCAATAAGTCTTTTCTCGGGTATTGCATTCGCTTTTATAATAAAATCCCATATGAAGTAACTAAGATGTCTTATAATAAATTCAAAGAGTATGTTAAACATAAGTTGATCGACAAGGCCTATTATAAGGTGGCTCATTACATAGAAGACAAGAATACATGGTTGTAGTAGCTTCTCTCTGCACTTGCGGCCCCCTGGCCAAGTGATTATTGTATGAAGTTTAAAACTGTAATTACATAAATTATAAAATAAAAGATCCACCAAAAAAAGAAGCCTTGCTGAGTTTCTTGCCGGAGTCTTCTCAGTTCAAGTGTATTCCGAACCGGC
This sequence comes from Tethea ocularis, assembly GCA_963555595.1. Lineage (NCBI taxonomy): Eukaryota > Metazoa > Arthropoda > Insecta > Lepidoptera > Drepanidae > Tethea > Tethea ocularis. Next base: position 11,287,204 of record OY741966.1, read on the forward strand.
AGTAGAGTCTATTGTAAAACTGTAACTTTTGACATTCATAAGTGCCTTATTAGGGCCTAAACTGAATAAATGAGTTTTGATTTTGATTGTATTTTTTTTCTTACTTAGTGCGACATTCTTAGTTGTGAATTCTTTTGATTTTTAACCGACTTAAAAATAAAGGAGGTTCTCTAACTTTTTTGCTTACGAACCGATTTTAATTGATTTTAAGTGGTTCCATATAAATATTATTGAATTTGAAGGAGGTTTATTCTTTTTTAAATCCTATTTTTTTGTTTCAATGTTTTTTAGTTTTATTTTTATTTTTTATACAAGAAAGTCATATGAAGATACGACTTATATAAAGAATATACAGCAAACGACCCACCGGCCACCATGGTAAGCGGTCACTGTAGACGCTTGCAACACCTAGGGCACAGACCATTACCATACAGGTAAAGACAAATTGGAAAACAGAAAGTGCTTTTTATATGGTATTTTTATGAACATGAAAGGATCTGCAAATAAAAGTACCGCATCTATCTACATATTTATTTCCGAACCAAAACACAGCAACATAAATACAATAATCAATCATATGATCATAGTATTAAGATGTTTTATGGCTTTGAACATATCACAGGCAGCGTATTCTAGTTACAGAGTATCATCTCTCCTTCTTAGTGAATAACGCTGTGAATTTGCCGAGCTCGTATGTTGGCATGAATGGCAAATAGGATGTCCATTTCCACCTGAAAAGTTTTTAGTACAAGAACAATTTGTAAAATATTTTACGGGGCAAAGTTAGCCCCGCGAAATTTTCCGCATAAGTGTATATGCTAGCCTAAAGCGACGAGCGAGAATTCAGTAATCGCATATGACGTGTGACATGTAACATCTCACCTTAATAATAATCCTAGTAATATTATAAACTACTTACTACTTATCCCTACCTACCACTACCTACTCCTACCTACCCCTAACTACCCCTACCAACCTTACCTACCTACCCTACCTACCCCTACCTATCTACCTAACTACCTACCCCTACCTACCTTACCTGCCCTATAAAAATAAAAAGTATCCTATGTCCTTCTCCAGGTTCTAAGCTACCCCCCCACCAATTTTCAGCCAAATCAGTTCATCCGTTCTTGAGTTATATTAGTGTAACTAACACGGTTTGTGAGTATGGATGTATGGATGTATGTTTGTAATTCTTTCACGTAAAAACTAGTGAACGCATTTGGATGAAACTTGGCACATAGATAGATAGACCCTGAAATAACATGTAGGCTACTTTTGATCCCGCAAAAACATAAGATACCTTGAGATCGCGGGTGAAACCGCGGTGTGGAAGCTAGTATCATAGTAATTGTAACTATCAAAATTAACAATTACCATATCAGAGCCTAAACTGAATGAGTTCTGAGTTTGAGTTTAATCGCACACTGTTAAGGGGGAACGTTCTTTACTTCTTTAGGGAACGTTATTACTGACATATACGACTATTTCATGAAAATGTTACTAATATACCTTGGAGGAATATGTTGATGATTTCTTTTGTTATTAATCAGTAAATATACTACCATTCTTCTCGCAAATAACATGTTGATAACTTACGACCTATAACTGAGTTGCAATTTGCAAAAAACGTGATAAAATTTGAATATCGCGCTCCAACCGAAGGTATACCCTTAACTGACAGTATCTACTAACCTCTTGGAAAATGGTTTTCCGCTCATTGGTCATATCAAATAGCTTCCTATTATCCATCTCTTTTGAGGAAATAACTCCCACAGATTACAGGAAAGCGAGAGGTTAGATGTTACACATCAGAAATAATTGTCAAAATGTACCTGCGTATGAAACTCATTCCGACAGGGAAGTCGTAGGTGTCGCCGTGGTCAGAGCCGGTCGTCGTCTCCAGCGACATCTGCGTGGCCCACGCCGCCAGTCCACGCTCTTCGTCACTACCTGAACAAGAAAAATGTATACATTTTACAAGAAATATTAAAATTTATTTGTCATGTAGTTTAACGTATTAGGGTATGTATAATCAACTTTAAAAAAAGGAATAAAGCCTCCATCAAAGACGATAAAATTAATAAAACATGGGACTCTGGAGCTATACAGAATCGAATACAAAAATAATTATTAAAATCTTTGCTTATGAACCGCATAAGCAAAAAAGTTATGCGTGAACAAAAAAAAATATACAGCATAATTGAGAACCGCTCCCTTTTTTGAAGGAGGTTAAAAAGTAGTTGTAATGTGATAAACCTTGATGTAAGTAGAAACTGACCCGGTATAAGATTATCGAGCAGACACCCGAGCAGCCCCCCCACCAGTATGGAGGTGGACAGCAGCACCTGCACCACCGCGTCCAGCGCGCCCACCCCCGTGTCGATGACCCCGCCGTGCGACGACATCCATCGCGTCAGCACCAGCGGGAAGAACAGGCTGAACCCGATTATGTATAGGTTGCGGGAGCTGTTCAGGTCCACGTACTGGAGGGCTGATAGACCTGGTGGAGGAGATCTTATATCTTATACCTTTAAACGAGCAATTCTTATAATCTGAACCTCGGAAACGCCTCCAACGATTTTCATGAAATTTAGTATGCTAAGGGTTTCGGGGGAGAAAAAAGGTTTATCTAGGTTTCATTTTTAGAAAAGGCCGTTATAAAAAAAAAACGAAAGCTCCGTCAACCAGGTACTGTCTTTTAAAGTACTAAAAGTTAAGCCTCTGATGGCTTCATCGACGTTACCGGACGAGAACCAAGGCTCTCATTTTAAAAGGCTATCTCACTAATAAATATGATGTTCCAGATGTCTGTTTTAAGCATGCTGTACCAGCTGAACGTATTTGGATGAAAATTGGCTCATAAATAAGACCCTGGACAAACATATTATAGTTATACATTATCAATTTGGCAGAACCAATACGGCATCAGAATGCAGCAAAGAGATGGAACATAGCAAAGGAATGTATAATATAATGTACGGTTTTTATCTTGAAAACCTTCGAGATGCTTCTTAAGAAAGAAGCCGCACCGCCGGACATATCAACACAGGGCAATATCAGGGACATATCTAACTGCAAGGTCTAGTAACTTGACATTTTGCACAAAGGTTCTTTAGGCTTTGACAACGAAAGAGTTTTCAGAATTCATCCCCTGAAGGGGTAAAATTGAGAATTGTGGGTGAAACCACGGGGCAAAAAGCAAATTTTGTTAAAATCCTTTAAAAAAGACAATAGAATATTTCGAATTAGTTTTCTAAAATGCAATGTCACCTGCTTAACTCGCTCATCTATAAGAAAGATTCATGCCATAACAATAATCCTTTTTAGAATAATGGCTACTCTCTTGAGCAGGTCCTGCTTACCAAAAGCGGCGATCATGCCGAACATGACGCAGAAGAGTCCCCCGACGATGGGCTGCGGGATGATGATGAAGACGGCCCCGAGCTTGCCCACCACGCCCTGCACCACCATCAGCAGCGCCGCCCACTGCACCACGCGCCGGGACCCCACCTACACACACACACACACACACCCCCACACACACACACACATATACTATACCATCACATACCATTGTAACCTCGTCTTCAATCTTCAGATACATGCTACCACGGACGTTCAGGTTGTGGAATGAACTCTCGTTTCCCAAGAGACTACAGCACAGGGTTCTTCAAGAAGGGTGTAAAGAGATTTTTGGAGGGGCCACTAAGCTACAGTAACCGCTTACCATCAGACCGTATGCTTGTTTACCTTAGTAGTATAAAAAAAGACTGTGGTAAACTATGATCAAAATGGGCGTAGAGGAGCTCTCCAAGGTTGCCAACACATTGACTACTCCCCTGGTATTGCAAATGTCCATAGGCTGCAGTGACCATTTACCATCAGGTGGACCGTCAGCCTTTTGAAATAAAAAAATATGCGTGGGTTATATTTAATTTGACACTCTAAAGTCGTCGCACTTTAATAGGCCACCATCGCTAGCATAAATTCCTCGTTGTATCACGAATTTTCAGTTCCTCTCTCAGTCATTCTTTTTTAAGAGACAAAACAAAGCATGGTGATTGCATTCCTTTTAAATAATCTACTCATATATAGCGAAGACATTTCAATCGTGTAAGTAACCGAAACGCTCTACAGTCTTCTTTCCTCAGGCTTCTTTCCAGCCAGATCTTAGTGAAGACTCGTTCCACTAACGTACATAAATAGCGTAAGTATATGCGACAACATCACTTTTTTCCAATTGATTGATTCTTCAAGAGCTTTTCCACGATTAGCTTACCTTAGTGACCCCAATAGCGCCAACATTCTCTCCAAATGTGTTGGTCCCGTTGCCCGAGCCCCACAGTCCGGCCAGCACAGTACCCAGCCCCTCGGTACCCAGGCCGCGGTTGATGGCATGGAGGGGAGGCGGTGGAGCACCTAGAAGGTCATATATTTGATGCTGTTTCTAGAAATTTCTACATGCACCAACTGGACGGTGAAACGATAGTAACGATACCTTTGGAAAGTCATATGGAACATGGCATACATTTTGTATGGTGAACACCTTAAATTTTAAACTTTATTTTATTACTAGCTGTTCCCCGCGGTTTCACTCGCCTTCCAGGGATAAAAAGTAGCCTATAACTTTCGGGAATAATGTAGCTTCCTATTAGTGAAAGAATTGTTCGAATCAGACAAATAACTCCGGAATAAAGCGCGTTCAAACAAACTAATTTATAGAGGCAACAGAAAAACACATTCTGTGAAAATTCCAAACGTCTATTACGGTTGAGAGGTATTAGGTATGAGATACAGCGATGGGAATACCTTTTCCTGTACATGAATCACATTGTAAAGCGGAATAAAGTCCAATGTTTTTTTTTTCAAGTTAGTTCATAAAATCAAAATCAAATCAAAAACTCATTTATTCAGTTTAGGCCCTAATAAGGCATTTATGAACGTCAACAGTTACAGTTTTACAATAGACTCTACTACCGGTTCGGAATACACTTGAACTGAAAAGACTAGAGAAGAGAAGATAGCACCTTAATGCATAGATTACACGCCTGACCACCACGCAAAGATACAATTGCCTTAGACAACCATTTGTTGGCAACTTATTAACTATTTCCGTTTAATATAACTCTATCACAATGACCAGCATAATCTTACCGCACATCCTAGCAGTGGTAGGATAATAGCTGATGGACTCCACAGTGCAGGCCAGCACTCCTGCCAGCATTCCCAGCACGCCAGCCACACTCACTGTGGGCGCGCCCCATTGACCTGGATTACGTTATAGTTCTACAATCTAGAGATACGAGTATATTATCATGGTGATGGTAGACTACATTTGTCAGGATGTTTTACTTCACCGAAAAGCAATGAAGTGTAATATTGTATGTCAAAATAATCTGCAATATATATATTTTTTACTATGTATAGGCCTGTGTTTGACCACAATCTCACCGTGTTCAGTGATGATGTGGCCGATGGTGGTAAGCACACAAAGCCTAGAAGGGAACTGGCTCTCAAGTGCAGCTGTTGGAACACACCAAAAGGTGCTTGGCGACAGATTTTCTACTTGAGGGTGGTAGCCAGCCAGGCGGGTACTACAGAGTACCCTACCACCCTACTATGGTTTCCTCACGATGTTTTCCTTCACCGAAAGCTCAAGCTCATTGTAGGATTCGAACCCGCGACCTTCGTCTTGGCATTCGACGTCACTACCACTGAGCTATCATCGCCTAATATTTCGACTATTAAAGAGAATCGGCCATCGTAGAGATCCTTGGGGGAGGCCTTTGTCAAGCAGTGGACGTCTTTCGGCTAACATGATGATGATGATGATTAAAGAGAATCTGTACGGTACCTGGATAAGGCACTCGGAACCATGGCGCGTCCTCAATAACATTGATCTTCAGGTCCGTCCTCGCTGGGTGGCCTTCAGGGAACACGTTTGTCAGTGTGAGGATGCCGCAGATCGCCCACATTATCACTATTGTGAGGAGTACCTGAATTGAGGTATCCAAGGTTATTGAGAATCACATTTGTAAGGTGGGTAGTTTACTAAGCAAGTGGCGAGCAACGAAGAGGAAGTGTTCTACTATAGTGACGCTGAGCGAGTTTTATCTTTGATCTCAGCAGCAGTGGGACAGGCGCCTTAGGGGCGATGAGAAAGTCGAAGGTATAATATGGTTACTCAGAATAGCCGCACTCACATATTTTTAAGAAACAATAAATAACTTTTAACAAAAATAGAACCGCCTTCAAAAACACTAAAATGTATAAAATATTAACTATATAGGAACTCTAATCTTAACTCTGAACTATGTATCAAAAATATTGCGCCATAACCTTGCGTTTCCTTTTTTCTTTCAATGTCTGTACAGTTTCAATAATATTATACTAAATACGTCAATTACTTACTGGGAACAGCTTGAAGAGTGGAAACCATATAAGAGTACATCCTCTGTCCCTTTTCCACGTAAACGTGGGTATGTTAACATTGCCCATACATTGCGAGAATATTGTAAGCAGTGTAAATGTCCTGAAACAAAATTTTAAAGTTCGGTTTAAAAAAAAACCTCATTCATAGCGAACTATGCAATGCAATGTTTCAAGACCATGTGTTATTAACCGGCTTCATTAATAAAGGGGTTACAATCACGAGAATGCTCATCGCTTAGCCTTCAGTCGATACCAGGAGACCAGTAAAGCAAGGAAATTAAATTCCAAATCCTTCACTACCCTTCGTCTTTGTCCGGTAATAATGCTCAGTGTAAACAAGTCATTTGAAACATTGTACAAAAGACAAGGTTCTTTAGAAAGAAAAGATAAGGTTCTTTTGATGAACGCTTTTCATATTTTATTTATATTCGCAAAGGCAGTACGGAGTGAAACGAATCTCGACGGCTATTTGTCTCTCCTTATAAAGTTTCGGCTCGGTTACTTTTATCTTTTGACTATATTTGGGTAGCTTCTAATTTTGAAAATAACAATTCGGAAAGTTAATTTTAATTCGACAATGAGTAGGCAGTAATTCTAATTGGAAGAGATTTAATTTCAGCTGCAAATAGTACCTAATTTATAGGTCGTTAAAGTTGGTTTATTTAGTTTGTTTTGAAAGGTTATCGTATAACTTAGAAGCGGAAAATAAAAAGAAAATGTATGGTGTAAAAAAAATAACAGTCAATTTTGATTTTGAAAAGGAGAGAGCAAGGAGGGCTCCTCCTTTGAAAAAGGAAAATCTTTTGTATATCAGTTCGATTTAGATAGTTGATTCAAGATTTTTTTTAAAAGAAAAAAAAATCTTTTATACACAACATAAAATCACGAACACTAGAGGCGGCGGCGGAGCCTTTGTGTCTGCACCTCATTGTTTGCATCGACAAAGCATCGCTGCAAAATTTAAATCCTGTGCCGAGTGGACGCCACTTCACTACGGGCCTGTAAGTTCGAACGTGTATGGTCTCGTATATACGAGTAGGATGGTAAGTATTTTATGTTACCTTGGTAAGTTGTTTAAATAAAACATCTGCTTTTCTATGGTAGGTAATTCAAAACTATTTACAAAAAGTGGCTGGTAAAGAAATTACCTACATAAGATACTTTTCCGATGATAAGCTATTTTAATAAATATTCAAACCGCTCTAAGTGTATAACTGAAGCCACTGAAAATACAATTTCAATCTCGGCAGGAAAATAGGAAAATTAGTGCACAAGTTAGTAAAACTTCAGAAAAGTTTTTCTTTGATAAGTGAGAGCCCTTTTCATTAGTGTTGTTATTGCAGAGGGATCTTGTGTATTGTCGATGACTACGTTTAAAACTTTAACTTTTTAAGGCTTATTTTTCATTTATGTTTGTCAGCTTTTTGTAAAAAAAAAAGTAGGGTAGATTCCCCTTCATTCGTGAAAGGGATTCAGTTCATTACATTAACCGGCGGGCGGGGAGCTTTTTCCGCTAACGCGTTAGCTTGGCCATCCAAAGAGGAAACGCTGCCAGCCTTCTGGGAACCTTGCCGTTGATCGGCAGTAGCGGCCGCCTCGAGGATTTTTTTATATGTAAACTACACTTTATATATTTATATTTGTCTATACTAATAATATTATAAAGAGGAAAGATTTGTTTGTTTGTAATGAAGGCTCCGAAACTACTGGACCGATTTCAAAAATTCTTTCACCTTTGGAAAGCTACATTATCCCCGAGTAACATAGGCTATATTATATTTAAAAAAAAATAGGGATCCTTACTAAAACTCCAATAATGTAACATAAGGTGTAAAAAAATGACCTGAAAAATTCCTTACGTCGCGTGCGCTGCGAAAACTATTGATGATAGAACAAAATCATTTACTACGACTTTGCAGAACTCATCATTATCTACAAAAAGTGTCGCGACAGCATATGTCTAAATATTATAGTTATATGTCACAGTAAGCAGTTTTTTATTCTAAAATATTAATTTATATATGCCGCCTCTTGAAAAGGCTCTTCATTTGTACCTTGGTATTAATCCTCATCAAAATAAATTACTTTATATTCAAGACGGCTTTAATACCTTTTTATAACTTTTTGAATTATTCAATTCGGACATTTCATTTGGAAGATATCACGAGTTTAAAAATGCAAGTATTAGAAAAAAGTCGCGTGGTTGTCGCTCACCGCGCTCAGCTAGCCAGCATGCGATGTAGGCTCCATGTAAGCGTCACTGGGGTACGGGGGGGGAGTCAATGTAATGTTTCAATAAAATCCGCTCAGCCGTTTTAAAATTAACACCAATTTGTGAGTTTTGGGGGTTTCTTTAAATTTATAATCCCTACTAATATTATAAATGCGAAAGAACTTTGTCTGTCTGTCTGTTACGCTTTCCCGCTTAAACCTCGCAACCGATCGCGATGAAATTTGGCACGCAGATAGTATATGTTATGGAGAAGAACATAGGTTACTTTTTATCCCGGGAAATCATGAACCTCGGGAACGCGGATGAAACCGCGGGGGACAGCTAGTAGTAAATAATTGTAAATATTAATTAGAAATTGAGTTTGGTTTATTCAATTTAACCAAATATATAAAACAAATACTACGTGTACTAGGATTACAGAAGAGTTCAGGTGGTTGGTATATCTAATATATCGTAGAATCTGTTGGTTATTTTTAAATTAAAATGCGAAAGTTTGTGATATATTATGGTGATATAGTTCTTACGGCTGGACCAATTATGATGAAATTTGGTATGAAGGCAGCTGACACCTTGGTTTAACACATAGGCTACTTTTTATCCTAGTAAATAATTTTAGCCACGTGCTACAAAGCTATTGGTAATTAAAGCCCTCTTGAAATGCTTGAATGGGGTGAAATAGTGTCAGTAAGTCAGTTACAATGTATAGATTAATATTGCAGTCGAGAGCCAACTGGGCCAAGGATAATGGGGAAGCTGCAGAAATTACTGCATCATTTTAATTCTTATAGTGAATTGCAGTTTACCCCATTTAGGGGTGGAATTTTGAAAAAGCTTTCCATATTGCACTCAATCAATATTTCCTTCAAATTTTAAATCTGTATGGACCTTTTTTAACCGACTTAAAAAGAGGAGGTTATCAATTCGGTTGTATGTATTTTTTTATACATAACTTTTTTGTTTATGAACCGATTTTAATAATTCTTTTTGCGTTGGGTATAGCAGTATAGCTCTGAGGTGGTCCCATTTTAATTGTATTGTCTTTGAAGGTTTTACTTTTTTTTAAAGATGATTATTTCTTTTTACCTTCGCCGAAGAATCAGTGAATATTTCACTGATTGATTGACTAAGGTGATTTTTCGCCGTCTAAATTTTCAGGGATTATTTTTCATCATTATGAAAAACTTAGATAGATGTTTTGTATAGTAAATAGAAGTTAGTATGATTATACGGGAATTACTAGCTTCCGCCCCGCGGTTTCACCCGCGTTCCCGAGGGATCTTATATTATCCCGGGATAAAAAGTATCCTATGTGTTAATCCAAGTTATAAACTATCTGTGTTCCAAATTTCATCCAAAATCCGTGCAGTAGTTTTTGCGTGAAAGATTAACAAACATCCATACATACAAACATTCACATTTATAATATTAGTAGAATAAAAGGGTAATGTAACAATTCTAGAGCTGCGAAAGCGAAGGATCTCAATTCGTTGAACCGTAGAAGTACATATACATAATCTGTGGCAGAAGTATTCGAACCTTTCGCCCTTCCCCGCCCGAAGTAAACCACATTTAAAACCTGACCCGTGAATTTTGCAATATCACGCTGCGACAGGATTGCTTCAGCTCCGGAGGTTTTTACTGTTTCAGACCCTTTCCCTCCGTTGCGAGTTCATTACGCGATTTAGGTAGGGTTGCCATCTCTAAAATCCGCTAACCAGGACAACAAGTGTGAACACCCCGGATTTTGGAGCTTTATATCCGGACATATCGTTTATTTGTTATAGTTACTCAGTATAAAACATTTTTATAAATCTACTTATGTATTTATTTTTGCGTCCGGTAAACTTTAAAACCCGGATTACGAATGAAACCCCGCTCGGACGCTCCCCGGACGCCCCCTCTAAACTAGGACAAATCCAGGAAAACCCGGACAGATGGCAACCCTAGATTTAGGTTACGCGGCACCCGCTTTGATGTTAACCGTGTAATCGCGTCCGCCATTTTGTAATTAAGCGCAGTTTTGTTGTGAAGTCGGCAATGCTTTTTGTTTTGTTCGAAACGTTTGAATTACGAACGGTTGTATTTCTATATGAGTACGCTAGATTCCGCCCTGCGTTCCCGAGGGATCTTATGTTTTCCCGGGATAAAAAGTATCTTATGTGTTAATCTAGGTTATAAACTATCTGTGTTCAAAATTTCATCCAAATCCGTTCATTAGTTTTTGCGTGAAAGAGTAACAAACATCCATCCATCCATACTCACATATTTCGCATTTATAATATAGTAGGATTTATACAAATACCTACATAGATCGATAGATCGTTCGAATTCTCGCACAAATTGGAAAAGCGTTTTTACCAAAGCGTGTTCATGTCAAGAATGCTTTAAGTTAATTTGAACACACAGCTTGCAGTTGCATTTTATCTGTTTTTCTAGATTGTTCTTTTCCATTTACATTGCTTTCCACGAGTTTTAAATTTTTAATTAAAGTATGTGCTTATTATAGGTAGGTACGGGCAGCTACCTTAAGGGTTGAAGCCACGCGAATATGGTCTTAGGAGACCATCCCTTATTTTTTGAGTTATTACATTCGGCATTTACAGATTTTGAAAAAAAAATTACAGTCAACGAGAAATCGGCGATTTTTCAAAATAATTTTTATTAGCTTAGTCAATCCTGTCTCCGACAAAGATCAAGGCTCTACGGGGCCAAGTTAGGTTGGGTATCAGAAATGTCACAAATCGAAAAAAATCTATTCCCATACATATATACCCTTCCCCACACTTTTCAAATCCCGTCTCTTTCTTACAAAGTTTATTGAAAAAGGATAGAAAAATAATAAATTTATTGGTCTCAATTTACCATTAATAGGATTGAAAACCGGGGCGAGGGTTAGTTTATAACCGACTTAAAAAAACGGAAAAGGTTCTCAATTCGGTTGTATGTTTTTTTAATGTTCGTTCACGTATAATTTTCTTTGTTTATTTTAATAATTATTTTTGCTTTGTGTCCAGTCAGAATAGCTCCAAGCTGGTCCCATTTTAATTTTATTGTTTTTGAAGGAGTTTTGTTTTACTCATTATGTTAAAAGTTGATTCAATATTAATGTTAGCAATACCTACCTACTTAGCATTATATTGGTAATTAAAATAAAATAAATATCTTAGGACATTCTTCACACTTTATCTGATCCCAAACTAAGCAGCTTGTATCATGGAAACCAGATAACTGATATACTACATATCAGTGGCGAAGGGTCCATACAAGCCGATTCCCATCGGCTTACCTTTCAGAAATCCCAGTCCGACATTTTCATCATTTCAAAGGCACTTTTATCATGCTTTAAATACAGTGTAATTATAAAATTATCGGTGTTCTTTGAACGGCTTACCTTCGCCATAATTTCACCCCTCGCCACTGCTACATATAAATATTTCCGAATTGCAATAACTAATTTACCTTACCAGCATAATACTAGCGAGTTATAAAGCAAACAACTCCCTTCTGACTGTAAATATTTGAAAGCATTTTAATTTAATTGCATTATCTACGTACAGCAAGTTTTTTTTTTGTCTGATGCAGATGAAATCAATAATGCGGACTTGTTGCACAGGCAAGGGCGCCGACCCGGTTGCCATGACAACCTGGAGCTGTTTTACTGGGAACACCGGGTCAGGTACAGACAGGCCAATTTGTTATCTATAAACTTCTGATATCCTGGTAGATACTGGGACCCAAATAGCTTTCTAGTAGGCAAATTGAAGTCAATAGAACAGACGACGTCATATTTTATTTTCGTTTTGTTTCGATTTCTAGATAGTATGTTTCATATTGAACACTTTGAATTAAAAATTAATAACTGATTAAAGTATTTTTATATGCAATACTTATACGAAAAATAATCTTTGTTTTTTGATTAGTATTGAAATCTTGAAAGAATCATGAATTTTAAATTGTCCGAATACTTCTACGAAACATACGACTACAATTAGCAAAAAAACGTGATAAAATATGAATTTCGCGTCTAACTCGGAGCATTAACCTTAAGTTAGTTCTACCACGAGCACTATAGATAAATAAGAAATAGTACACACAGTCTACGTAAGTACCTACTACATTTGGGGTTATAAAACATTTTCGATTTCCCCTTAATATTGCCTTCAAAGCCTTCATTAGTAGGACCTTATCTCACTTCCTGTGGTGTAAAGTGAAAAGTATCAACAAGTAGGTAGTGTCAAACTATCATCAATCATAAAGTTTATAGTTTTCGTAGTCGCTCCATTGAACATGCTCTAACTGTTCATGTACCCTTGGTGATTTCAATTTTAGAATCTATTGACCAGGGTAACAGGTGTGTTTATTGGAGTTTATTATTATTAGACGGTTAATTTGGTTACTTAAAAAATTACAATTTTAGTCTAAACAAATATTTTTGCTTTTTCAAACTGCCTCAATGGAATGGAATTAACCGAAAATAAATCTTACTCCGTTAACTTAAAATTCACATGTTTTAATCGCCCGTATGGAAACGCCACGGTGAAGTAGCAAAGTAAATTAGAATCTTTATGGCTTGCCAAAGGTCTCTTACTGAATGACAGATCCATTGCGATATACATCGTCTGTAGTGAATGTAACTAAATTCACAAGTTGCTATTATTAACAGAGAGATGCTCGACGGCAGAGGAAGATCTTTTGAGCTAATTCCTAATATTTATGCAGTACTTTAATGAGTCACACTTTGAGAGTTGTGCAAAACGCAAAACTTATGATAAAGAGCAAGATTTTATTCCTAGCAAGCAGTTGTTTGTACCTATATCTTTCTTATTTCCTGGTATTTCAATCCACAACAGAAACAGACAAGGAACATTTATTTTATCAAAAATAATATATGTATAAATATTTGAGGAGTTGGCGAACAAAAGCGTACCTACTTGTCCACTCAGAATGTTTTTTTTTTTATGGTCTCGTACTCTCTAAGCCTACATGTAAGTATATTTTGCTTCAAAAGTGGCTTAAACCGATAGAAAACAGCGTTCAAAGTCTGATTTCGTACAAGTTTCAGCTAATTTGTAACATTCAAAGTCAGTTTTTTCGGTCTAGTAAAAAACAAGTAATGTGAGAGACAGCTCAAAGGGTTTATTTTGTTACTCAATAAAATATAACGTTGGAAGCATTAATGAAGAGAAGCACGTACCTAATGATTTTAAATTTTAAAATAACTGCCCGACCTCGCAGCGTCCCAATTTCCCCGTACCCGTATCGTCTATCCCTATGTGAGTATGTTATCCTGGTATATATATAAATATTGTATGTTTATGCACACATTTGATAGATCGATACAGCTCTGGTGCACCGCTCTACGCTACGAGCGATGAACTTTGACCTATCATCATGTTTCAGAGGAAAAATTTACCGGAAAATTTCAAATAGATAAGTACTAGCAAAGGTACTAGTTAGATTATCTAGGCCACATACAAATTGGATACTCATTTTGCTCGAGATTTATTTTTTTATGTCAGATACAAGAATTATTTAGGTTCTTCAACTCCCTGCGTAGATTAGTAAGTATACTTATTTAGTAAATGATAATTTTTGTCCATTTCGATTCCCTTAATTACTGTGTGACCCCTGAGATTGTGAACCCTGTTGGTAAGTGCAGGTCCGTTCACATTTCGACGGTTTGACGTGGATGTATTGTGAACTATCGTAAATTAATACGTCATATTGTGGGCGGTATGGTACAGTTTACAATTTCGCGGGTTCGAATCCTTCAACGAGTTTGAGCTTTCGGTGAAGGATAACATCATAAAGAAACCGCAGTAGGGTAGTAGAGTATTTTATGGTACCTACCCGCCTGGCTGGCTACCATCCTCAAGTTGAAAATCTGACGCCAAGCACCCTCTGGTGTGTTCCGACAGCTGTAGGTACTTGAGAGCTTACCATGCTTACACCATTGGCAACAACATCACTGACCACAAGAAAATGCTTGAAGTTTCGTAGATAATTTTATACCGTAACCTAAGATTTATTTTCCAACAAAACTTTATAGACGTCATAAAGTGCAAGTGCAAAATTTCCAAATAAAATGGCAATAAGAGACACACGTACGGACATGAAGAGACTACGGAATTTGTTCACATTCCCATCACATAGTCGGAAACAGTGAAAATCACATAAAACATATTCTTCATTCTATCATAAAGCTACTGAATAGTCAGTCCCTTTGATAAAACTATAGACTTTTTACTTTACTCGATACTTTTATAGATCATCAACATAGTGTGTCATGAAAAATGTATTCCCGGATTAGCCCATAATAGTACATGAAACCCGCATGTAAAAATTGACAAGAGGAATGAGATGTCGTGATCTTGTGAGGGTCGCGGGAAACCGCTGGATGCGGGTAGCGCAAGACCGGCCATCGTGGAGATCCTTGGTCCAGCAGTGGACGTCTATCGGCTGACATGGTGATGAATGAGATGTCGTTGCGAATTAAATGGCTGCCAAAGTAGCAAGTCGCATTTTAGTATATATTTTTATTTTAGAGTCATCGGACATGGTATGTGATGTCATATAACACTATCGCCTTAAAAAGTCCGCCGGTAACGCCCTGAGCCGAGGTTCGTGCCTTCAGGCGTGGTTACAAATGTTGTTGCCCGATTTGTCCGGTGAGGTGGATTCAGCGTTCGGAGGCTTACAATCTTTAGTCCTTTAAAAAAAATATCCCTCCCCCTTGTAGAACTCACCCGGCAGCGATGCCCCACTGCTGCGCGGCGGCGCTGGCAGCGTGCTCGAACAGCGTGAGCCCCACCAGCGCCACCGTCGGCGCGATCGTCAGAGGCGTCACGTACCGCAGCACCGACCCGATGATGCCAAAGTAACCTGCATACAAACCACGACCACCACGCTAAAAGGGCTGCTACGCTTCTCAAAGGGCCTTACAATTATTGCGTAAGCAAAGTTATAGAAGGTAGGGGTCGCCCACTTGTAAGGGAGAGGCCTTACCAGTGCGCTGCGTTGCGTCAGAAGGCGACCCACGCCGTCGCAGCGTAGCTTCTCAGAGTTACAGAGATTATAGCGCAACATCCTCCCACTTCATCTCTCCATAGACACGTCGCGTGCGACGACACACGCAACGCATGATGTGGCATGCAACTAAAATATATGTAAAACGACGCAGCGTTGATGCTGCGACGACGGAACGCAACGCAAGACAACGCATCAGTGAGAATCATACATGTATTATGTACCTACTCTGTTTGTCGCGCAACGGGCCTTTCATGTGAGCGACGGACCATAGTAACTTTTACCCTATTGTTTAGTAATTTGAGCTTTTACCCTACACTACTCTTTGGTGCTTACGTAATATTTGAATGGCTCTTAACCAGTCATCATCAGCGTACCGAGGGGACAGATATCGTCCCTGACCTAAGCTGTTTTTCTACACCGAAAGTTCAAAACAACGAAATCAAAATTAAACCGTTCAAAATCTATGATACCACGGACACACACAGATACACACTACAAACTTTTAACACCCCTCTTTTTTGTCGGGGGTTAAAAAAATCTTTTCTTTTTCTTTGTACTAATCTTTAAAGCGGCGCGATAGGTGGCATCTTAACTAACTGCGCCAACTCAAATATCCTGGGACATTCTTCACACACGGTTATCTGATCCCAAACTAAGCAGAGTGTACCTCCTATGGAAACCAAATAACTGATACATATACCTACTACTACATTTTTTTTGTAAATACATAAATATGTCAAATATATTTAATGTTTTTAAGACTCACCAAAAACCATCTGGATGAGCGCTGACACAGCGATTGCTCCAGAAAGCTCGCACATCCGGCTAGTCCACGCTAGCCGCCTCTCCTCCTCGGTCATGGCGGCCAAGGCGTCAGGGGCGGGGCACTGCCACTCAGGGAGGTTGAGTATCGCTAGGGTCGGCACCAGGAAGGAAATCGTGCCCCCTTGGACGATCGGCAAGCGGCAACCGAAGGTCGCTTGCAGCCAGGTTACAAGGCCTGTCAGAATTTATGATACACTAACTTCCGCCTCGAGATCTTGTCTTTTAGTTTTAAAGTAGCCTATATGTTATTCCGGGGCCTATATATTATATTACCTATCTATCTATGTATCAAGTTTCATACAAATCCGTTCAGCATTTTTTACGTGAAAGAGTAACCAACATCCATATATCCTCACAAACATTCGCATTTATAATATGTCAATACAATAAATAAAACTTTCACTAATAGGAAGCTACATTTTCCCCGTAGGCTACTTTTCATCCCGGGAATGCGAGTGAAACCGCGAGGAACAGATAGTCTATACTGATATTATAAAGAGGAAAGATTTGATTGTTTGTTTGTTTGTTTACTTTGAATAGGCTCCGAAACTACTGAACCGATTTGAAAAATTCTTTCACTAATAGAAAAGGAAATTATTCCTACTTTTTATCCCGGGAACGCGAGTGAAACCGCGCGGAACAGCTAGTGTTAAATAAAACAAAACGAAACTTAGTCCTTGGTATTAGATACTGATTGTATCAACCTAATTGTAAAAAAAAAAAAACTTTGTAATTTTAAGAATTGCTTTGTATTGCATAATAATTCTCAAAGCCTCAGAGCCTATTTACGTGTTTCGTGTTTTAACAAAGTATTATTTTCAATTGTCTACAGTATTTTCGACAGATTTTATATCGGGGATGTAACTCAGTGGTAGAGTGTCTGCTTCGCATGCTGAAAGTCCTGGGTTCAAATCCCAGCATCTCCAAAGGCGTAATCTTCTTTTTAGAACATATTTTTTACTATCTAGGTATTTCTTCGTGTATAGTTATATTTTTTTTATTCCAAAGATATAAAATAGAGCATGTTGCACTATCCTTGGGATTGTACGAGATAGAGATTAAAAGATAAATTGTGAGTCATTAGACTCACAATCTTATTTGTATTGAGATAAATAGATAACATTTAAAATAACAGTACAATACCTAATGGTCTAATGTTAGAATTAACAAACTAAAATAAAATCATTGATACAACTCAAGTATTAAACATTTATTATATTCTTGCTCTGCATTAATACAAAAAAGTAATAATAAGTGTTTTGTTTTTAATCAGTAAAACTTATTGACATGTCATGTTAGATGGTGAAATAAAAAAATAAATTGTTTTTAGTACATACAGTGTTGTGTAGTCGTTTTTGCTTTTTAAAGCAGCGCCTATCAAACAAAAATAACAAACTTTATATTGACAAGCAACGCACTTTGCTCGCTTAAAAGTTTAAGGCGTATCGGTTCTGTAGTGAAAAAATTTGAAATTTTATTTACAGAGAAATTAGTGATGTTATGGTTTTTTGGCACCTCTTTATAGAATATTTTTGAAACTGTCAGGACCCGTAGCAAGCGTAGACTATAGAAAACTCGATTATCTCGGGTTGATTTCACACGTCATATTTATGTGATTTCATTGGGCGAAGATTCGAGACTTTTCTAGCCGTGCCACAGGGGCGATGTCGTGTAATCTGAGTATGGAGTGTAAATGAAAGTATCAAGGTAACATTATACCTTACACTATTTACGTCGTAGCTTTGTGCGGGTGACAGTAGTCAGAGAGATGTAAAATAAGTCTTTGTAATAATGTTCGGAGTATTCCCAGGTTCCCAACAGACCCGCAACGGGACAACTGCACCGGGTATCTGGCAATACTTACTCCTAAAGTTGATCTGGGAGGCCAAAAAAAACAGCCACTCGAGCAATATTGCTATGCAATTCATATCTCGAATTATAAATGCCGAATGTTTTTTAATTCATATCTCGAATTTACAAATACCAAATGTTTTTTAAATATTTTTTGGTGAAAATATAAATCATTTTAGTCAATTAATTTCCAATTTAGACAAATTACACTATAATCTGCTGTAAATTCCAGAATTTAATTGCATTTGCAATATAGCTCGAGCAGCCGTTTTAGCCCCCCTTTTATTTATGATTCAGTATATCGCTCATTTGGTGCAACATTTTGTTAATTCAGGGATTTATAGTTTTATCGTTATTTTTTTTACCTTAACTCGATTTTGAAAAAACTGTAGGTAATTACACCAATATTGCACCAAATGAACGATATGTATTTAGAATCAGGTGAACCTTATTGCAATGTCATATGTTTCATTTTCATATCCTCTACTGTCACCCACACCAAGCTACAACGTAAATAGTGTAGTCCAGAATACTCTGGAGACCGGTACAATGTTTCATCAATAAAAGCTGAAAAATTGGAATAGATTTATCCAGGGGCGGACTTGCATAATTAGAACTTGTCTAAAGGGGCAAACTAAAACGGACGTTAAAATTACAATTCTTTTATTCACAAGAAAATAAAGTGGGCAAAGTTACAACTAGTTAGTAATAAACCAGCAACAAAATAGTACCTATGTTCTGGCATGCTTGTAAAGCGACTTTTATTGGACGGGTCAACGCTCTATTGAGTGTCTGGCACTATCTATACTAATAATATTATAAAGAGGAAAGATTTGTTTGTTTGTTTGTTTGTTTGTAATGAATAGGCTCCGAAACTACTGGACCGATATCAAAAATTCTTTCACCTTTGGAAAGCTACATTATCCCCGAGTAACATAGGCTATATTATATTTTAAAAAAAATTAGGGATCCTTACTAAAACTCCAATAATGTAACATAAGGTGTAAAAAAATAACCTGGAAAATTCCTTACGTCGCGTGCGCTGCGAAAACTATTGATGATAGAACAAAATCATTTACTACGACTTTGCAGAACTCATCATTATCTACAAAAAGTGTCGCGACAGCATATGTCTAAATATTATAGTTATGTCACAGTAAGCAGTTTTTTATTCTAAAATATTAATTTATATATGCCGCCTCTTGAAAAGGCTCTTCATTTGTACCTTGGTATTAATCCTCATCAAAATAAATTACTTTATATTCAAGACGGCTTTAATACCTTTTTATAACTTTTTGAATTATTCAATTCGGACATTTCATTCGGAAGATATCACGAGTTTAAAAATGCAAGTATTAGAAAAAAGTCGCGTGGTTGTCGCTCAGCTAGCCAGCATGCGATGTAGGCTCCATGTAAGCGTCACTGGGGTACGGGGGAAAAGTCAATGTAATAGATAATAAAGTCGTGTTAGTTACACTATTTATAACTCAAGAACGGCTGAACTGTTTTGGCTGAAAATTAGTGGGAAGGTAGCTTAGAGGTAGGTAGGTAGGGGTAGGTAGAGGTAGGTAGGGGTAGGTAGGGTAGGTAGGTAAGGTAGGTAGGGGCAGGTAGAGGTAGGTAGGAGTAGGTAGGGGTAGGTAGAGGTAGGTAGGAGTAGGTAGGGGTAGGTAGAGGTAGGTAGGGATAGGTAGGTAGGTCCCAGTTTTATTTTGTCAACGTCTGCCGGGTCAGCTAGTCATTTATAAATAGGTACAATAACAAATAATAAAGTAAGAGGTAGAGGGTGATTTTTCACGAAATTACGATACTTACTGGTGATAAAGACAATGCAATGTTCATAAATGCCTTCTAAATTAAATAAATCAGTTTTGTTAGATTTTGTAACTTTATGTACGGTCGGCCAAGAAAGTTGTGTGCCAGTTTTGATTTATATTCCTAGTCATCGAAAATTACAACAAGGTTCAAACTAAGAACAGCTGTCAATAGAAGTTGTCAGATTGATTTGCAAGCGAAATTATTTATTATCACCTATGAATCTGCAAGCGACATTCAACCTTAGGGTGGTACACCACTTTATTGGCCGACCTATGTTCCCTTAAAGGTGGTGTGTATGTTGTTGGTGTACTTTATCCAAGTAAATAAAAGAATAAACTTATCTTCAGAAAAAAGCCCAATACATTTAATAATTCATACGTACGTTCAGTCAGTCGCAGAAAGATGTAAAAATATGTAAAATCGATATATTTAAACGATTACCTTGAGTGTCGTAACTCGTAATAAACTAAAGAAATGTCGAGTGCAGTAGAGATGCAGTTTATTGGCCAGTAAATGGCTTAGAGTTGTTATTCTGTGGTGGAACAATTTAACAACATGACGCGGTCATACCACGTTCGCAAAGAAAGGCGGCGTTTACTTTACGAACTCGAATCTGTCATTAACACACTAAATACTGAAATTTCATTTTACTAACATCCATGTTTAATCATCTGACAATGCTATATGATTTTGAAGAATCCTGAAAGATCGTAAACCATAGATTATTTACGATACCCATGGATACAATCACAACAGGGATTTTTTTATAGGACTAAAGTTCCGACTAAAGTAGCCTCTGATGGCTGCAGCAACCTTACCGGACAAATTGGCCAGCGCAGGGCTCTCAGCCGGGCAACATTTAGGTAACCACGTAAGAGGGCACCCCCAAATGGGGTACGAAGTACGAACCTCGGGCCAGGGCGTTACCGGAGGAGTGGGAGGACTTTGTACGAGTTACTACTAATTGGGGGCGGTCGGACCGCTTGAAGATCACAACGGGAAGTTTCAGTAGATTTGGCGAGCATATTGTAGCTACCTCTAAACGAATGGGTATAAAACTTTAAAAAAACACGATTTTATTGTCTGTTACTTTTTAAATATCAATAGGCCCTTTTTTGACGTATTATCATTTCTATAAGTTCATGAGCCATTATAATATTCAAACATCGCAGTGTGAACTAGGACTGATACACAGTTTTATGGTAGATAAAGGTAAAACTAACAATTTGTTGTTTGTGTAACATAAACACACTGTTTTTACTTATTATATCTGTGTACCTACATAGAAGATATATTGTTAGCATATATATAGCAGTGCTGGATTATGACGACTTGATACTGTAATTCTAATCCCAAGCATTCCACGAGCTAGTTGTAGTTGACATGCTCTATGCGAATGACTCCGTCCTACTTAACTGACGGGAACAAGCGAGACAAGCGAGGGAGGATAAAAAATACCTTTAAATAAAAAAAAACTATTCCCTTTGTATTTGGATGGACCCAATAAGAAAAAAAAATTGTGCTTAAGTTCAAAAAGGAGCATATTTACGATTTTTTCTGATGTTACTAATGAAAAAAAACAAATTGTTAAATAAATACTATTTTAGAATATTTCTTGTAAATAATTAGATTTAAGTTCTGTATATATCTTGTCTATTCTTCATATGGCTCCTGATTTTAAAATACTTTTGTTTTTTAACACAGATTATCTAAATTTGTTATTTTGTGCTTTACCAAAAGATCTAGCCTATACGTACCTGTGACAAATATCATCGTAGAAATAATGTTTGATCGATCTGGGTCGGTGTCCAGCATGCACAGAGCCGGGCACAGGATGAACGGTATGGCCACGATCGCGCCGATCATCGTCAGGTAGTGCTAGAAAGTATTAAAGTAAAAAATAAATTTATTTATAAAATAGGTGGTCTCATAGCTAACTAGCTACTGCCTCGCGGTTTCACCCACGTTCCAGGATGTCAGCTACCTCCATACCAAATTTCATCAAAATTGGTCCAGCCGTTTGACCGTCAAGAAGAAAGAAACGTACAAACACTCACAAACTTTCGCCTTTATAACATTAATGTGATTAGCGATTTCTTATAGACAGCCTTTGGATTTTAATTTACGTTATTTTATACTTTACAATTCGACTTACGTTGCATTTCCATTAAGTAGGTATAACTTTCAGAGATTAAATTGAAGTAGTGATTCCTAATGCTCCCCAGGTTGTATTTGCTAATTAAAATCTAATTAAAATACTGATTATTTTAATTAGCAAATGCAACCTTCTGAACTGTGTATTAAATACTAATAAAGATTTTATTTCATTTAATCCCCAACAGAGTTTAGCTGGAGAGTGTGCCTTCAGCAATACATTTTATAGCGGGTGATTGCACAGTGTAAAAGTTCAATTTCGTAGATTTGTGCTGTCGATGTTACAGACTGCCCGAGGCCTTAAATGCAACGCGCCGCACTGCAAATATTCGAGAAAGTATCGACCGTGCTGTTCTACGCCCCAAGCGATCGCCCAACTTTGCCCACTCCTTAATTTGCTTCTGTTTACTGTCTATATTGAGCAACTAGAGTAGGTAATTTATAAAGTAATACTTGAATATTTTATTAAAGTTAATATTTGAATATTTTTGGGTCAGAGAGTTGGTTTTCGAAGAATTTCTCTGGAAATTAAGCTATTTTCTCATTTACCTGCAGCGCCATGAAGATACAGAGGTACCAGGAAGGTACATCATCGATGCCGTATGTGACGTTGCTCTTTCGTGCTTCGTCGCCGTTTTGATTGCCTGGTACTTCATCAGGATTCTGCAGAGATATATCGGTTCATTTAGCGTCTTTCTAGAGATTGTTTGTTGTGGAATGAGGACCCCATGGATTTCTCAAGGGGGCACAAGTTCAGCTTGGGATTCATAAAGATTCTTGCCGAATCCCAAGCTGATTGATTAATTCCTGATTCAGGAAGGGTGTGAGCAGATTTTTGCAGGGTCAGCATTGTTGGCAACGCTCGGGCTTCCATCACCGTAAGTATAAAAACATTCGTAGGTACTATCGAAAAAGTTGAAGCATGATCACCTTAAGGGTGTATTTGGTGTGCAGTGAACAGCCGCTACCTGTGTCTCACACAATATAACAAGACAATGCGCTTGTCATAAAATAGCAGATTGTCATTGTCAGTAAATTGTCTAGACAAAAGATTTTACAAGAGGCCGTTTTATTGTCAACAATGGACAGGGCGAACTATGATTACTGGCTGCAAGAGAATAGGTCTCAAAACTGATCATGCTTCAACTTTGTTGATGGTACATTGTCTTACTCAGATATTAGGAGATTGAGTAGGTACTTCCTTCTACGACACGGTATGTAAGCTAGCTTTTGCGTAGGAGCTGTTACATTTCCCATAGATTATTCAGATGCGGATGATACAGCTTGCAACACTGGAAAACGTTAAACGAATTGCCTCTCCATCCACAAATACTGTTAAAAAATCATCTAGATCACTGAGAAGTAACACTTTCTTCACCACAAATAAGGCTTACTTTAGTATTGACATTAGTGTAGGAGCAACGACGCTGTGACTGACTCATGATGACGCAAATGCTTGACCAACACGAATAAACTATTAAATTTCATTGTTGGTTAGTGTTGATTTTTAGTTGGGGTTCCGTAAGAAATAATAAGTTACTTCCATTTTTTATTATGTATAGACTTGTGTTTGACCATAGTCTCAGCGTGGTCAGTGATAATGTGGCCGATGGTGGTTAGCACACAGAGTCTAGAGGGGAATTGGCTCTCAAGTGCAGCTGTCGGTACACACTGGAAGATGCTTGGCGACAGATTTAAAACTTGAGGGTGATAGCCAGCCAGTCGGGTACTACAAAGTACCCTACAACCTGAGGTTGAGTTGATGAGCTCTGCCGACCTTACTTACACGGTATTATATAGAGGTCTCATCGATAGATTTTGGTCGACTGTGATGTGACATTGAATTCAATTAACTGTTCATGTAGGTATTCTTATAAGGAACCTAAATTGTAAACTAGTTGTGCATTTACACATCATGTTCAATAAAAAATGACATTATTGTTTGCAACGTAAGGATCGTTCATGCTTGTATACGCGTTTTTAATTGCTACCTACTTCTGTGCATGCATTTTGAATCTAGTTGCAGTAGAATATTTTAAAATGTGTTTTTAAAGCATCATATTATTATCTCCTATATACCTAGATACTTATTTAAAATGAAAAAATATAGGTATGACAGTTTCAAGATCTCTCTTTTGATGGAACTCCAAACATATTTGGATAGTAGTATAATTATTTGGTACTCTGTACCGTCTGTTACCCAATACTTAGATACTTCCTTATAAAAAAAAACTATAAACATACCGTTTGATTCACTTTTTAAAAGCAGTGTTTGACTTTTTTTTTATTTATTTATTCAAAATGAACAAATCAAAATAATCAGTTTAGTCCTTGGTAAGGCACATATGAACGTCGATATTTAATCATTACAATAGACTTTACCACCGGTTCGGAATAGGTACCTACCTACCAGTGGCGAAGGGTCCATACAAACCGATTCCCATCGGCTTACATTTTAGAAATCCCAGTCCCACAAATTAATCATTTGAAAGCCACTTCTATATAAAATACAGTTTAATTAAGTATAAAATTATCGGTGTTTTTTGAACGGCTTACCCTCGCCAATCAAGGCGATGATTGCTCAGTGGTAGTGGCGTCGGATGCCGCGACGAAGGTCGTGGGTTCGAATCCTACAATGAGCTTGAGCTTTCGGTGAAGGAAAACATCGTGAGGAAACCATAGCAAGGTGGTAGGGTACTTTGTAGTACCCGCCTGGCTGGCTACTACCCTCATGTTGAAAATTTGGTACCTACACTGGTACCTACACTTGAACTGAGAAATCTAAGGCATTTAAAATATTATTGTCATAACCTGTCGTCCATTCTCCTTAAGGGGGAACGTTCGGTTGGAGCTCCATACCCTTAACCTCCTCAGCACATGCTGGCTCTCACCTACACCCTTGCCTTACCTCACCTTAACTTGACATGAACTTGTAAAATAGATTACAATACCGTCAATTTGACTTCTACAGTTTTTGGTTGAAGAGTAACTAAGAGTATAAATAATCCATTGTTGTTAATGTGATCGTTTAATTCAGCTTCTTCAAGGTTAAGTCTATTTAAAAGAATTTTGAAATCATAAATATTGTGATTTATGCTAAAAATATTTTGTAAGACTACTACAATACCTATGCTGAAAATAGAATCGCTTATTTTAAGTTCCGGCAATTTAGTCGAAAATGAAGATACTGCTATCGACATTAGAGAATATCTCTTCTATTTCAGTCAGAGATTGTTCATTCTATTTAGCATGTTCGACCGAGGTAACAAAACGACGCAAAGATCATTAGTTATAACAGAAAACTATGGTATGAGCACAGTCCTGGATTTGTAAATATATATCCGTGAAATATATGCCGTATAGGCCGCGGCCTAGGAGGGGCGGCAGATATTAAAGATTTAGAGGACGCCCACTCGATTTGCTAAAGGGGCGGCTGGTACAACAGGGTGGCTAAGATTCCAAATCCGCCACTGTATGAGCAAACATAATAGATTGTGAAAAACACAAAAATACACCCTAAGGTGGAGGCTTCGGTTGGAGCGCGAAATTCAAATTTTATCACGTTTTTTGCAAATTACAGCTCAGTTATAGGTCGTAAGTTATCAACATGTTATTTACGAGAAGAATGGTAGTATATACAGGAATATAGGAATTAAGTTTAAATTTCAAGTTTTTATTCATCTCCATCATCGTTCAATGATACCATATAATTGTATTGTCAACATACTTACATAATAATAACCTTTGAGATCAATTTGAACACCGGGAAGTGAGTCCAAAACTTACACATACATAACATACTAACACATATAAAAAGCTTTTTTATTTTATTTTTTTATTTTGGCATCACACTTCTTGTATTTTGCCAGTGTCAAGTTGAGCAATGTAGGTATTTTTATATTCTTCATGTATTAAATTCTCGTCAATCGTCAAGTTTCAAAGTTCAAGTCATGTTAATTCTTCTTCGAGTCATAGTCAGTCAGTTTAGTTAGGTTTTAGTACAATGGTAGCCGTTCTACTAAAACTTTTCATGGACTTCTTGAGACAACTTGAAAAGCCACTATACACGTAATCATTTCAGTTCACTTCACTGGTGCACTTGTATTGATTGGACAAAATACCACCGATAATATTCAATAAAACTCAAAAAAGACACTATTTTATGAAAATAAAATGAAAACGCAACGTCACTTCGCAAGTTCACGCCAAAAAGTCTATAAAAAGCTTGTAAAAACAGACTGATTTATATTTTATCAACTTTATGGAAAATGGCGCGCTGGTTTTGTTTTTTGCCGCGGTAGCGCACGCAGCTGTAAATAAAGGCACTAGCAAAACCGCTAAACAGCCAAGGATATAAGAAAACAAAAAAAAACACATACTAATATTACTAAATACGGTATTTACATAAAAATTATGTATGTAAAATAAAATAACCTATATGAGTTCTCAAATTAAAGTTAATATGTAGTGAAACCCCGGCTGAGAGCCCTCTGCGCTCGCCGATTTGTCCGGTGAGGTCGTTGCAGTCATTTGAGGCTACCAACTTAGTCCTTTCAAAAAAAAAAAAAAAAAAAAGTTGTGAAAAATATATAATTTGATGTACCTACGGTCGGCCAAGAAAGTGGTGTGCCAATTTGATTTAGTTTCCTAGTCATCGAAAATTACAACAAGGTTCAAACTAACACGTATACGTAACAGCTGTCACGTAACAAGAAGTAAACAAAATGCAAGCGAAACTAATCATTATCACCTATGAATCTGCAAGCGACATTCAACCTTAGGGTGGTACACCACTTTCTTGGCCGACCGTACCTACCTATTTATGATCATTTTGATGATTGATTTAAGTATCATAATGTTAAAAATTATTTGTTTTTAGACATAATTTGCACTAGTACGGTCATACAAATTCAATGAGTACAGTAATGTAAAGTACCTAAAA
This sequence comes from Tethea ocularis, assembly GCA_963555595.1. Classification (NCBI taxonomy): domain Eukaryota; kingdom Metazoa; phylum Arthropoda; class Insecta; order Lepidoptera; family Drepanidae; genus Tethea; species Tethea ocularis. The sequence continues at coordinate 11,314,491 of OY741966.1, forward strand.
AGCATGGGTGTGTAATATGTTCTATTATGAACCTAAAAGCGATGTGTAAGAGCCACTTTACGAGCAAATGTGTTGAAAAGATTAAATTATTAAAAAGATTTATTATATTGCAACTCCGTCGCAACGACAAATCGCGTGAAATCCGCTCTATTTTTGGATTATTGTTTAACAACTCCACACCAAAATTTTAAAATTCACTTACGTCACGCACAATGCTGCCAAGTCCAATTTGAATTGTATTGTGTACCATGTTGAACTGAAAATGTTTTGAGCAAAATTAATAGTTATAATAATGGTCATGTATCGATATCTACTTTTAATTGTTTTACTAGATATCCCCCGCGATTCCATTCGCATTTCCGGGATAAAAAGCAGCCTATGAATGAGCATATAGGAAAGTAATGTTATTTCATGGTACACGGCCACAGATCAAGCTACACATTTTTGTTGCAAAATAGCTCCTATTACAACTGCATAAGGTGCCGCAGTGTGTAGCTTGATCCGTGGCTGTGTGTACGAACTTCTTTCTGTACCTTACTTCATAGAACTATTGATCACAGATTAATAAATAGTACTAAAGTACAGATAGGAATCGAAGGAACAAATCCAAGGAACGTTTACTCTTGACACACGTCAAATGACTTATTTTTGTCATTATGGTTGGTCATATATTGTCATCTCAATTTCAATGATATAGAGGTAATAATAACTCTATATCATTGAAATTGAGACTATAATTACTTGAGATATTTTATAAGACAACGTCGAATTTATTGTAAAGTAACATTTTTGTCAATACAATAAAAACTCTAAATCATTGTAATTGAGACTAAAAATACTTGAGATAGTGTAGCGATCCACCGATTTGTATGGACGATTCCATAGCGTGCTATTGATTCACGACGTACTTAAAATTGTGTATGATGAAATGTTACCATGTAAGGAATGAATGAAGTTTGATTTAAGTAATTAGGAGCTCTACGAAAAATTCAAATATTTATTTTATTTGTACATTTATTTCTAGCCAAATGGATATAACATGCTCCTATTAATTTAAACAAAACAACATTTTCCACTAAATACAAATCGAGAAAATAGGTAAATAAACAAAATTTACCTTTTATATTTTTTTATTCCACAAATAGGCACACATCACACGTCATACATCCAAATCTGCGGCTTTTTACTCGTCAGAACATTTAGTAATTTAGATAGCACATCAATATACGAGCACTGATAACTAAATGCAGACAAACTGATCTGCTTTGATGAGATGTCGTGAGTTAAATGTTTATTGAACTAATATGTTACAACCAATGACTTGTGCGTTGTTCATATATGTTATTAAAAGCTATTAGCAGTTTGTTGCGACTTCATAATTTTTTGGTAGGTATCACTTAAAATAAACCGCATAGTTTTAACCTTAACTTACAAATAAGTCCATATCTATTATTACGAAATTGACTACTTATTATTCGGGACCTTTGTAGAAACCTTCTCTTTTTGAGTGTGGAGGAGAACCTCTTCCTTTTTTGAAGTCGGTCAAAAATCAACCTAAAATTCATTTAAATTGAAACTACGAGTAACTACTCGTAGTTTCAATTTAAATGAATTTTAGGTCAATCAAACTACAATCTAACTAGATATGAAGAAATTTTACAAATTAGCGAGTCTCAGAATTCAAATCCGTGAATGCATTTGAGAGATGCGTAGCATCTCTAAGTGGTTTGTGATTTGAGAGGCAATTGCTATCTTGGGCTTTATATGGTTACCACATTGTCAATTGATCACATAAGTACCATGGGCACAGACAGAGGCGTACTCTAGCCGTGTCACTCGCGTTCCCGGGATAAAAAGTAGCCTACAACTTTAGGGGATAATGTAGCTTCCTATTAGTGAAAGAATTTTTCAAATCGGTCTAGTAACTCCGGAGATTAGCGCGTTCAAACAATCAAACAAACTCTTCTAAAGCTGAATTATCTTTATATAGACTTTCTGCAGTAGTAAGAACCCTTCGTTCTCGAAGGTGACGTCCGTTTATGATTTCTAAGTGTCCCTGTTCTTCGTTGTCTCCAGACATTAATATATTCGCTAGCTACTAACTTGGATGATGTCATCTTCTCTTCTCTGGTCTTCCTTTCTTCCTAGAGCCTGGTCTGATAGTCCGCCCCAAGTGTGCCCAGCGCCATTTTAGTATTTTACAGTGGCACCACAAACTAAGTAGAGATACTACGTATAGTGGCACAGAGCGTAACTTTTGTCTTTTTTACCCTACTTAATTTTTTGGTAGAAAAAAGGAGGAGGTTATCAATTCGGTAGTGTTTTTTCTTATTTTCTGTTTGTTCACGCATAACTTTTTTGTTTATGAACCGATTTTTTAGCTAATAATTATTATTTTGGGTTGAGTTCAGTATAGCTCCAAATATTTTAATTTTATCGTCATTGAAGGTTTTACTCATTTTGTTAAAAGTTGATTATTCTGGTAGATAGTAGTAGGTACTTAGCAAACGAAAGGCTATGGCGGCAATATTTATTTTCAACTTACCATAAAATAATATACAAATACCGCCATAAAAGTTACTACAATCTCACGAGTATAACATGAAGTGACATATTTACTATCACGACAAAATATAATGATTACACACTACCCATATACACCTACAGGTGGTATTTTTAACCGCAACTGGAGGGAGAGTAGGCACTAAGTATAAATACTGGAGATAGAAATACTCAATGGCAATATTCCTTTACTATATCCGATGGACCGTAAAGTAAAAATGCTTAAATTTAATACCTATATCTCTTCCCATTGAAGGTTTTAGATTTGATACTTGTTGTAATTTACCTTATCTATTGATGCCGTAAAGTACAGGATATATTTTTTTCGGATTTTAGCCAGTTCGATTCCAGAGTGTGGTAAGCGAGTTTTCAAGTCTTTGAATGCATTTTTTTTTTAAACAAAGGAATGTTTCTTTTGATTAAATTTTGCTATATCCAATATTTATTGAGTACTTACCTTCCGTTTTTTTTTTTGACAGGACTAAAGTTGGTAGCCTCTGATGGCTGCTCCAACCTTACCGGATAATCGGCGAGCGCAGAGGGCTCTCAGTCGGGTAACATTTAGGTAACCACCACCGGGCACCCTCGAGTGGGGTACGAACCTCGGCTCAGGGCGATACCGGGGGAACGGGAGGACTTAGTACGAGTTACGACTAATTGGGACTTACCCTCCGTACGGTTACAAAATACCATGCTGTATTATGTATAACCATAGACACAGCACCACAAAACCACCATTGCTTACGTACCATACATTTAAAAATCCTAATTTGACAGCCTATATCTCTCCATAAAACATAGTATGTATGTTAAAAAGAGACAAACAATGTCAAATTATTTATAATAAGAAGAAGAATCTAAGAGTAAGACAAAGTTATGGCATATAAAATCTCGAGGTAGTTTTAAAAGGGAAAAAAAACTAAGATTTTATTTTATACATTACCCTTATTTATTTAGTAAGTAAAACATTACAATACTACACTATAAATAATAAAATTTCTTAAAATAGTAACATTTATGGAAACCACACATACATGGCTCAAACTCAAAATTGAATTTATTCAGGTTAGACCCTAACTAGGCACTTATAAGAACTAAAATCGAGCCACCAGTTTGGCCAATATTTAACTTGAGAAGTTGAGAAGAGCCTGCAAGAGCAGAGAAGATTAAACAATTAAATCACAGAACACATACCTACACTAATACACAAACTTAGCTTCATAATATAATACTAATAAATTCCAATAAGTACTTATAGTTACATTTTAACAATATAAATCATATATTTTTTTAGTATCCATATCACAAGTTTTTCTCTTTGAGATTCTTTTTTCGTGTGAATATTTTGGTAGAGCAACATTTGTGTACTACACCTGGAATGTTGCCATATAAAAAACTTTCATAAATCTAACAAAAAACATAAGAAAAGTAATGTCGCACTCCAATTGCTTCTTTTCCATGTGATATAAGACGTCATGAAAATTGTCTACAAATAACAAAAACCGCTGAGAAAAAGGCTGGCAACATTTCCTCTCATACATAACGATTAATGATACTAATTACTTTGTACATAATCAGCACCATTGGTTACTTCTTCATACATGCATAACAAAATTGTGACAAAATCTTACATAATGATATCAGGAGTCAGTTAGTTGGTAAACCATTTTTACAGAATAGAATCTTAGTCCTTGTCCGTAAGGTCCAACATACGATGGACTGATTGAACCACTATCATCACTCATAAAAGGAATACGATAAAATGAAGCCTACAAAGATAGAATTAAGGAGTACATTTGAAGCGCACACATTGTGTCAATTTCATTGAATATAACTTTTAAATGTTAGGAACCGTTACACAGTTAAAGCCATATGTTTGAGACAAAAAATTAACCTTTCTCTCAACAATCCATGATAGTTATAAACTACGATAGAGATAAACTACGATAACATGGCGCACCCCTCCAAATTACTGTTTCAATGTGTTACTACATCCTTACGAAAGAGCTTGTATGTAGTTGTAAGTGAAGTAAAACATCGTGAGGAAACCATAGCACGGTAGTAGGGTACTCTGTAGTACCCGCCTGGCTGGCTACCACCCTCAAGTTGAAGATCTGTCGCCAAGCACCCGTCGGTGTGTTCCGATAGCAGCACTTGAGAGCCAGTTCCTTTCTAGGCTTTGTGTGCTTACCACCATTGGCCACATCATCACTGACCACGGTGAGATTGTGATGAGAAAAAAAAAACAAAAGTATTAGTCTATATAACAAATCTGGTAAATTTGTTGGTCAACTAATCATAACTAGCCGACCACGCAACGCCATACTAATAATGACTCTGCTAGTCGAGCAACAAATCCTTGGATTTATTTTTGTTTGTCGGCCGTATCACGGCACACATGCGTTGAGTATATAAATACTTTCAAACGTTTTGAATTTTGGAGGGACGCGCCATGTTATCGTAGTTATCTCCATACTTTACTGACGACGCTTTATTGAAGTTATGTGCTGAAAAATTCCTCAAAATCTATAGACTCATTTATATCAATATCAAAATTATGTTTCTTCATTATGTTACAAACTTATACATTCTCCAGTTAAGACCCCATTCCCTGAAAAACGCTAAAACATGTGTTACGGTTTCCCAAAAATAACGGCAAAAAACCTACATTTAATAACATCTCAAAGACATTTTAAAATCTAAACAGGTATATCAACAACTTCACCTAGCCATATTTTTGAAATATTTTCTCATTTCCAGAAAAAAAACATTTTAAATTATCTCAAAACCTAAAATTGACCTTTGCGGTTTTCCAAATTTACATTATTTCGATGAAATTATTATAAATCTTTTTGTATAAAATAAAATTTAAAAGTATGAAACCCACCTTCACCGTCTCAGTTTTTTTTACAAACTAACACCATAACAATAATCTACGTTTAAATATTCATGAAATTCGTCCGCCATTTTTCATAGTAATTTGTATGGCGGAACGTCACCGTATTTATTTGAAATTGATTTGAATTATTTCGAATGCGTGTATCAAACATTTTCAGTACCTTTTTAGAATCAAAGGTGAGAGCACGCCAGTTTGAGCTCGACGATGAATTTTGTTTTTTGCATAAATTGGGTCGCGACTGCTCAATAAGACATTATGACTGACTGTCAATATTGTTACTACCTACATAACTGTGATGTTTCAAAATTATTGAAAGTCATATATATTTTAAACTTAAACTAATGCATACAAACATACAGATAAACAACAACACTAAAAATATTAATTCGTCTTCAGTGTCGCTCAATTAGTTCCTTCCTTTTTTTTCTCAAAAAGTTTGCAATTACAGATGAATTTTCTACAGGCTTTCTTCTTACTTTCTTCTATGTATACAGGATGATTTTGAAATGGTATTTTAACCCGAATTCTAAGGATAGTGTACATCATTATCAGTAATCCTACAAAATTTCAGGTGCCTGAGCACTACCATTACGATGACAAGATTTACAAGTTTATCGAAAATCTCTAGTAAAAGCCTTTACTCGCAATCAGAATAGTACTAACAGGGCAAAATAGCTATATTATACTCGCTCGAGTAATTTAATTGATACTCAGTTAGACTCACATTGCAGTGTATATATAACGATGAACTAATTTATTGATTGATTGATTGATATCTTTCGTTTGTATAGAAATATTGTAATATTGTTTTCCACTCTTAACCGTGTGTGAAGAATGTCCCAGGATATTAATTATTATTATGATTTATTATATAAACTCTAAAATTGATTTTTCATGATCTGTATAAGGTATACATCAATGCCATTTCGGCCTACTATACCATTTAAAAATCAGCCTGTATAATTCGTCAAATCATGATATAGGTTAGGTTAGGAATATAATGATTTGGCGAATTATACGATTGGCCACCGACTAGTTCAGACAATGGGAATCAGTTCAAAGATTGGATTGAGTAAAGTTTAATAAACATAAATATAGTGTAGTAAAAAGAAATAACATCTTTCCATATCACATTAACTATTTACCATAAATGGATCTTTATATATAATTATAAAAAGCGAACATGTTTATTTTATGATTTGTAGTGTTTTGAAGTCGTCTCTATTCTTTGTTAAATGTTTCTTTGTTTTAATTGTTTTCTCGCTGGTCGAGGTGAAAAGTTGCATGTTTCACACGAGAGCATTTTTTTTTATATCTCGTGCCTTTAAATCACTCACTGTGGTTAGTAGTTAAAGAATTTTAAAATTAGAATCACTGCTACGCTCTTGATTCAATTCTAGATTACATACTTCATTAGTTCATGTTTTGAAATCCGCACTCGTAGCGAAAAATAACTTTGCTTGCGTTATTTTTGTAAGAAGTAGTCAAAAATTGAATCACGGGCGATTGATTTTAATGTAGACTACTGAGCACAATGAGTGTTTTAAAGCCACGAGAAAACAATGTGTGAAATACATTTTTTCAATTCTACCAGCGAGAAAACAATTAAGTCAATATTTGAAACTTGTTCTATTAACGCTTTTGGAGTTAGTCAACTATGTTCATTGCGTGGACCGCAATGAAGATAGTTTACATTTTTTTTACACGTCAAAAGTGCTTTTTTCGTTCGAGAGAGGTGAAATGTTTTTTACACTTTCAAAAATATAAGGGATGATACGCTACCGCGAGATGCCTAGAACCACGGTAATATTATAATCATTACCGTGCTAGAACGGTACATTCTTCATTGACCGATGATAAATAAAACATCATATAAATTGTTACTAGCTTTGCGGGATACGAGTTAGTAGGAAAGTTCAGTTAGCTCTCCTACTATAACCAAAATTAAGTGTGTATGCTAATTAATATAAAATTATTATATGTAAGATCTGGTACGTACTGGTTGTACCGTGGTTATCTAAATAACATGTAGTACGCGGACAGTGGCAATCCACCCATTTCTCTGTTAAAATGATGACGCAAATGTGTGAGTAAAATATGTCAATGTGTGTAGTCTATGATAAATTCCCACGCTTGGAGACTAGCCTCTTAATAAGTGTCTATGCTGGGGAAGTCTGACTAGGTCTATACCTGGAACAAAAAACTAAATTGAACAAAGTTTCTTCCGCCATCTATGTTTATTCCTTTCATGCACATGAATTATGGTTATGTAAGAGCAGTGCAAATATATAATTTGTCAGTCTCTTTCCGTCAAATGATGTGTATATGAAAGAATGAGATGGATGGTGCAAAACATTCATGCTCTTAAGATTTTAAATGGCCGAGACCTAAAACCTTTGTGGGTCATTTTCAAATTTTGAGCAGGTAACTAAGAGTTAATCATGAGTAGAAAACTACACTAAATACTGAAATATATGTACACAGTATGAGTTAAACGTTACTTTATTACTTAATCAAAATCAAAATCAAAACTCATTTATTCAGTTTAGGCCCTAATAAGGCACTTATGAACGTCAACAGTTACAGTTTTGCAATAGACTCTACTACCGGTTCGGAATACACTTGAACTGAGAAGACTCCGGCAAGACTCCACTCTTGTGTTTTCTGTTATTTCCATATTTATCTAATAGGAGTGTGCAAAATGTACAACTCGATTTTGTAAGGGTTACGTTTTTTTCTTTTGTCTTCCGGAAACCTAGTGTTTTTTTTTATGAAATTTGGTATGGAGGTAGTTGGCACCCTGGATTAGCACGTAGGCTACTTTTTATCCCTCCGGAACGCGGGTGAAACCGCGAGGCGAAAGCTAGTATTACATAAATGCTATGCATGTAATTTACACAGCAAGAACAAAAAACATCATAAATACGATAAATTACTTACAAACACAAGGGGGTCTAAAACCAGGCGCGGATCCTGAATTATGACCAATCCAATTATAGAAATCGGCACGGAACTAAAAGTGAGTCCCCATTACGAGAAATCGTTTTTAATGTTTTATCAATTTTCTGGAATAAGCAGGTGAAAAGAATTAAGATTGCCTTAATCCTGGTTCCGCGCCTGTCTAAAACGGCAGCTCGAGAAATATTGCATGCAATTAATTTACAGCAGATAATTTGTAAATTGTTATGCTCAGAAAAGTTACATTTTCACCAAAAAAAATAAGAACAACATAAAGTCAAAGCCAAAGCCATTAATAATTTATATTTTTTCAAAATATGCACCAGGTATATGTGTGATCATGCAAGCTTCACATGTCTGCCATAATATAATAACCAACCATGTGCAAAGCTGGCAAGTTAATTACTTTGAGATTTAGTAGACTCCAGATCACTGCACGGAGACTTCAGAGCTTCTTGCTTCCTGCAAATAATATATTACCTTTATTATTAACTTTCAGCCCCGTAGTTTCACCCGCGATCCCTTGTATCCCCTTAGGGGCTGAATTTTCAAAAATCCTTTCTTAGCGTTTGCCATCATCATTATCTCTACGATGGCCGGTCTTGCGCTACCCGCATCTAACGGTTTCGCGACCCTCACAAGATCATTTATTTACAAGGAAATAATCGTGACCTATAAAGTGGCATAAATTCACATGAAACAAGCAACCGGATTAATTTGTCACGACAATTTTATTTTATCCCTATAAATAATTTTTGTTGCAAAGAAATATCATCATGTCAGCCGAAAGACGTCCACTGCTAGATAAAGGTCTCCCCCAAGAATCTCCACGATGGCCGGTCTAGCGCTACCCGCATCCGGCGGTTTCCGGCGACCCTCACAAGAACGTCGGTCCACCTTGTGGGAGGCCTGCCCACGCTGCGTCTTCCGGTTCGTGGTCGCCACTCGAGAACCTTTTTGCCGCAGCGGCCGTCGGTTCTACGAGCGATGTGCCCCGCCCACTGCCACTTCTGTTTGTCAATTCTTCGGGCTATGTCGGTTACTTTGGTTCGCCTGCGGATCTCATCATTTCTGATTCGATCTCGCACGGATACTCCGAGCATAGAATTATAGTGAGATTAAATTAGTTTAGTCTATAAACAACAGAATCGAGGCCTATATTAAATAATACATACCTCTTTTCTTCAATTTCTTTCATTTGCCTCTCGGCTCTGGACCATATGTCTTCTTGAACCATGGTTTTCAACCTCTGCCTCTCCTTCAATTCATTATATAACTTATCTGCATATTCAGATGGTTTATAATTGCCACTTGTCTGAACTTGGCTGGTTTGAGGCGTGGATTCTTCTTTGTTGGTACTTTTAACTGGTGTTTTTTTCTTAAACATGATACCACCTTCTAATATGACACTCTTTTTATTTTTTTCCTCTTTACTAGTTTGTGCATCGAACCATCCGTTGACTTTTTCAACGGACTCCTCAACGTCGGGTGAAACGAAATCGTCAGGTTTTAACAGCTTCAACGGTTTCTCTGTTTGCGATTGAATCTGTAGTATTGATGTTAAGGCAACATTTCGTTTATTCGGTTTTCTTTTAGCTGTGGTATCAATACCAATTAATGTTTTCATATTATGTTTACTGGCTTTTTTTTCATTACATCTTTTACTTATCTCGATATCACACTGGGAATGCTCGTCTGATGAACTGTCATTGTCACGAACCTAGAATAATGTAGATAAAATTATAGCACGACCATTGAAGCTGCGCGACTATAAGGGCGGGATTTATTTACCTATATTTATTTCAACTTTACAAATGTGTGTTATTTGGTTTGTAATATATGGAATATTTATAAGAGTTACGTTTTTTGTATAGTCCTTATAGGTAAAAGCCTCATCTTGTGTGGACAACATTCATCCAGTCTTTTCCTGTAGCTTTCAAAATCAAAATAGCCTTTATTCACTAACAATAAAGTTACAATTTAATCCAAGTTATTTCGCCGACATCGGCATCTGTCTTGTTAGGTTGTCCTTTGGCATAGGCCTCCTTGAGACATCTCCATGTAGAATGGTCGTTTGCCATTCTTCTCCAGCCTTTTTTTCATCATCGTCATCATGCTGAACAAAGGCCTCTCCAAGGATCTTCCACGATGGCCAGTCTTGCGCTACCCGCATCCAATGGTTTCCCTCACAAGATCATCGGTCCACCTTGGCTAGCCCACGCTGCGGCTTCCAGTTAGTGGTCACTCGATAACTTTTCTGCCCCAGCGGCCGTCGGTTTTACGAGCGATGTGCCCCGCCCACTGCCACTTCAATGTGGCAATTCTTAATTTGTTATGTGCTATGACTATCAATTATCTGTGGTTGTTGTCTTGAGTTAAAAAAATTGCTTACCAAGTTCAGCATCTCTTTAATGAGCCCCAAGTCCGGGGCAGGGTACTTGAAGTCAACGGTGCATATTTCATGATGACCTTCTTCTGAAAATGGGTGGTTTATTTTACAGTATCAAAATGGCATGAATAAATCAATCTATTATGACAGGCCAGTCGGCATGGTTGGTTAAGACACTACCTATCATGCCTCAAGGGTTTGATTCCCATCCAGGACAAACATTTGTGTGCATGAACATGTCTGTTTGTCCTGAATTTGGGTGTAGGTATTTAAAAAAAAGTTGTATATGTATGTAGTATATCTATTACTTGATTTCCATAATACAAGCTCCGCTTAGTTTGGAATCAAATAACTGTATGTGAAGAATATCCCTGGATATTTATTTAATCTCTTGTATCAAGTAATATTCTATCTATCATATGTATGTATATATGTTAACGGAAAAGTATCTAATCCATCATTGTATACATTTCCTAGGAAATCCATACATTTCCTAAATATCTATCGGAGTATTACATTCAGGATATTTGTAAGGATAGCGGTATTTGGGGGGTTGTAAGTGAAATTTATTTTTGTGCAAATACTTTCAAATTTATGCAAAATAAAAAATAAAACCACAACCAATTTTTTTCAATAGAATTTATATATTTCCTAGTATCATTATTGAAATAAAATTTCCTAGGAGAAATACACAACAATTCCTATGTTTCATACATTTCCAGTGACATATACACAAAAAAAACTATCTAACATATGCCTACTATGCTATACTATTATGTATTATGTGCCATAATACTAAATTCCAAAGATAATTAATAGAACTCTATACTTAGCCAAAACAAAATGTTTAGATCATCATATCAGCCGAAAGACGTCCACTGCTGGACAAAAGCCTCCCCCAAGGATCTCCACGATGGCCGGTCTTGCGCTACCCGCATCCAGCGGTTTCCCGCGACCCTCACAAGATCGTCGGTCCACCTTGTGGGGGGCCTGCCCACGCTGCGTCTTCCGGTTCGTGGTCGCCACTCGAGAACCCTTCTGCCCCAGCGGCCGTCGGTTCTACGAGCGATGTGCCCCGCCCACTGCCACTTCAGTTTGGCAATTCTTCGGGCTATGTCGGTTATTTTGGTTCGCCTGCGGATCTCATCATTTCTGATTCGATCTCGCAGGGAAACTCCGAGCATAGCCCTCTCCATCGCTCTTTGGGTGACCTTGAGCCTTCTTATGAGGCCCATCGTAATCGACCACGTCTCTGCTCCGTAAGTCATCACTGGCAACACACACTGGTCGAAGACTTTCGACTTAAGACACTGCGGTATTTGGGACGAGAAGATATTACGTAGCTTCCCGAACGCTGCCCAGCCGAGTTGGATTCGACGATTGACCTCTTTCTCGAAGTTGGATCTACCTAGTTGGATGGTCTGTCCTAGGTAAATGTAGTCATCTACAACTTCGAGTGCAGAGCCTCCAACATTTACTTGAGTGGGCGCAACATGGACGTTTGACATGATTTTCGTCTTATCCATGTTCATTTTTAAACCCACTTGTTGAGAGACTCTACCGAGATCATCGAGCATTGTACCGAGGTCTTCTAAGGTTTCAGCCATGACTATTATATCATCGGCAAATCGAAGGTGCGTGATGTACTCGCCATTGATATTGATGCCAAATCCGTTCCAGTCCAGAAGCTTGAAGACATCTTCCAATGCAGCGGTGAACAGTTTCGGAGATATCACGTCTCCCTGTCTCACGCCTCGCTGCAGTTGGATAGGTTTCGAGTTCTGGTCCTGGAGTCGGACCGACATGGTGGCGTTCTCGTACAAGCACTTTAACACCTCGATATACCGATAGTCGATTTGGCACCTTTGAAGAGACCTCAGCACGGCCCAGGTTTCTATCGAATCGAAGGCTTTCTCATAGTCCACAAACGCTAAGCATAATGGCTGGTTATACTCCTCGGTCTTCTGTATAACTTGCCGCAGCGTGTGTATGTGGTCTATGGTACTAAAGCCTTTTCGGAACCCGGCTTGTTCGGGAGGCTGGAAGTCGTCAAACCTGCGTGCGAGACGGTTCGTGATGACTCTCGAGAACAACTTGTAAACATGGCTCAGCAGTGTGATGGGTCTGTAATTCTTCAATAGGGTTTTATCTCCCTTTTTGAAGAAGAGCACCACCACACCTCTGTGCCATGCCTGCGGCGTCTGGCCTTTAAGTATGACGGAATTAAATAACTTCTGAAGGGCCCTAAGGATCGGTGAGCCACCCGCCTTCAGAAGTTCAGCCGTAACTCCATCGTCACCAGGCGCCTTGTTGTTCTTGAGCTGTTTGAGAGCCATTCTAATCTCGTACAGGCTGACGTCCGGGATATCTTCAGTGTAGTGTCGGGTTAGCCTTGCTCTGGGGTCTGAAGCATGGCTATCGACAGGTGTCTGCGTTGTCGTGTATATCTCTCCGTAGAACTTTTCGATCTCTCCCAGCAGCTCAGGTTTCGACGTGACGATTCTGCCATCCTCAGTCTTCAGCTTCGTCAGTTGGCTCTGCCCAAGAGACAGATCTCTTGCGAACACTTTAGAGCCCTTATTCTGCTCGATGGCCTCTTCAATACTAACTGTATTGAATTGGCGTGTGTCGCGAGTTAAAGACTTTGAGATCTGTCTGTTGAGCCGCCGGTATCTGGCAGCATCATCTGAGGACGTCAGAGCCATTTTCCGTCTTTCTTCCATAAGCTGTAGGGTAGAATCGGAGATCTTTTTGGTTCTCTTTGTACGGCGAGCCTTGAAAATCTTAGACCCAGCCGTATAGACAGCTTCCACGAACCTGTCGTTGTATGAGTCCACTTCATCGCAGTCTGCCAGGCATTCGAATCGGTTTTGAAGTTCGAGTTGAAAGGGTTCGGGGTTTTGGACGTGGAAAGGTAAAGGTCGGAGCGTAGACTTCATCAGTCGGGATCTCTCGAGTTTGACATTGAGGTTCAATGAGCCTCTTACCAATCTGTGATCGCTCCCGGTTTTGACCGCATTGATCACAGAGACGTCACTGAAAATTTGTCTTCTCGTCGACAATATGAAGTCTATCTCGTTTTTGGTTTTACCATCGGGGCTCGCCCAGGTCCATTTGCGGTGTTTCGACTTCTTGAAGAAGGAGTTCATCATAAAGAGTCCCTCCCTCTCCATAAAGTCGGCCAACATTCGGCCCCTGGGGTTCCGGTCTCCAATTCCAAATTGCCCCACTTTCAACTCATCTCCGATTCGTTTACCCAGCTTCGCGTTGAAGTCCCCCATGACCACAGTGAAATGAGCTTTAGAGGTATGTATGGCTCTAGAAATATCCTCATACATAACCTCAACCTCATCGTCGGAGTGTGTCGAAGTCGGTGCGTATACCTGTATGACCTTCAGCGAATACCGTTTGGTGATTCTGAGTATAAGGTACGCCACCCTAGTCGACACACTTTCGATTTTCACTACGTTATTCACGAGGGGCTTGTGGACTATGAACCCGACACCACCTTGGGACAGTTGGTCACCCTCCCGGAAATAGAGCAGGTGTCCTGATTTTAGGATTATCGTGTCCTCCCCCTCTCTTCGGACTTCAGACAATCCTATGATATCCCAGTGTAACCTGCTCAGTTCCTCCTCCAGTTCGATGATCTTCTCGTCGGTCCGCAGTGTGCGAGTGTTATACGTTGCCAGGGCCAGAGGTCGTCGGTGTTGGTAACACGGCATCTGCCGGGGATTCTTAGCACCCCTTGCCCTGCCGTTACCACAGCTGTTACCAAGGCTGGGAATAGCAGGGCTGCCGGGGACTAGGGGCCACGGTTTTGATGTTTCAATCATATTGGGGGGATTTGCCATAATCGCCACGCTTGGCAGGCGGGTTGGCGATCGCAGTATGGTGTTACAGTTCTCAGAGATACGCTGCTGCCCGTATTCTGGTATACCTTCCCTCGGACGACTTCTACGTCCCCCACGGGATGAGATGGGGTGGTGATATTCGTTGCCGTCACCACACAGCACCCCACAAACCACTGGATGGATTGGGGTGAAACTTGGCATACAGATAGCTATTATTGTGTAGGCATTAGCTACAAAAGGGTTTTTGAAAATTCCACCCCTATGAGGGTGAAATTGGGGATGGTGGGTGAAACCACAGGCTGGAAAGCTAGTAATAAACAAAACAAAAAACCAAGAAAAATAATAAATCTTAACAGTTAAAGTCAATGAAGATTTTTTTTTAAATAATAAACAGGCAATGATAGCTCAGTGGTAGTGACGTCGGATGCCGCGACGAAGGTCGTGGGTTCGAATCCTACAATGAGCTTGAGCTTTCGGTGAAGGAAAACATCGTGAGGAAACCATAGCACGGTGGTAGGGTACTTTGTAGTACCCGCCTGGCTGGCTACCACCCTCAAGTTGAAAATTTGTCACCAAGCACCTACCGGTGTGTTCCGGCAATTGCACTTGAGAGCCAATTTGCCTTCTCGGCATTGTAATAGGTCAAGCAACACATTGGCAATATCTCTGGTATTGCCAATGGCGATAGGCGACGGTAACCACTTACCATCAGGTGGGCCGTATGCTTGCTTGCTACCTTAGTAGTATAAAAAAAAAAATAAAAAAAAAATATTTGCTAGAATATGCTGAAACTAAATGTCTATTCTTCAAATTATTATGAGAATAAATTTGAATATGCGGGAATGCAGGTGAAACCGGGGGGCCAAAGCTATTTATAAATGAATAGTAATTAGAAGTTACTTACCCTCGGATAAATCTGGTGTTGTAGGTCTATCATATGTTCCAAGTGTCTGTTCTATGTTTGCAGGCACTCCGGAGCCCTGGACCATGGATAGGTCTCTCATGATGTCTAACACACTAGTCCAGTCATTTGCCATTTTTGCCAACTAAATTAATCAACCTGTATGAAGAATAGCAAGAAATTATTCAGTTTTATGTTTTTGTCCCATTCCAATGTTTATATTTTTTGTATCATGTAAGTGAAGTCAAATCAACACTAATCAAGACAGAAAAATAAGATACCTAGAAACTTGGAAGGGTCTTATTAACAAAAAAGATATTGTATTTCATTAGCCTATCGTTATTTTACTGCTTGTATATCTTTAAGCAGTAAATAAGTACCTACTACAATAAAAAGCAATTAATTTTGTTGCCGAGTAAAAAATTAGGTTACTTACGTAGCTCTTTCTTTACAAAGATCCGTCTTTTTAGAAATAAACGACTTTTAAATACGGTTGACAACAATTCTGATAGGTAATTTATTTGAATCACTCAAAAAAGACAGCAAAATAATTACGTTCAAGTTCAACCAAAACTAAAATTGAATAAAATACTCTATGAAAATATGTTTTGACTGACGAACAGTGTTGCCACTGTTGCCAGCCAAGTTGGCTGTTCCTCCTACCTCCTTGTACAAAATACAATAAGTACCACAAACTACCAAGAGAACTAACGTTATAAGTACTCTTTGGTTCAAGTTACTGCCAGCCAAGTTTACCCATTTACTCCAAGCGGACGCGGAGTGCCACCACAGAGGTATATAAGAGTCAGATTTGAGTTCTTACATAGTTATTTTATGTTTTGTAGACTTTGTAGTGCCTTTGAAGGCGGTACCTACTATTTATTTTTCAATAACCGCCTTTATGATGTCCGTCCAGTGGTTTGAGCAGTGCGTTGATAGATCAATCAGTCACGCTTTCCTTTAATATATTTAGATTACGGTTACCCTAAAAAGTGTATTGTAAATATACTAAACAGTTATAAGGATCTACACCAGCAACACTTACTTGACTTCCGTCAAATTGTACTGTAAACGGCGTAAACAGATTGCCAGCGTTGCCTGAAGAGTACGAAGTTCGTGCCTTTACATTCATGTTCTTACCCTCGGTATTATTTTCGTACGTTTTTATAAAAAAAAAACTTACGTACCTGTTTGTTAGTTCAATCTGTGATATGTCGCTCCGTCGCAAACTCCGTCGCTAAATAATTATCCTACTATTATAATATAATTATGTTACGGCTAAAAGGCGAAGTACGCCTACACCTAGTTCTAGCCGGTTACACCAAGGTGCAGGTACACCTAGGTTACTAACTAGGAACCTAATACTTGTACGTAAGTAGTATATTATTGACTTTATTTTACGCTAATACTTACTCAGTCCAGCACATAGGGTTGCCATACGTCCGGTATATAACAGGACTGTCATCCTATTTAAATGACGTGTTCCGTATTGGTATTTGACTAAAACCAATACTAAAACTTCTCTAAAACCTATAAAATACGAGCACACACCTCAATATTATTTATTATCTCTTACCGCCTTCAGCATAATGGTGAAATTAGTAGTTAAACTCGTAGGTATTCCAACAAGTATAAAAAAATATTTACGATTTTTTAAATCACCGTGTATCGGTATTATATTACACAATCCTACTTTAATGTTATGTTAATCCTTACGAATGTATAAAATGCAGGTCAACATCCTTCCTATATCATATTTTTACGATCATTTAAGCTGACTTTTATGGGTATACGTGCATAAATTGAGGTCGCTAGACAGAAGGCAGTGTGTGAGGAATTTCGATTGAGCATTACACATTAGTCAGGGGCGGCCTTAGCCTTTATGAAGCCCCGGACAGGTATATTGTGCGAGGCCCTTAGAAGTTAGAACATACAAAATAAATACCTCCACTGATATTACTCGTATCATAGAGTAAATAATATAACTAGACTCGTATGTACCGTCGGCCAAGAAAGTGGTGTGCCAGTTTTGATTTAGTATTCTTTGATTTAGTTTCCTAGTCAACGAAAATTACAACGTGGTTCAAACTAAGAACAGCTGTCACGTAACAAACAGTAAACAAAATGCAAGCGAAACTAATCATTATCACCTATGAATCTACGACATTCAACCTTAGGGTGGTATAGTATGACACAACCTAGATGAAGCATCGGCAAACTTCGTAAAATCGATCGTTCTCGAAAAGAGTGCGCCTACAACATTACTCATGTGTTAAAAAATTATCGGCGAAAATGATCTTGTTGAACGTTGAATGACGCGATACTGAATTATTTTTATTTGTTGTATAAATCGGAAGTGAAGTGTACGAAAACGATTCGCCGATGCTACATCTAAGTTGTGTCATACTGTACACCACTTTCTTGGCCGACCGTACAAAGAGAAATATGGTTATTTATTTAAAATTAATAAACTCAAAAAATATTGGACAGATTACAGCAGTAGAATGCTATATTATCACTGAGCATACTTACATAATACATATATTATTTTCAAAAAAAATAGGGAATTATACGAATACTCCCAACAATAAACCTAAGGTATAAAAAAAGCTAAGCCTACCTTGTCAGTCGGGTAAACATCAAATACCTACCTGTATACTTTTGTAAAGTAAGTATATCTTTTACAATGTCACAGTAGTAATTTCTAAAACCATTTCAAAATAACAGATAAAAGGTTTAACGTTGAAATAAAATCCATAAAATTTTAAACATGTAGATATTATATTGGCAATAATTAATCATTGGACAACATTCAAAATAACTATTACATTATGTATATATTTCGCAAGACCTTATGAACTAAGCCCAGCGTTACACTACGCCGAAATTCAATACCATAAATCGGACCGTCAATACCATAAAATAACCTATAGTTTTATGGCCAATACATTTTATCGCATATAAATGACTAATAATAGCGGACACACCACGCGGAAGAGTGGTCGCTGATTTGTATGCAATACGGTCCCCTAAGGATTGGATACGGTACATTTAACATGGACCAATAAAGAATGAAACTGTAGTAATGACCACTACCACCGGTTCGGAAAATGCCTTAAATCGAGAAGAACCGGCAAGAAACTCACTAGGTACCTACACATATAAAATAAAAAATTCTTAAGGGTAAACCTTCGGTTGGAGCGTTAAATTCAAATTTTATTACGTTTTTTGCTAATTGCAGCTCAGCTATAGGTCGTAAGTTATCAACATGTTATTTGCGACAAGAATGGTAGTATATTTACTGATTAATAACAAAAGAAATCATCAACACATTCCTCCAAGGTATTAGTAACATTTTCATCACGTGATAAAATTTGAATTTAACGCCCCAACCGAAGCCTCCACCTTAAAGCTATTCAATCCCTGTTCTAGGTTTATTCAGCTTAGGTCATAATAAGACACCTATAATTAAATCGTAATCATTTATTGTAAAAATCATTTATTCAATTTAGGCTCTAAATGCATGTATATGAAGGTCAATATTCACTACACTACAACTTTGTTTATACAACAGCTTATAATAATATTAAAATCGAATTACCAATTTTTGCATACTTGACGCTGCAGTTCCTATTTAGGACGATGTCAATAAGTCATCGAATCATGACACATAATCCGATTGAACAAATATGAACCTTAAGTCAACACGCAATTAGATTCAACATCTTTAAATTCAATATATTGCATTAAAATTTCATAAGCGTTGTTCAAGTTTCAAAAGATGTGCTCGAGATTAGGGTACTCAAACACTCGTCAGTTCGGAGAAAAAATAGCCAAACGATTCATCACTATAAGTGGTAACAAACGTGTGTAACTTACCTAAAAACAATCATAAATATTTTTTTGTCAATCAACTCAACTTCATGTCGCAGCGAAAAAGGAATAATCGGCCAAGTACGAGAAAGACCTCATTTGAGGGTTCCGCACAAAATTAATCGCAAAAAAATATATTTGTGAAATAAATTACAAATGAACGATTTACGGGTTTTTTCCTCTACTATTAAATACTTAAGAACTCGATTGTTGCTAATTTTAACGATTTTAGAAGAAGGAAATGTACCCTGTAGGTTTTAATAATGAATGAGTGAAATGCTGCATCGCTAGCACTCGCTATATTCTTATTTGTGATGAGTTAGAACCTTGATTTTTTACCGTGGGACCGTAAATCTTAGTAATTCATATTTCTACTTGGTACCTCCACGCGTTCCTGAGATAAATGATCTTGATAGACAAATAGGCGAACAGCCAGACACAAAGTATTCCTATAAGGGTTCCGGTTAATCTTCTAGTAGGAAACCCTACGGGATATTAAGAATGTTTCGTTAGATACAGCTATCTAGCAGAGGATAATATTTATTACCAAAAATAGTTATAAACTTATAAAGGACACTCCCCCCACCCCTCCGCCGAATTAATCATCCTCGTATGGATATACTAGTACCTATATCCAGGATATTCCCTTTTCACTGCGAGATGTTATAAAAAATATCCTGGGACATTCTTCACACATGGTTATCTGATTCCAAACTAAGCAGAGCTTGTACTATGGAAACCAGATAACTGTTATACTACATGCACTACATTTTTTTTGTAATACATACATATTATATAGATAATTAACAGACATGTTCGTTCATGCACACAAATGTTTGTCCTGGATGGGAATCGAACCCATGACCAGCGGCGTGATAGGTGGTGTCTTAACCAACTGCGCCAACTGGTTTGTCATATTATATTTTCAATTATTAAAAATAGACAATAAAAAAACCATTTTTCTTATTTTAGAATAAAACCATTATATTAAAAAAACCATTTTTCTTATTTTATAATAAAACCGTTATATAAAAAAAAAATACTACAAAATTTAAAATTATATAAATCTGAACACATTTTCAGCGCATACGCACTATAACATTTCATAAAATCACATTTTACATTACCCACTAACCTTTGTTTAATCCTTACATGTTATTTTTATCACAATATTTTCAGTCAATTGTTTACTTAAACACACTCTTTTACCGGGTATTTAGGGCGGGTAATTTGATTGGTAGTTAAGGCGACTAATCACTACATAGTATAAAACAAAGTCGCTTCCCGTCTGTCTGTCCCTATGTATGCTTAGATCTTTAACACTACGCTTCGGAATTTGATGCGGTTTTTTTAATAGATTGAGTGATTTAAGAGGAAGGTTTATATGTATAACATATGCATAATATAGTACAGAAAAGCCGAGCCGACAGATTTCGAAAGAGATCGTTTACCCTGTTTACACGCACACAACTATTTCTTATGCCATGTCAGTCAGTTTCACGTCGGGTTATTCCAGTGGATTAATTAATTGGACTTTTATTACAATTTATTACTATATTCAGTCAGTTTAACTACCGATCAAATAACCCGCCCCATATTACAAGCTGTTTTACTAAGCACTGGGTCAGATTATTCAATAACTCTTTTAAAAAAAGCAGTACCATTTAGTATTTTTCAGTTAGAAACTGATACAATTGACGGAAATGTGTTTGAAATGTTCTTAGTTTGGTAAATGCTCGAGGCATCTGTGTGACTTTTCCTGGCAGGACACCATCAAGGATTTGAATTCAAAGTCCGTTGACCGTTGGTATTTTTATCAGTACTTGGTTCAAAAATTAAAAGTATCATAGTGAGTGAAGATTTATTTACTCCCCAAAATGTGTCATTTTGCTTATGGACCTTGGAAAGTAGGTCAATTTGCAAAAATACGCTATTTAGACAGTTTTTTTTTACAAATCTTTTAGTCTATTTTGTCCTACAAAAAAATAAATTTATAGATTATTTTTCATCATTTTTAAATTGTATTGATTAAAATTCCTAAATTTGGAAAAAAAAATATCCTAACACATGTAATTTTAACCAAATCGGCTTATCCAATGTAAGTGAATCCTACACCAAAAAAAGGAGATAGATTTTTTTAACTGTTTATTATATTAGTTACAATTATGATTATACCTATATTTATAATTTTAAAATAGTAAATTTAAATCGAAGGCTCCCCTCTAGATCCCACTCGCGGACGCTATTCGGTTGTATGGACAAATCGTAAAGATGATTGGCCTTAGCGATCCCTTTAGGCATCATACTTGCCAGAAAGACACACACAAAGCATCTCGAGGTAAAATGATTCTGACATTGGTCCCGATTCTATTGTTTACAAACTCCAAACCTAACAAAAAACATAAGAAATGGATACAATAATTTTAGTCCTGTCAAATTATTTCTAGGTGAATTTAATCGCCTATTTATTGGACTGGTTACCCGTAAATTATGATGGACTAATCTGACAACATTAAATGTATTTTTTTTTTATAACGTTTGTAAGAAAGAGAGGTGTTGTAACTAATATTAGTTTACTTTGTAAATAATAGAATCGACACCATTGTGTAACTTTTAAAGTATTTATCTAAGTTTTATGATATGTTTGTTATAGTCACGATCTCTGATATAGTCATTGCATTTACTTTATTTGCATTCATTCATAAACATGTTTTTTTTTTACTTTATTAATAATCTATACAATGTACCATCAACAAAGTTGAAGCATGATCAGTTTTGAGACCTTTTCGCTTGCAGCCAGTAATCATAGTTTGCCCTGTCCATTGTTGACAATAAAACGGTCTCTTGTAAAATCTTTTGTTTAGACTATTTACTGACAATGACAATTTAATATTTAATGACAAGCGCATTGTCTGGTTATATTGTGTGAGACACAGGTAGCTGCTGGTCACTGCACGCAAAATACACCCTTAAGGTGGCTTCAACTTTGTCGATAGTACCTTTATTTGAGCCAAAAACATATCGATCGTTATTTAATTACCTAATTTAAAACTAAACTCATTTTACAAGTAATATAATCATAATAAATATATTTTTAGTAAACGTCATAATATTTAGTTACATTTAAAATAAGTATATGCGCAAAAATGTACGCACATTGTTCACAAAATAAAATTAATATTTTGATATCAAGATAATACAATGGTGCCGATTCTGTTGTTTACGAACTTAACTAATATTAGACAAGTCACCTCTCTTTCATTTTAACCTTATTGAAAAAAGATAGAACATTTTTAATGCTGTCAGTTTAATCCATACCGTCGTAAAGTACGGGTAAATAGTCGTGACCAATAAAGATCGCGCTTAAATTCACGTTGAAATGTGTGATCGGATTAAACTGACAGGACTAAAATATCTTGCATCCCTTTCTTATATTTACTATTAGAAAGAGATATAGTGAGAATAAATTTATTTTAGTTCGTAAACAACAGAATCGGCACCAATATCATTCTCAATTATTAAAAGACACAATTAGTAATAATTATATTTCACGAAGTTCGTTTGTGTATGAATTGTGACTGTGTTGCAGTGCAACAGACTCGACAAGTGCTCAAAATGCCCCCGCGCCAAAAAAGCGAGGAAGACCCCATCTCACATGGATGGCCGCCGTGAAGAAGGATATGTAGGATGCAGCTGTCACATCTGAGACGACCGGGACAGAGCGTTCTGGCGAAGGATGATTAGGAGAGTCGACCCCAAATGATGGGATAAGACTAGGCGGAGAGAGAGAGATAGTGATTTGCAGTGGAATCCCTTGCGTTGCGTCTCCTTAGTTACGGTCATACCATACCATCAATATATAGAGACGACATATTGTTGAACGAAGCGCGTAAGCGCCGTGAAATTTGCGGCCCTTACGACGTTTTGGTCGCGAGAAAACTGTCCAGTATTTGGAAACATTGTTTTCACAAACGTTCTTGTTGAGAGAACTTCGTGAAATAGAACAACTATATATACAAAAGGTCAAACTAGAATTCCTTAAAGAGTAATGTGGTCCATTCGTTCGCATTACCTACATGTATAATATTTTTATTATACCTAAAAAATGTATACCGTAATCGTACCTTCAATCTCCAAGTGGAGAGGATTTTTTATCTTGAGGATCACTAGAGCCCGGACTCTAGATAAGAAAGGATTTTCTATCTAGAGTCCGGACTCGATTCCCGGGAAGAAGTTTACCTGCCTTTTACTGGCTTACTTCACAGAACAAAAGTTCTGATATTGATTAATCACAACACTTTGTCAATTAACTTTGCAAAATGCAGTATCATATTTCATTGAGAACATTTTATTTGCTTCGCATCATTATACTATCATAAAAAATATTTAACGAAAAAATAATGTGACATATTTAAGAGTACCTATATATAGTCATTGGCTACAGGATATTCTGAGTTACGAAAGTCAAATCCAGGGTCGGCTTTAGCCCATGTAAAGCGCGAGTGCACGGAATGCATCAACGCCCTAACGCCCTATAGAAGGCGCGCGATCAAAATAGAATTCTAACCTTAGTAAAATTTTCACCAATGATCAGAAATTCAGGTGCATATAGAGCAATTAAATGACTAGCTTTCCGCCCCGCGGTTTCGCCCACGATCCCCTATTTTACCCCCTTAGGGATTGAATTTAAAAAATCCTTTCTTGGCGGATATCTACGCCATTATAGCCATCTGTATGCCAAATTTCAGCCCTATCCTTCCAGTGCTTTGAGCCAGTAAAAACGGAATCCTTTAAGAATTATTTTAGTCTATTTACTTGTTGTCCGTCGGTCTGTCTATCCGTGTGTCAAGCAAGACCCATTTTCTTAAGAACGCGTGAAGGTATCAAGTTGAAATTAACACCAAAGCTCTACGGTATTTTGGTAATCGCCGGCCAAAGTCCTTTATCAAGTAGGCGAGATTCTTTCAGCCCCTTTTGGTGGACGCTTTCACACCATAAATTCATTGGCCGAGCCGAAAAAACTGGGACCTACCCCTACCTACACTTATCGTCTCTTTTTATTGTTTTTTTTCTATATTTTCTTAGTTATACTCCTATTCTCGGATTAAACGAATCCACCTCCACTTGTTCTCAAGTTATAAATGGTGTAAATAACCGGACTTTCTTTTATATAATAAAGATGGTATAACAATTATTTACAACAATTATACAAACTACATATCAAAAAAATCCTCAAGGCGGTAGCTGTTGCCGATCAACGGCAAGGTTCTTGATGCTATAAAAAAATCAGGCTTCCAAGTCAACGCAATAAAAAAAAACTGCCATTTATGTTTATAAGTAATATATCGGGTCTGTTCGCGCATAGAATATATCAAATTATAATTATATTATAAACATGAATGATATTCGCGAGAGTTTAAAAAGTATTACTGCCATTTATGTCGCATATTTTGATACTTTGCGGGTAAACCTAAACCTATAGGGTACTTCCTTAAATCAATTAGAAGGGTACTTTCTTTGGGGTAGCGGTGCCGACAATACAATTTTTATTCCAGGGTAACGAGGAAAAAAGGGTACTTCCCGTTGATTTAGACTAGAATATTTTTTGCCTCTCGCACTCTCAGCTCTCGCAGCACTTATAAAGAAAGAAATCCGAAGATTGATAATTTGTTGTAATATCACAGAAATGCGATTATAAATATACATTCTCAAGAGATCCTCTTATTTAGAGATTGTCCTTCAATCCAAATTATCTGTACGGAGCCTTCAATGCACAAGTCAAACTCTAATTTGTCAAGTTTTTTATTCTTATAAGCCCTTTCTTCCTAAAAAATACTTTTTACTCTTCTATCCCCATAAAATAATGATTTATAAATCCCTATTAAAATTATAAATCTATTGACTCTTCACGCCTAAACCGCTGAAACGATCACAATTAAATTTGGCACGCAGACAGCCTATGATATGGAAAAGGAAATAAGCTACTTTTTATCATGGAAACGTGGGTGAAACCGCGAGCGATAGCTAGTTATTTATATTTTTAAAGGAGCCGCTCGTGGCCCTACCTAAAATAGGTAAAGCCGGCCCTGGTCAGATCCTATTCCTTAATATTATTTCTTATAAAAATGTATTATAAATCATAGCCACCTACTGCAATACAGTATCTACCCACAAATTATCAAATAATTAGATTTTGATGTAAACTCAAAACTCATTTATTCAGTTTAGGCCCTATGCCACTTATGAACGTCGAAAGTTACAGTTGACTAACACCGCAAGCAATGCAAAACGCTTCTTAATATTAGAACATAAATTATGTTTTGCATCAGCTAAATTATTTTTAATAATTTGTGCGTTGATCTATAATGGTTATCATCGTTTATTAAAAAAAATATAATTCATAAATAATAAAAAATGTCCCTTACCTAAATGTAAGTACAAAGTAACCCCTTCTTCAGCTTACTGTCTGTTGACTTTAGAAGCACTTTTTTCTAAAGCACGTTGTCTTATTATCTTATCTCGAGCCTTAAGTTCGAGTTCAAGTTTAGTCATAGGATCCATGGCTTCCCTCTCAGCAGCTTCTAACTCCTTTTGCCGGTCACTGAACTTCTTAACTAATTCCTCAGCATATTTGGAAGGCTTGTATTCAGCTGTAGTAGATGCCGAGGACTTTGACAATGTCTTTTCGGAGCTACTGCTTGGAGATTTACAAGCACTAGGTGCTTTACGTTTAAATGAAATTGAACCTAGATATACTGACGGTTTCTTAGGCGTCGGAGTCCTTGGATTAAGCCAGTTATTTACTTTCTTTATCGATTGTTCAATTTCAGCATTTGTTGCATCTATATTTTCAGTTGGAGTTGTGTCTTGTTTATTTTCCTTGAATACAGGTGAATTTGAAACAATTGTCGTACATTTATTATTAACTTCGACAGTGTCATCTATAGGTGGTTTTGTAATTTCAGCTTTGCTTTTTTCATAGAAATCAGGAGTAATTAATTTAGGGGCTTCACTGTTATTTACTTGGGGTTTTGAGTACAATTTTAAAAGAGATGAGATGGCTATATTTTTTTCCTTCTTAGATTGAAAGGTGTCCACTTTGGCATTACTGCAAATTTTGTTTTTAAGCTGCTCGGCCAATTTTACACGTTCGTCATTTTTCGAATTTGCATTCACACTTTGATCAACAATTGCACAATTTTTACCTTTTTCACATTGTTTAATATTGTCTTTAGAATTATTGCACATGTTTTCATCTTTGAGATCAACATTCTTACTAGTACCATTAGTCAAAATAAGTTTCCTATCACCACTTGGTACAAATGATTCAACATTTGGATTTAATTTGCTTATTGTTATGATACAACCTCTATGGTTTGTTTGAACATTTATTGGGATAGCATCGTGATCATCTTCTTTTTCGTGCTCCTTCACCTGCAAAAAGTGTTTTCTTAACCAAAAGACCATCTTGTTTTAGGCGACAGGTGACCAGAAACGCCTTTAGAAAAATAGAGAGATATAACATCAAGAATTTGTTATTCTTCATATGGATTGGCTTGCAATATTTAAGAAAAGAAACCGGACAAGTGCGAGTCTGACTCGCGCACCGAAGGTTTAGTACAGATAATTCTGATAGAAGGGCAATCTCTAATTGAGGATCTCCAACTGCAAATGTAAATTTGTAATCGCATTTTTTAATGATATCACATTTATTCACAGTATCGCTATTTTTAAGAAAGTGATATTTTTAAGAAGATGAATGTTTTTCCGAACATACATTGAGTTTTCATAAATTTACTGTGACAACACTGTCATTATATTTATAGTTTTATTTATGTTAGAAGTTTGCTTGAATATTGTTGTATAGTTTGGCGTCCACATTACGCTTCCCATTCTCTAAGAATAGAACGTATTCAAAAGAGATTCCTCTACCATCTTTCCTATAGTATAGGGAAAGCTAAAAAAATTAAGTCGTATGCTAATCGATTAAAATATTTTAACATCACATTTCTCTCACAACGAAGAGACATACTTGACTTGATTTTTTTTTACAAAATTATGAGAGGCAATGTTGACTGTCCCCAAATCCTAGAATGTTTTAAATTCAGAGTACCCATAAGATATCCACGGTATAGGATCACTTCTCTTGTTCCCCCTTTTCGCAGATCAGTATTTGGATGTAGCTCCCCTATCCCCAGAATATGTAAGCTGTACAACAGTATTGCCATGCAGTGGATGTAAACACTGATCCATTTGATAAATATAAAAAATGCATCAATGCTATTCTTGTAAAAAAATAGCTGTGGTCTGCTAAGTAAATATTATGTATAATTTTATTTTTACATTTTTCTACGTAATTAAGTACCTAATTTTAATCATGCATGAGGTGCTTACTTTAAATAGGCTTTACATTTAAGTATGTAAGTTGTTTTCTTGGTATGTATTAAATGTAAGCTGTTAGTGAGCCGAATAAATAAAAAAAAAAATATTTCTTATGGAGTCTCTGGGACTTAAATTATACATAGCGCGAATATATCTTCTGCAGAATAAAAATTCTATTGATGTCGGCACCGTTACCCCAAAGAAAGTACCTTTAAGGAAGTAGGTTTACTCGCAAAGTATCAAAATATGCGTCATAAATGGCCGTTTTTTTCTATTATATTTACTTAGAAATTCGATTTTTATACAGCTTCAAGGGATCGTAGACCATATTATTTGATATTAATTTTCAGCTTGATACCTCCACGCGTTCCTGAGAAAAAGAGTCTTGACAGACAGGCGGACAACAAAGTGATCCTATAAGGGTTCCGTTTTTTCCTATTGAGGTACGGAACCCTAAAAAATAACAAAAAACATGCAACTTTGATGTGTATGTCCACTATTTAATTAAGTGAGACCTTATATACCTTATTTCGATTGGATAACTATAAAATTCAATTGATAAATTTTCAACCCTCTGCCGTGCCATCCGCTACTGTGCGCCAGCCATAAGTTTATTGTACAATATACTATATGCAATAACCTTTGTGCAAGTGCAAGCCATGAATCTTCAAAATTTCATTGCAATCGGATAGACAGTATGGCAGTGCATAAAATACTATTAAATCAACATATATTTTCCTATATTAGAAGAATAAGACTTACAATTTTTAGCATTTGAGTGATCCCCTTCAGGTCAGGTGGAGCAATATAGTCTTGGAGCCCATCACAAGCTTCTTGCAGATCATCTAAAACAAACATTATGCTATAATAAGGTATCATCACATAGCCTACATATAGCAAATATTGGGGAATCAAGACCTTGAGCATCGGTGAAGGAAAATATTGCAATAAAACTTATAAATATCAAAAGTCTGGAGGTATTTTTGAAGTGCTTTCTACAGAGAAATAATTTCCAAATAGACAATAGATCATCATCATCATGTCAGCCGAAAGACGTCCACTGCTAGACAAAGGCCTCCCCCATGGATCTCCACGATGGCCGGTCTTTCTCTTCCCACATCTAGTAGTTTTCCACCTTGACAATAATATCATTTAGTTCTATTGCTAGTCTGATGAGACTAGGGACACAGAAAATAGCAGTGGTAACATTGTCAAATCACTTAGATTGATTATAAAATCACTTGTTTGCTCTTAGATACCCAAAATCAAACCAATTATTATTCCCAAAATATATCTAAATAATTGTAATTCATTTTACACAGCAAGGATCTACTTTACAACATCTGTGAGGCAATCACATAACTTTGTTGGAATCAGTTTCAGATAATATCAATCTTTTTTTTACGTTAGAAATGTTGAAAATGTGTTCATGAGCACCACAGTTACCAAATCATTAGAAGTTATCAGAAAACTGCTATATTTAATCGGTTTCAGTGTAAAATGTATTGTAACTGATTGCAAAAAAGTTTTGGGATTTCCCCACGAGTGTCAATATTGGATTTCCCCATTGACCTACCTACATAGAATGACTATATCTTTTTTTAAGGTATGCTCTGACTCCAGAACCCGTGAAATTCAAATTTTTTTCATTGTAACATAATATTGCTGTATGCTGTATAATTATAAATAAATAACATTAGTAACATACCTTCATCAGCTACCATAGTTGGTGGAGGACCCTCTCCTTGAACAAACACATCTCTGTGAATATCAGATATTCTCATACCATAAACTTCTTCAAGATCCTTCCGAACATCCTCTTGAGTCTCCCAATGTCTTTGGCTCATGGTAGAAAATAGATTAGCCACTGGAATTACGACAATACTTACACTTTATTTAATTATTGAAATTAAAATACCACAAGGTAGATGGTATTTAAAAGAAAAAACTTGGTAGGTACCTTAAAAAAAGCAAAACAAAAAACAAAAAGTTCGTTACAAATTGCCTTCTGTTTTGTTATTCACGGTATATAGCATTATTTACTTGATGTTAACTATGGATCGGTGGCGCACTATTTTGATAATTTACAATACATTTACTATAAGTGCAACAGGCAATTGCAACTTTGCAATCTGTACTGCAATCACAGGTGGACGAGAAACAGAGAATTCTACTTACTACGTGCTGTACGTACATGACTATATTGCGAAAATGGGACGACGGAAACCGATCCTGCCTTCCTTCTGCTGGCTCAGTAAGTGAGTATGATGATGGAGGATGTTATGGATGAATGATGGAGAGGAGAGCACAAAAAAGAGTGCCTCGCTCAAGCCTCGGTCGGAGAGGAAATGAAATGTAAAACGTAGTATTAAATTCTCTTTGATGAAATGATCAAATAAAATGAAATAGGGTTAGCGAGCCGAGCGATCTGAGAATTTTGAAATCGATAAATCAATGTATCGATGTATCGATTTTTTGAGTATTTTTTTTAATAGATATTATGCAATGAATCAATTCAGTGAATCGATCTGAGACACTAGATGATCGATATTTTCTGATAAAATTTGTTAGTGTAGTAGTTGAACGAACAGCATAGTACTCAGTATCTTTAAGCTTCACTACGATTACGTTTTTTGCTAACGTTACTTTTTACAACAAATTTTATGATTTATTTTGTTATTAACAGTAAATATACTACCAACATTCTTGTCTACTACCAACTAAGCTGTAATTAGCAGAAAACGTAATAAAATTTGAATTTCGCGCTCCAACCGAAGGTCTAACCAACTATTTCTTTCATGAAAATGTTACTAATATACCTTGGAGGAATATGTTGATGATTTATTTTGTTATTAATCAGTAAATATACTACCATTATTTTCGCAAATAAGATGTTGATAACTTACTACCTATAACTGAGCTGCAATTAGCAAAAAACGTGATAAAATTGGAATTCCGCGCTCCAACCGAACGTTTCACCTTAAAGTAAAAAACGATAAATGTGATTATTGTGATGTCTTTTTTATTTCCTATTTATATAAAAACAAACCTCAAACAAACAAAACAGAAAAGATGGAAATCGCATGATTCGAATCGATCTTTTCCGGAGAGAATCGCCATCCCTAAAATGAATTGTGTCATAAAGTGTGTTTAGTCATTTA
The DNA here is from genome assembly GCA_963555595.1 of Tethea ocularis. Lineage (NCBI taxonomy): Eukaryota > Metazoa > Arthropoda > Insecta > Lepidoptera > Drepanidae > Tethea > Tethea ocularis. The sequence continues at coordinate 11,345,470 of OY741966.1, forward strand.
CAACACAACAACCAGTGTTTATGTAGTCATGTCATATTGTCAAAGTCACAATCAATGTGGGTACGAAAAACTTGAAATGCGTACTTTTGGAGCCATATTCAAACCGTTTTTTTATTATTATTCTTGGTCAGGCTTCAGTGGATTCTTGCAAATTAATTGGCAACACTAATGCTTGACAGCTGTTTGGACCAGGGATCCCAACTTAGGAGATTCCCCCAAATTCAGGAGGTAAATTAGTGGAATACGATATTTTTAAGGGTTTTATATTTTCACGAGTACATACATAATACAGAAAAGCCAAGATTTCCTTTATAACTTGGCCAGAAGCAACAATGATGAATCATATATATTGAGCTTTTTTAAGAAGGGGTAACAATTTTTGAGAGTTGGAAACACTGGTTAGTGTTTGTTTTGTTTTGGACTTTTACATGATTGAAATTGAGTAATGATTTGTCAATATAAATAATCTAACATCTATTTTTTAATATACTTTATAGAGGATTATAAATATCAATAAATATAATGGGCGACGAAAAACAGTCCAACGACGCTCAAAGTGATTTATCAATTGCGACTGAGAGTTTAAAAATTGATAGCGAAAAAGAAAATGGTGATACGAAATCGGATAATCGGGTGAAAAGTAAGAAAACAATATTTTTACACATAGAGGCATATAGAAACTTATTTTCTATATTATATAGCCACTTAGGCCCCTTGGAAAATTCCATGTGGACACAGGATCTAAAGTAGCTTCATTTACCAAATACCTATGTATGCTTTTCTATTCTTTTCCCATCTCCAAATTTCTAGGCCTCCTTTCAGTAAATTTTTAATAGTTAAGGTGGAGGCGTCGGTTGGAGCGCAAAATTCAAATTTTATCACGTTTTTTGCAAATTGCAGCTCAGTTATAGGTCGTATATTATCAAGATGTTATTTGCGAGAAGAATGGTAGTATATTTACTGATTAATAACAAAAGAAATCATCAATATATTCTTCCAAGGTATATTACTAACATTTTCATGAAATAGTTGTATATGTCAGTAATATACCTTGGAGGAATTTGTTGATGATTTCTTGTGTTTCAAATTTGCCTTGTAAATCTAACATTCAAATGTCAATTTAACATAATATTTATTACCATTTTTTTTTAATTTCAGTTGACATTCTTCTGAAAGCAACTGGCAATGCACCAATAATGAAGAAAAAGAAATGGGCTGTTGATGCTGAGAAGCAGATTGGTTGGATCATGGAGTTTGTGAAGAAATACCTCAAGCTGGAGCCTGATGAAAAATTGGTATATAATTATGTGTTATTGTGTTCTAGTAGTTAAATGTAAAAGCTAGCTAGCACAAGCATTATCTATTCTATACTAATAACAAAGCAGAAGAGTTTGTTTGTTTGAACGCACTAATCTCTGAAGTTACTGGTCCGATTCGAAAAATTCTTTCACTAATAGAAAACTACATCTCTGAAGGTTATAGTCTGCTTTTTATCCCGGGAACGCAAATGGAACCGTGGGGAATAGCTAGTTCAATAATTTGAAAATGTTTAAATTATTTAAATAATTCTTTTTTGTTACAGTTTCTATACGTAAATCAAACGTTTGCACCATCCCCTGACCAAGTGGTTAAAAATTTGTATGAATGTTTCGGCACTGATGGTAAATTAGTGTTACATTATTGCAAAAGTCAAGCATGGGGGTAATGAAGTCGATATCGGCTCAGGACGGCACCTTAATTTAAAAATTGTAAATATATTTCAAAGTGTCAGTTGTAAACCATCTTTATGTTGCATGTTTTTGTATTTTAGGTAGTGAACAAAGCAAGGCTGTCTGATGGTAAGCGTTTATAGCCTATAGACGCACACCCATCTTAAAGTAACCCATGCTGAACCTCAAGTGTTATGGTCATAGAACATTAATTACAGATTATTCTATCATGTACGTACAGTGAAACAAAATAATTTTAAATGAAACCTGTTTTCACTTTGTAATCTAATAAATGGTCTATGATTGCTCGCAACATTTATGTATAAATAATTGTAAATAAATAAATCATAAGAATATAAAATACTCTATAAATTAAAAATGAAAAAAATCTTTTATTTAATAAATTATATAGTTCTGAATACATAATGGGGCGTCGCGTCATAGTCGAAAACATAATTGTACGGAAATTACGTTCACTATTTCTTTCTATCGCCACTTCCGCTTACATACTCTTTACTCGTTGTTCGCGTTGGAAGATTATCTGGAAACGAATAACTGAAATTAGTGTATTATTTATTCCGAGCAGCCGAGATGAGAATGTTAATTATTATGTATGGACTAACAAAAATTGTCAAAATTTGGAATGAGTACATAGGAGGATGTTTAAAAGTAGCACCACTGAATGATAAGTTGAGAGTGAACCGTTAAATAAAGGGAGGAATCATCCACCTTGTGCCTCCATAAGTCCAAGTACTTTTTATCATTTATCTTGTTTTTTGTTGTTAAAGAATTATTTTTTGTTTAGTTGGTTATACATTTATTCTTAGTAATACTCACCGGGTTGTCGGCAGCACTTAGTCCCGGTGCGAGTGCTAGATTGCTGAGTGGGCTGCGACCGCGCTGACCCGCCCGCGCCCCCTCCCACCCCGCACGGGCAGCACGAGTGTACGCTGCTGCGAGTTGTATCCATTGCATCTATCTTCTCAGTCTGTTGTGTACGGATAATTATAAATGAGGTGCTGGCGAACAAAAGCGGAAGCTGGGAAATTCCATGGTTTCGTACTATCTAAGCGCACATTTATATAGGTACCCTTAGAATATTTTGCTTCAAAGTGGTATAAACCGATAGAAAACAGCGTTCAAAAAGTCTGATTTCGTGCAAGCTAATTTAAACTAATCTATAACATTCGAATTCAGTTTTTTTGGCTCTAGTGTAAAAAACAAGTAATGGGCAAGTCCACTATTGTTCCCCAGTTCCTTAATATCAATTTATTATACAGTAGTCCAAATAAGTTTTTCCAATTTTTCTTTCCGTAGACATCAAGACTATTAATAGACAGCATAATAAATAACATGAACCTTGTTAGGAGCAGCAGGTACCCGGTGTACTCTATTATCGCCGGCCCCTTTGGTCGGTTTGTCGGCGGCTTCAAGCGGCAGCCGTAACTCTTCCTGCAATGTCTTCGGTGTCTCCACTATTTTGCCGGTTTTATTCGATTTATCTTCCTTCTTTACTAAATATTGCTGTGAACGGACATTCTTTTTTAGTATTTATAGGCCTGTGTTTGACCATAATATCACCGTGGTCAGTGATCATAGCTGGGTATTAACTCGTTAATCGTAATTAACATTTCGACTAAAGGGTTAACTAAATTTTAACAGACTCGTTAACTTCTGTTGAATTTCCCCATATTCCAGTGTCTATTATTTACCAAAACGATTAGGTACTATTAGCCGCACCTCGCTGTGAAAAACACGTTTTTATAAATAAATCATTAACGCAACGATATAAAAAAATGCAATTTTTATCACGTATTAACGATTAATGTTAACTTGAGTTAAATCTTCCAAAATGTAACACTTTAACATTTAACGAAGATAACTTTTTTAGTAACGGATTAACGAAACGAAGTTAACTAGTCTAGTGATGATGTACCGACCGTGGCCGATGGTGGTAAGCACACAAAGCCTAGAGGGTAACTGGCTCTCAAGTGCAGCTGTCGGAACACACCTGAAGGTGCTTGGAGACAGGTTTTCAACTTGAGGATGGTAGTTAGCCAGACGGGTACTACAAAGTACCCTACCACTGTTCTATGGTTTCCTCACGATGTTTTCCTTCACCGAAAGGTCTTAGTCTCGGCATTCGACGTCACTAAGCGTTGCATGATATGTAGTGTAGTACTTAGATATAGTGATGCGATAGGTAAGGTAAGGTACCTCGGGCACCTTCCACACGATGATGCTCCCGGCGGCGCAGCAGCTGACCACGTACTGCGCCGAGGGACTGAACCGGCAACACGTCACCGCACCCGCGTGTCCCAGACCCATGTGCGTGTATATGCCCTCCTGGTACTTCCACAACTAAAATACAAGACAATAACTACAGCATATTGCAGCGGATTCTGTTATTTACAAACTAAACTGATTGTTACTAAAAACAAGAAATTGAGTCAAATTGTCCAATTGCTAAACTAAATTAATGATGAAACAGGCAATCACGACTATTTCCCTGTAAATGAAAAGTAATGGCAGGGCTTTGAATATTTTCTATCTATGTGATGTGATTAAAAATAGTTTAGTTAGGCACCTATTTCCAACCTGCTTTAATTGGGCTCATCCATCTACCTTATTACCAGTCATTTATGGTCGACGGAATATCTATGTACTCTTCTTCTGTCATTCTATCTATCGTATCTGTATCTTCATTCATTACACAGACCTATACACATAGTTAGCTGACACCCTGGATTAACACATTGGCTACTTTTTATCCCTCGAGAAAGCGGGTGAAACCGCGTAAAGCTAGTTTTTTTTATAAAATCCTTTCGTTGCTCGCCAAATAATTTAAGAATTTCGTTAAATACGTCACTGTTAATCATATAATCACATAGTCAAGATAAAAAGACAGTTATAGTTGGGATAGATATGTTACATACCTTGACCATCTGATCATTGCCTCCCGTGACGAACAGTTGGCCGTTCTGCGTTATATGGACTCCATTGATCGCGCCCGCTTTGCTGGCTTCCAACTGGAATTCATGTTTTCTTACTTTAAATAAACACAATTTGTTAAGTAAGAACCGTTGGTGTTTTGTCGCGGATTTTACAATCTATACTGCTTGATACATAATGCGAAAGTAACTCTGTCTGTTGCGTTTTTACGCCTTACCTTATTATATGGGAAGGACATAAGTTACTTTTTATCTAGGGAACGCGGGTGAAACCGCGTGATGGAAGCTAGGTATCTAGGATCGCATACCTCCCTGGCGAGGTTCCCGCTGCCGGTCTCCCAGTAGGCGACGCGGCGGTCGGTGCCGCCCGTCAGCAGCTGGCAGCCCGCCGGCTCGAAGCACACGCACATGAACAATGTGTTCGCGTACATCACTTGACGACGGGACAAAGACCTATACACGACACCATATGAATAGTTTATCTATTTAATAAGGCACAGCATATTAATACAACATACTAATACAAATATTGAGATTTAACCTTAACCTACTCACGCGCAGAAACACAGCATTCTGTTACATGGCCGATGGCAAGGTACTTTCCCAGTCGAGCTGTTCTTTTGGAGAACATACAAGATGCTCTATCATTTATAAAAAAACGATATGCTCTATCTCTTAACTTACAAAATATTTTCACAAACAATCACATTGAACTCACAACAAGTCCCATATAATACAGGAGCCATCGGTGCCGGCGCTGACTGCCTCGGTGTCGTTGGGAGACACCTGTATCGCAGACACGGGGCTCTTGTGCTCCTTTAACACTTTCTTCAGACTCTGGCATTCCGGCCTGATGTCCCATACGCGAACCTAAATACAGGGAACAAGCAACATATTACCTGGGAGCATAATACATAGATACAATTATATCGATATTTTGTTTGAAAAATCAAGTAAAATGCAGTGTGGTGAAGTTTTATAAAGTGTCAGGTAGTGTAATGTAATGTGGTTTGATGTAGTGTAGTGTAATGTTATGTGGTGTAGTGTTGTGTAATTTTATGTAATGTGGTGTAGTATTGTGTAATGAGATGTGATGTAGTGTTTTGTACTGTAATGTAGTATTGTGTAATATAGTGTTGTGTACCTGTCCCTCACAGCCGCCGGAGATGAGCGTCCTGCCGTCGTGCGTCATGTCAAGCGCAGATGTTCCCTTGTTATGCGTGTTGTAGATGCAGTAGATCAGCCGCCCCGTCAGTGGAGTGAACGCCCGGATGTTGCCGTCGTTCCATGCTGTTTAAATAACAGCTCTTTAATGTTGGACATACAAGCAAAACCTGTCTATTTTATTTAACAGATTTTCAACTGCTATTTCATCACAATGAAGTACACGATAAAATATTTTTCATTTACTCGTGTAGCTCAATCGCTTCGGTAACTCGTCTTGGGTAGTTTTGTTATCTATTGGTACACAACGCTACCATAATAATAATAATAATTATTAGTTATATTTTTTATTTGTGTCTATTTGGATTGTATGAAATGGATCAATATGCATCTAATCAATAGTATATTGAGAGCATTACTTAGCTCACCCAACCGAATTGACGAAATACTTATTATATAGCACGGACCGAGTGTTGCATTGCGAGGCATTACGATCTGGACTAAGACCAGAGTCGCGCGTTTGAAATAAATGTTTATTACCAACTTAATAATTGGTTAGTTTGGCCATACAAAGAGGTAACGCTGCCAGCCTTCTGGGAACCTTGCCGTTGATTGGCAGCAACGGACGCCTCGAGGATTTTTTTTATATGTAGTTAGTTTATTTTTTGTAAATATTGTTTAGTTCATCATGTTTAAACTTAATCTATAATTGGATATATCTTAGCACCTGTAACATTATTAGTTAGTAATGTAAATGTCTGACCGGAGACGATAGACTTGCCGTCCCCGCTGAAGAGCACGGCGCTGCAGGTGAAGTTGGGCACCACCACGCGCAGCAGCTCGCGGCACGTCGCCAGGCACCACACGCGCACGTCGCCCGCGCCCGCCGTCGCGAACACCCCAGACATACCACTGAACCAAATAAACCACGACCACCACTACCTATACAGGCTCACTGATAGCTAACGCAACACCAAATAAGGGCACTGAGGTATATTACTACGTATAGAGAAGCTATCCTAAGCAAAGGTCATGCACCATAATGTTAATATTCGCTGCAGCTCTGAAACAATAATTAGTCGTCTAACCAGACAGTTTCAACACGTAGCGCTAGAACGTTTTTAAGGTGTCGTTTTGACGCGCCCAAAAGTCGTGAGCGCCGTGATTTTCATAGCGCTTACGCGTTTCGTGTTTAAGCAGCTAAATGAAGTGCGGCCAAATGGCTGCACTTGAACGGAACAGTGGTTGTAAATGGTAGTAATATATCTCAGTGCTTCAAACAATCTCTAAAAATCCAAGAATGCTTACCTTGGAAAGGCAATATCATTGATAGCACACCGATGGCAAGTGACCACTAATATAGGCTGGAAAGTGGCCACGTTGATGGAGTATATCTCACTGGTGCGGGTCCCAGCGAGCAACATGCGCTTGTCGCCTCGCATTGTTGGAGTCTCCATCAGCTCTAGCGAGGTGATGCTGCCGTTTAGCTTCGTGGACCTCAGCTTTATAACGAGGGAATAGAGTTTAATTTTGTCATTTTTACATTTTAATATAACTTCAATTACAGTGTGGCCCGAGAATGCGTTTCTAACGGAATCTTATCTAAGGATCAGATTTTTTGATTATGATGGATCTTTTACGGGAAGATTCGGTATTTTAGGATTAAGTCCATTTTTTATAGGTGTCAGCAGAGTTTCAGATACGAGGCCGCCGATGGATGGGTAGTAGAAAAGTTCCTTTCCCTACAGACTATCTTTTAAAATATTGAAACGAGAAAGTTGGAAAAGTTGTGGATCTGTTCATAGCTAGGCACCATTAATCAAATATCATTATGTAGTTAACTACGTTAATCGCTAATCCGTTACTGAAAAACAATATATTCCGTAAGGTTTTTAACGCAAGTTAACGTTAATCGTAAATCCGATAACACATGATATAATTGCATTTTTTGTATCGATGCGTTAGTGATCTACTTAGAAAACCTGTTGGTTTGGGTTCTAGAAGTTAAAAGGTTAGAAACAGAAAAAAATACATGTTTATTTGAAATGTGTAATTTAGTCATCTGGCTTATTGTGAATATTTCCCTTAATTTAATAAACATAAATAGGTTCAAATCCTCTTCGGAAAGCGAGGCTGGATTAACGATTAAAGGACTTAAAAAAAGAAAATTGAAAGAGAGAAAGAGAAAATTAACGGATGTTAACTTAAAAGTTATTCCGTTAGACGAAATTTTAACTTCGTTAATTAACGATTCACGGATTAACGAGTTAACGCCTACCTATGGATCTCTTATAAGCTGTGTGCTCTCTCGATCACATCATCGTTCACCGTGAAATAGTTTTCAAACACAAGCTTACAGCTTTAAAATGGGGCTTGTTCGGGTCGAGCACTTTTCCTTTAGGGAATTCTCCCTTCCAGTTGATCTCATCCAACACGTCAATGGTACCGTCCCCGCTGCCCACTATGAGACATCCATCGTCCATTATCAGGATTGCTTCTATGCCTGTAAAGGAATGTAATTCTTAAAGATATTTCGGCAAGGTCTAAATTAGCTGGCGAAACTTTGACAAAACAATTAACCCCTTAGGGGTAATTTTTTTAAATCCTTAGTTATTATGAAGTAGGTAGGCAGTCTCTATACGTCATAATAGATATCTACATGCCTTTCAGGAGTTGTTGGAGTTGTGAATTGATAGATCAGTCAGTCAGTCGCCTTTTTATGTATTTAGAAGATATTTGTTGCCTCATTTATTGGATGTAATTTATGTTGTGGATGTACTTCCAGCATCTGATCTAAATCTTACAATTTTGGAACTTTCAAGGCCAGAGTAAATAGGTTTCTTCTGGGTAAGCGTAATTCATCTTCGGCTTCGTCTTTTTAAGGGCAGTCCTAAAACTAAAAGCCTGAGTATGTACCTTGACTGTAGCAGAGCGACTCCGGACGCCGCCCCTTGCGCCACGGCCCGCACTTAGCGAGGCAGCCGAGCAGCGCCGGCTTGCACTGCGTCACCGCCGCCAGCGGATCCGGCGGATAGTTTATGGAGAACTTTATCATGTCTCCCGTGCTGGAAGTTAACTGCTACGTATATTATCTCCAAACAATCTAAATTGATATGAGACATCTCGCAATACACCTTTGCGTAGTGGAGACAGTTCCTTGAGGCCGAAAAAGCGCTTTCATAATAATTTTGTTAAGCTTCCGTATCTACCTTCTACCTATTCTTAAATACTATGTGGTACCATATCAATTGGTAAGACGTAAGATTATTCATAATGTAGGTAATGGTTATTATATTAGGTAATTTTATGTAGGTCGATGTTTTCATCAAGTTTAAAAAAAAAAAAGAAAATTATCAATTTCGTTACTACAGCAAACTCCAGGTTGTAAATTGGACTTTTTGAGTAGGTATAAGTATCTACATAACTTATTTATTAACAACAAAGATGAAGATAAATGTCACACTATTCTAAGCATCCTCGAGAGATCTTCTGCGGTAGGTATTGCCGTAAAAGCGTACTCACACACAGCCCCGGATCTAGGAGGGGGCAAACCGGGGGTGGCATTTTCAGGGGCGCCAAAATAATATACTTCGTTTACAAAGCACCTAACATCCAGAGCACGTCGTTCTTTGGAAAAAAAATCATAGATTCGTAGTTGGGTACAGAAGTTAAAAACCATAGATTAAACTCACGTGGTGCCAGCGTATCCGTACGCGTCGTCCTTGCTGATAGCGATGCAGCGCACGCAGCGCCGCAGCTTGCCGAGCGACACGTCCACAACATCCAGGTTCTTGCTCTCCGCGCGGATGTTCCATACGCGGAGATTTGCTGGGGATCATACCAAACATCCAGCATTGGACGTCATATAGAATGTAAGAAAGAACGTAGTACTTATCTACTCAAATTTAAGTAGTATTATGGCTTGCCAGCAGCCAAGGACGTTAGATTTGGCAATGGAGTGGAGTGTTTTGAAACTTACATAAACCCGTTTTTAAAACTTAAATTAGGCGCAAAAAGCCCTTTAGTAGTTACGAGAGAAAATAGGGACGGACAAACATACATACATACAGGTCAAACACATACATAACCCTTTTTGGCTTCGCCGCAGACGTCCACTGCTGAACAAAGGCGTCCCCCTAGGATCTCCACGATGGCCAAGACAGGCCACTGGCGCTACCCGCATCCAGCGGTTTCCCGCGACCCTCACAAGATCGTCGGTCCACCTTGTGGGGGGCCTGCCCACGCTGCGTTTTCTAGTTCGTGGTCGCCACTCGAGAACCTTCCCAGAAAACCGTTTAATAAATCATATTATCAACTTACAATCACCGCCAGTAACAAAAGAATTGACCCTTAAGCTGAGCGGGGTAAGGGTCACAGCGTCCCCGGTGGTTAGTTTCGAAGCGGCAGCAGTGCCAGTAGCTGCGCCGGCGACGCAGTCCCACAGAACAACGCAGCCGTCGTCGCGACCTCCTAGTGATATCATATACCGCTCGTCCGCTGTGAACGCTAGAGCTTCTACGCGGACCTGTAGATTTAACAATGGTTATTCGGTCTTACTAACACTGCACGATACGGCACTGTATCGTCACGTTACGACACGAAACGATTCAGTGCCGTATCGATGACGATTAGCGTCTAGTTAGGCTGTCGTTAAGGCACTAAATCAAACTAGGTATATTATTATGTAGGCGCTGAATCGACACAACACGGCACTGATGATATATGCCGATAGGCCTTATTCTGCAGTGTGGCAGCTAATACTATGAATGGTAAGTAGTCCATTTGCACTTAGGCTATGCTTAGAATAAACTCAGAAGGATTAAACTTTGTCTTAACGAAGTAAAGTCTGAGTAAACTCTAAGTACGCACGCTCTATAGATCTCAGCCTTAGTCTTCAAATGTTACCTTATGCAGTTCATGTGATCCGAGTAGCACCTTCTTCTTAAAATCCCATACTTTAGCAGCAGCCTTGAATCCAATATGGTTTATCTGGCCAGAGCCAACATACGTGCCTTTGGGGGACAATGCAACGGTGGATACGCTGTTAGTGTGTCCGCTTAGGAAGTACATCTTCTTGGTCTTCCAATCTTGGATGCACACCTTGTTGCCCATAGGGTATACTATGTGCTGGCCATCCATGTGGATCTTTAAGCCTCTAATGGCCGAACCTGATGAAAAATATAAGCAAATACGTAGGTACTATCAACGAAGTTGAAGCATTACCACCTTAAGGGTGTATTAGTGTGCAGTGACCAGCGGCTACCTACCTCACACAATATAACCAGACAATGCACTTGTCATAAAAAGAGTCTACACAAATAATTTTACAAGAGACGGTTTTCATTATCATGAATGGCGAACTATGATAACTGGCTGATGCTTCAGGTTTGTTGATAGTACCTAGGTATGGTAAAAGTAGGTACGTACCATCAGGTGATTAGTGGATAGTTTTAAGAAAAGGTAATTGAGATTTACATGTAAAAAATTGTTATGTAAATATGGGACGTAATTTAAGGATGACCCAAACTATCATGGGCAACTTAATCTTTTTAAAAGTAACATTACAAATGAGTCATATACTTAGTAAGAACTTAAATGGTACTTATTTAATATTTTTTTGTTTCCCTGTAACTAATTATGTAAATAAATGAAATAGGTACTTACCATCAAATCCAATAATAGCGTAAGTCTCAAGATTCTTAACATCCATGATTGCCTAGTACCTACTATATTTCTGTTAAACAAAATATAAAATCTTAACAACTTACTAAAAAATATTGTCAGTTTGAATCTGAATGTTTGAAACTTTTTGTTTTGACTGTTGCTAGGCAACTTGTAAACAAATTCTGTAACCATGGTTACATTAGTATTGCTAACTATGCAAAAAAAATACCAACAGCGAGTTTCCCTACCATTGTATATTATTTTATTTTTATTGTTGTTATACCTTGCAGCAATTTAAATATACATTCTGTGAAAATTTTAACCTTTTATGGTTCATGAGATACAGTGATTGTTAAGGTAGACCAAAAATTACCAAATGATCAAGTTTTTTTTTATGGGGGCCACATTAAATTAAATTCTTTTAAATCCTCAATTTTCTATATTTACCTATTTTCAAGCATTATTCCCTGGCACAAGCCCTGAATCATCTATAAACCAACATCAATAAAAGACTAATAAAACATAAAACTTACTTTATTCATAAACAATCAAAAACTATAATTACACAATATCAGTCCATAAAACTAAATTTATATACAAAAGAGGTTTTATTCATGTCATTTCCTGCCCATACATTTTCGCCGCACTGCCTTTGCTTTGTCTTCAACAGTTTCTTTCCTTAATTCTGCAATATGCTTTATTTCATTGATCATGTATTGTTGGATTACGGATAAATATTCTGGAAGCTGAAATAATAAAAAGGTATTAGAAATAAAGACTGGACAAGTTATTATTGTAAATGGTTACGGGTTTATACAGGTTCCGATTTAATTACCTGCATTGCTTCAGTAGTGTATTGATAACGTACAAAATAATAAACTTAATTTAAAATAAGCAATCCCTTACAGAGACAGCAATTTTTTGCCGCTTTGGAGTAAATAAAGGACTCAAATTTCCTCTCAATTATTATGTTTTAGTAGAAAAAAATTAAGGGTAATTTTTATAAATAAATTAAGTTTTTTTTTATTGATAAAGGTAGTATAGTCTATACTATACTAATAGAAGGATGCAGGTAATTAAATTGACATCCTGTGTAGAGATAATGGTGCCAATTCTGTTGTTTACGAACTATATAAATTTAATCTCACTGTATCTCTTTCTAATAGTATATGTAAGAAAGGGATGCAAGATATTTTAGTCCTGTCAGTTTATTCCGATCACATATTTCAACGTAAATTTAAGCGTGATCTTTATTGGTCACGACTATTTAGCCGTACATTACGACGGCATGGATTAAACTGACAGCATTAAAAATGTTATAACTTTTTTCAATAGGGTTAACATGAAAGAAAGGTGACTTGTCTAATAGTAGTTAAGTTCGTAAACAACAGAATCGGCACCATTGTATAAATGATGATTTAGTATTGCTTTTTTTTTTTTATAAAGAACTGGGCAGGCATTTGACCACCATCATGTTTGTTATCAGGATGTGGCCTAAGATGTGGATGCATGCTTGCCCAGGAGATGCCTGTTCACTCTGGCCTTGAAGATACCGAGGTTCTAGTTTTCGGGGAACACATAGGCAGGCAACGCATTCCACTCCTTAGTGGTTTGCATAAAAAACGAGTCTGTGAAGTTCGTTTAGTGCGGACAGGTGGAGTGTCGACAACGTAAGGGTGATAAGCTAGCCTGCTTATATGCTGCTGCTGCTATAGTATTGATAATAAGATCTCTAGAATCTATTTGTATGTTTTAAATTTGTGTGACGGCTAAACACAGACAGAACCTCAATGTAGCAATCAGTAAGATAATCTTGATATTAAAAAGCTACTCTTACAACTGTCAACATTAAATACTAAAGAATGAAACTGATAAATATTGAAAGAGAGTATGATGAGGGTAATCGGATAATGAATATACCACTGGTAATTTGGTATAAGCTGTTTAACCAATTTTATAAATTAAGAAAATAAAGACACTAACCAATAACTCATCTTCCTTCTTTCCGAGCTGTACGAAAGCGCATTTAGCGGCGTGACTCTTATGTTCAGCCCATGGGTCATCCTCAGGTTCCCAGCCATCCAGCTCTTTGCCACATAGAAAGCACTTTGCAGCGTCAGCATCATCGGCACCAGTAGCCACTGAATAAAACCCCGCTTCAGCCATATTGCGTATATTGCACTTGTTCTTGTCGGTGAACGGCCAATTCTTGAAAGTTTTCATCCTTTCTTCAACTGAAAACAATTGTATTGGACTTTCCATATTCGTAAACTCTGTTTACTTTATTTACAATTTTCTTGTAGATAATAATCGGCGACAGTTTTATTTGAAATTAAATCAGTCTGCCTGCTACAATGCAATCAATCTGTCAAATAAAATGTTGCCAGGTGTGCTTTATTCCATATTCCCTAAATCTCACTGACCAAGAAAAAAAAACCTCGCCATGATGCGGAAAACTACTGGAACTTCTTTCTTCTACTGCCAGGTCTGCCAGCCTAGCCGGTAGACTACTGGCGCTACTAGCTATACTAACTTTGACAAAGGTACGGTACGGTCACGGTACGGTACGGTCAATGTACAAGGGGTACATTAATATACTCTTTGGTACGGTTCAAATCACGATGCTAACTGAATGCTGAGTGCTGATGGATATAATCACCAAAGTAGTCTGTGATGTCTGTGATAATCACAACTGGTCAGAAATGAAAGTGCGCTTACGGCGCTGTCAGCTTGTCAAGTTATAATTATTTAATAATTAAATTTAAAAATAGTTTGATTTCTAAATAAGCATATACCGAATAAAATTATTTTTGTAAAAAGTTATTATGTAAACTCCGAAGCCACTATCTGTACAATATATTTTTTTTTGCATAGGTGACCGATTGAGTATAATCGAAGATAGTAACCTAGAATTGGGAAAATATCTATTTACTGGGAGTCATCTGGTTTAACGTCAAATCATGAACGTATTTAATAATAGCTATTACGTCCATGCGTCAAATTGACGATATGACAGATGATTGACAGCAATGCTAGCAGGGGTATGTTCAGAAAGTATGCAAGTAGGGTAAAATTTGTTCAAACACGTTCAGAAATACCGTAAACTGGAATTCTAAATTAGTCTAAATTCACCTAAGAGCATTCATAAACTTGAAATGTTTTATTCAGAATTTTCCCAATCTCTATCTTGCTGAAAAGGCCGTGAAGAATTACCTTACCTTCAACCGCGGGTAACGTTTCTGAACACAGCCCAGAATGCCCCCGCTGACTGTCAAGAGCTAGTGTTGTTCAATTATACCTAGTCAGGTGATAAGTATTGTCACACAGTAAAAACTTTTTTAGAATGCTGGCCACAAAAAAGTTTATTGAATTCGAATTTCGAATTGTTCATGAAAATAAAAATGTATACTTTTTAGACTTTTACTCATTTTTAAATATGGAGTGGACAAAAAACGGTCTGTGTTGCAGTTATTGCGTTGCATCGGTGCGGTTACGCGCCAATTCAAATTTTTGACATACTGAAAAATTTGAATATAACCAAAAGATTCGTTTATCGTACCATCAAACGATACAATGAAGACTCTAGTGTAGATGACAGGTCAAGAAGTGGTCGCCCTCGGTCTGTTAGGACTCCAGCAGTGATAAAAGCTGTGAAGGCGCGAATTCAAAGAAATCCCAAACGTAAGCAGAAACTGTTGGCCCTTCAGATGGGGTTAAGCAGAACCACGGTGAAAAGGGTGTTAAATGAAGACTTAGGGCTTCGGGCATATCGAAGAAAAACAGGACATCGTTTGAATGCTCGTCTAATGGACCTGAGACTGAAGAGATGCCGCGCTTTGTTGAAGCGGTACGCGGGAAAAAAATATCGGGAAATTCTTTTTTCGGATGAATTTTTTTTTACCGTAGTAGAGAGCTACAACAAACAAAATGATAAGGTGTACGCACACAGTAGTGAAGAAGCGAGCAACCGTGTTCCGCGTGTCCAACGAGGTCATTTTCCATCCTCGCTCATGGTATGGTTGGGAGTTTCTTATTGGGGCTTAACAGAGGTACATTTTTGTGAGAAAGGTGTAAAAACGAATGCAGTTGTGTATCAAAATACAGTCCTGACGAACCTTGTGGAACCTGTTTCTCATACCATGTTCAATAACAGGCACTGGGTATTCCAACAAGATACGGCGCCAGCTCATAGAGCGAAGAGCACACAAGACTGGCTGGCGGCGCGTGAAATCGACTTCATCCGGCACGAAGACTGGCCCTCCTCCAGTCCAGATTTGAATCCGTTAGATTACAAGATATGGCAACACTTGGAGGAAAAGGCGTGCTCAAAGCGTCATCCCAATTTGGAGTCACTCAAGACATCCTTGATTAAGGCAGCCGCCGATATTGACATGGACCTCGTTCGTGCTGCGATAGACGACTGGCCGCGCAGATTGAAGGCCTCTATTTAAAATCACGGAGGTCATTTTGAATAAATTTTAGTGTCATAAGAATCTATGTTTTGTTAAATTCATTTTGGTATATAAATGGTTACATAATGAATAATCTTGTTTCAATTATTTTATATTAAACATGTGACAGAATTTATGACCTGACTAGGTGAATACGAGATCATTGGAGACCAAAGGATCTCCACGATGGCCGGTCTTGCGCTAGCCGCATCCAGCGGTTTCCCGCGACCCTAACAAGATCGTCGGTCCACCTTGTGGGGGGCCTGCCCACGCTGCGTCTTCCGGTTCGTGGTCGGATTATTGAATTAGATTTATATAATTTACTGTTAGTCGATTAAATAATACGATAAGTTTATCACTATTTCATTACTGTTAAATGACATTAACTACTATTCCATTATGTTTCATTAGTATATAAGAAATCTAGGTATGTATAAAAATGCTGCTGCACTTGACTTATCAGCTTATGTCTCTCCACTCTTTTCGGTCCTCCGTCTTCCCCATCCATTCAACCGCCAATCCGCTTGCCAAACGTGGTGTATTATGGCAATTACCTCCCGATGGCACTGTACCTACGTAGGTATAATAAAGTAGGAATTATGATATGATATTTATTATTAGATCTCAGCCTATTCCTACTGGAGTGGAAGTAGATATTCCATTGTACTTGAGATTGTACTTTTTTATCTATTCTATGAAGTGCAGTAATTAATTAAACAAATTCACAAATACTTACGAATACAACTAATTATTTCTGAATCGATTGAAAAAAAAGTAAAACATCGATGC
Source organism: Tethea ocularis (assembly GCA_963555595.1). NCBI lineage: Eukaryota > Metazoa > Arthropoda > Insecta > Lepidoptera > Drepanidae > Tethea > Tethea ocularis. Next base: position 11,362,198 of record OY741966.1, read on the forward strand.
AGCAGCGTGCCGGCCGAGACCGCCTATTGCCAGAAAGAAAATGCTCTGCTATCCCACCCAAGTAATCCCAACACTATAGAATAGAACTTTCATTTCTTTCATTCGTTCGTGAATTTTTGTCGATTTTGTACTTTGTAGTTTTGTAGCTCCGCTATAATTCCCAGATTTTCCGTTTGTTTCAAGTACGTGAACCATTCTCTGAACTAAATTTTACTACAGAATAGATACCTACGTAATTCCTTGAAGTAATCTGAGTTTTACTAAGCAATAAAAAAAAAACGAATCTAAGTGCCTAACATTTTACAAGCTTTTGTTATTTTCTGATAAAGTCGTTCATTTGTTTTTATTTGGTGTATAGTGATTTTACACGGGTCTTGCGATGGTCCGAGCTGTTTTCTAGCATCGTCCCGTTGTTTACAGTATTTTGGTAAGTCCTACTTTAATATGCAATCTACTTTTTATTTTATTACCACTGAGACTCATTTACATAATATTTGCATACATTTTTTATGTGAAACCTCGATCGTATTTTGAAAATGGAATATTTGAAAGCACATGTAATTATTTTCCCTTATTTTCCAAAATGCTCTAAAAAAAAATACCGTCATATTAAGTTAAACTACATGTGGCTGGTTACCTCTTGTCAATAGTAAGCAAGGTTTTAGATCTTTTGGTTCACTAATCCTCAAATACCAACCATATCTAATTATATAAGGAGAAAGATATATTATCATAGAAAACTTATCTCATCCTCATAACCTAACTTTAACTTTTGAAAGACAACCAGAACCAGAAGAGCAAACACAAGGAACCTTATTAAAAAGTATAATAGATAATTTATAAGCAAAATGCATGCTTTTCTGTTATCTATGATTATATTCATTTACAAAAATTTACATTGCTCATAATGCAATCTTTAAAATAATCTCATTTAATCTGGCTTTATTTTAAGATCATTCTTCATTCAAGGCCAAACTAAGCAGTGCTTGTTCGTCATATGGAAATCAGATAACTGATATAGGTACTGTTGTAGCATCACTACAAACACTGGTACATCACTAGGTCGGCCTTACTTTATTATGTCTTTCATCTATGTGGTTATGTGTGAGTGTTACTGTTATATTTATTTTAAACTTGAATACTAAAATCAGCGACCAAGATGTTAATAAATAAATATACCTATTTTCTATTTATGGTTTACTATCTATCTAATAGCTATCCACCCTAAGGTTTCATCTGCAAGTGCTATTTTAACCCCTTAGGTGTACAATTTGAAAAAAAAATTTAGTAGATGTCATAATACTATCGCCATGCCATCAGCCCGATCTATTCTTTTACATGTGATAATATGATATAGGTACCGAAATATTTTTTGTCTACATTTTGATAAACATCTAATTAATTAAGGATACCACTATTCATTTATTCTTTAACAACCTAAACAGCAGACTTTATTAAGGAAAATTATCCTTCAAAATTATGTTTAGATTGTATACAAATTTAAGGACATTTACCTCAATTAAGTAATTGGGGTAAATGTCCTAACTTATCATATGTTTATAAAATCTCATAACAAGAAACTAAGATGTCTTTCAATCAGTTCTAATTCTCACAGACATGGAATGATAACATAATTTTATAAAGTTGTTTTTTCAAAATTAGATCCACAAAAAAGAAGCCTTGCTGAGTTTCATACCGGAATCTTCTCAGTTTAAGTGTATTCTGAACTGGTGGTAGAGTCTATTGTAATAATTGTAACTATTGACATTCATAATTGCCTACAAGTTTTGAGTTTAAGTTTGAAATAAAAAAAAACGATTTCAAAACTATTTGTTTCTTATCAATAAATAACGGACATTTGTAACAAAAGGATCAATATTATAAAAATTAATACATACCTACCTACATAGATAAATCAGTAGCCATATTCCCGAGTAGCTTATCACAAAATTACGACTTAAAGCACTCTAAATTGACGTAAAAACGTAGCATGATTTTTATTTATTACTTTAAAATGATTGATAAAAATAATTTTAACTATATTACTATATATGAATTGTAAAAAAATATCTCCTTTCTTGTGGTGTAAAATTAATTTATATTGGTTAAGCCGTTTTGTCAAAAATTTCCGATTTAGGCTAAAATTGCATGTGTTAGGATTTTTGTCCGAATTCAGGGATTTTTACTACAATTTTTATTAATACAATTGAAACATGTTGAACTAAACTATAACAATTTATCGTAGGACTAATAGACGAAAGGAATCGTCAAAAAAAACTGTTTAAACACAGCGTAGTTTCGCTATATCACACGTGTTACACCACTTCCACCCTTAAGTGTATTCCAAACTGGTGGTAGAGTCTATTTGCAACTTCTGATTAATAAGGTTTTATGGAGCATATGCAAGCAAGTGCCATGATTCCATACATCTGTTGAACTGTTTATTTTAGTAGGTATCTTTGCCCAGACAGTCTGGGATGTTGGAGTTGAGTGACTCGGCACAGTCGCGTCATAAACTCACACGTTCGTCATATGTACCTCGTCAAACATATGGTGTCTGTTCTTTTCAACATATTTTGATGCTTTGATAATGCATACATGATATTTCTAGGGTGTGTTCTTTGTGATGTGAAAGTGAATCCGTGGTGGGGTGGAAAGCTAATTTGGGGCGCTTACAACGTTTTGGTCGCGAGAAAACTGTCCAGTATTTGGACACTTTTCATAAACGTTCTTGTCTATCGGTAGAATATTATAAGTCAATAGTTTAAAATAAGCTAAATAAAATACTTATACTTTATTCTTTGCTTTAGTTGATAATATATAATCTATGCCTAATCCGTTTATAATCTTTGATCTACTAATAATCTGCTATAATCTGAACTGTAATAAGTTTCCTAGTTAGTTTCTATTTCTAAGCATATAAAGGTAAATTTTGAATGTATTTGTTGCTTATGAATTTACATTTTATTTGAATCAATCAGTCTTAGAGATTAGCGTTTTAATTACTTTCAATGATTTGTACCTTAGTATAGTCCAATCCAACCAAAAAATTATAGCGCTGGTTGTGACGTCGAATGAAAAACGTGTGGGGCAATAAATCATAGATTACCATGGCAGGTTCCGCCAGGCTTTCCGCGGTTCGCGTTAACTCCTCAGTGTGAGTGAAGCTTTACTTTAGCTAAAGTAAATAAATTTGTACTAAGCTACCTATTTGTAATGCCGTGCGTGACGCAGGTATCAGCCACCTGTTTCCTAAAGCGAGTGAAAGTACACACTTTCTGCTTTTTATAACGTTTCTTTATCCTGTGATCTATGTAGTTAACTATGCAATAATGATAAGTCTCTGATATAGAGACTTTAGAGTTCCGAAACCAAAAGGTAAAAAATTGGCCATTGTACATTTTTTTTTCATTATTTATTGTTATAGCTGCAACAGATATACACAATCTGTGAAAATTTCAACTGTATACCTATTACGGTTCATAAGATACAGCGATTTCAAAAAACTTTGAATAATTCACGTATTTTGTATGTAGACCACCATCAATTTTTAAATAATTTTAATTATTAGTTGTTGTATCGGCAACAGATATACGTAATAAAAAAAAAAACTGTTACGGTTTATGAGATACAGCCCGCTGACACCAACTGATGGACGGGACGCTATGTAATATGATTCCGTGAGCACCCTTTGGGTGTGGAACTCTTATGGTGCCTGCCACACTTGTGGCAGCCACTTGCTATGGTGAAGGTAGTCGGTTACACGTCACACGATGCCGATGCCGCCAAAGGTTATTTATAAAAACGATGATAATAATCATTGTTTTCAGCAAATACTCATTGTTGCTGTTAATGTCCCCAATTTAAGAGATTCACCCAATTTAAAGTTTGCTTTCATGCCAGGGTTATTTTCCGTCGCAAATAAAATGTGTAATGCTGAGCTTGCTCTATAAGTACTACTACAAATCCCTAGAAACTGCGACAGAGCTAGCTTACGGTTTTATATCCCTCTACGTCCCAGAAATTTCCAGGTTTTCATAAATTTTAAATTAGGTTCCTATTCGCAACCAGAGCCCGAGCACGAACCTCTGCCGTAAGTGTAGCGTCATCGTATCGAGTGCGTCAAAACAAAATTGTATGGAGATTTGAATCTCGAACAGTGCTAAACGTTCACGGATCTGCAAATCGGCAGCACGAACACTTTTGACAGTTTCTACGTTTTCCTAACGTCACGTGCGTAAACGTACGTATACGCAGTTTTGTATTAAATTTGATATAATGGTACAGTTACTCGCTAGCCAGCTATCGTCGACCTTCTCACCGAATATTTTGCAGTGAGAAGGTCGTTTTTTTTTACAGCATTTTTTAAACATGTATCGCAGATTATTGTATTTTTTGTATATTGTGATTTTATTAAAAAGGTTTACAATTTTTTTTAGTTAGATTTTAATAATTCTTAAATAGAAACCAAAAAAATCAAAAGGTAAACCCCTATGAGATGTGTTTCATTTTGTTTGGGCGGCTAAAGATGGACTATCTTGTATACCTCGAAATTTTGATAGTAAAATTAATACTTATAAAATGATTATTTCGATCTATCGTTAATTTAGGAACATCCTTTAATTATAATAAAAAAATCAATACGAATTTCATAGAATGTGCTAAAAAACAAATCAATAATTGAAATGCATCGAATTCATTTGTATAGAAATCACGAGGCTCAACTTTTTACGATTTGTTCTAAATTCAAACTTACTTAATCTCCTTGCTGAAATAAAAAAAAGTTACTACGCGCGCTTTTTACTTTTAATATTATTTGATTACATGAATTACGTTCACCATTTTTTCATTCATAAATAAAGAAATATTATTATCTTAAATTGTAGAAAAAAAAACATTAAAATATGAGGATTATCTAGTATACGTTTTATTTTTTGCTAATAATGTGAGATATGCAGGTTATTTAATTTATTTTTTTGTTATTTGTAAATAAATATGTATATATTGTTTAACAATACAATTTAAAAATGTATGATAATATTTTCTAGACGAACTTAACGTAGCTCGCTAGCTGGGTATCGAGTAGACGATAGAACTTCTGTCAAAAATTACACGCAGACGCTACGATGACGATACGTAAGTTTTACGCAAATGATTCGTGCTCAGGGCACAGAATGGTAGTACATTTACGGTTTTTTTTATACTACTAAGGCAACAAACAAGCATACGGCCCACCTGATGGTAAGTGATAACCGTAGCCTATGGACGCTTGACCATTTTTTGTCCTGTTACTACGTTTCTGTAGTGCGACTAGTGCGAGCAAAGGGGACTTTACCAGAGATTTTCGCAAAACTTTTACTGTCATAAGTTCGTAACGGTAGTGCTTTATACACCTGACATTTTGTACTACGACTACTGATCTGTCTACGACTCGACTAATGTTGCAGATGCACTCTTTTCGGGAATGATTCCTTTTACGAATTTTGCCGATACTTCATCTAAGTTGTGTCATACTGTACGCGAGTTTATCAAGTCACTTTAGAACTTAAAGCATTAACTGTTACGAAACAAGCACCATTATTACCCTAAATTTCGTCCTTATCGTCACCTCTTCTCTAAATAGTATTAGACAAAGTTCCTAATTACGTTTGTATTTGTCGCAATAGATTTTGGATGCGGATTTTATCATCATTTAGAGAATTTCCAGAACGTAGGTATTATGTGTAGAATTATCGACCTTCCTGGTGATAAAATAAAACGCTTATATTTCGAGAATTACAACTAGGACCTAAGAATTTCGTCAAAAATACAGCAGTCGTCTTTAGACACTAGCGCTATGATAAATGGCCTAAGACTTAGGCTTTTCTAATGACAAGTAGTTTTAGTATAACAAGTCAGAGATGAAAAAACACCCAAAGATGAAGGTACCATCTAAGAGCTTTCATAATAATTGAAAGCCCACCAAGGCTGTTTAAAAGGTTTTGTCCAAATAACTTGAGGTCCTTAGAGGCGGATTAACATGCTCCGTTCGTTGAAGAGTCGTGGAAAGTATTTGATACTTTTTATCTACCTACATTATTTATCTAAAGATATGACAATAAAACATAATTTATAGAATCTAAAAGATGATCTAGATCAGAGGTTCCCAGACTTTTTTTATCATCCTACAGCTACATTTCTACCACATTCCCAAATATTGTCAAAAAATGTCACGCCAACGTAGACCCCCGTCGAGTCTCCCGTCGACCCCTGGGGTTCTACCTGGACCACTTTGGGAACCCCTGTCTAGACAGTCCAAATAGATTTGATGACAAATAATTTTTTTTCTATTCGCTTAAGCTAAGAAAGTGTTTTGTTTCATAATCTTAATAGAATTTCCGTCGTAAATCAATGTAACGCTGGCGTCGGCAAGGCTGTTTCATTTTTATGGCATAGTAAAGCAGCGGCGAATATCCCTTCAGCTGGGCAAGGGGGGTTTGAATGACTGGCCTGTAACCAGACATCTGATTTGAAATGGGGTGAATATATTGTGTCCTTTGTTTTATTCCAAGTTCAGTCACGTGTATTTATTAAGTTTTCGATGTGAATACAAAAACTTTTGCCCGAGAAACGTTTTCGAGTTAATCATCCGTTTTTCCTTCCATTGTAATTAAATAAGGCATGAAAGTCGGCCATGATGGTTTCTTTGTTTGAAAATTATTAATTCTTTACCATTTCTTAAATTCATTCAATAAAAAATTATCTATCTATTGCTGTCAACCAGGTTGAAATCAATCCGGCTCAAAGGACCATTTCGTACTATATAATTTTTAAAACTGCTGTATATTTTGACACTTTAATTAATTGATACCGTACCTTAGTCAAGCAATCTCTATAGCATTAAACATGTTGCTATAGAGATTTTCAGCTTATACCCTGTTATATCCAGGATGACTTTGAAGAAAAAAACATCTTTATTGTTTTACAATTAAATAAAATTGTTTGATTGATTATATTGACAAATCTTTTATGTTTATTTCGAATTGTGTGACACCTACTGTCGCATAGCTGCCATATCTTCAACTCTGAGGGTGTCATGAAGCTTATCCAGGTTATATGTTTGGTGAAGCACCAATGCTTTATGCATAACTTGCTAAGTAATTACGCACATTTATTATAATTATTTATTAGTTTGATACGCCCTCTGTTTTTCCAAATTTTATATCAGGCAGAAAGGCTCACGTACTAATATTGAATTTAGGTGGCCTTAAGCCTTGATAGATGGCGTAAGTAGTGTCGTCGCTTTTCGACAGCTGCTTCCGTTCAAAATTTGAAAAGCCAAAAAACAGATGATACACTTGGAAAAAAGATGGTCTACGTGACGTACTTAAATAAGCTGAAAAATTAAAAATTCAAACTGGAATAAAAATACTAATTGGTTACACACATTCTACTTCATTATTTATTGATTGCCGAAGATAAAATTCAAGATATTATAGAGTCGACGACATCTACTGTAAATCGCTCTAAAAGGGCTGCGGGTGCCTGGAGGATTTAAAGGTACGTGAGTCTTGTATTTCTCTCTGCGATTTTAGGCATATCAGCATTTAGGAGGGTGTATCAATTTAGTTTTATTATATTCCAAATTACCGCGTTATCTTCGTATAACAACACGTATGTGTCTTCGGGTGTCGGCTATTTACACGCTGCATACCCATAGTTTTGGTCCTAATTCGAGCCGGATATTCTGTCCAGTTTTAGATATTTTACGTAATTTAGTTGGTAAAATATCTATAGCCTAAATTGCTAAATTTTACCCTTGTTTCATAGCTTTGCGTAATTGTTTGGCAAAGTTTATGTTCATAAGCCATACCAACTGCAATTGACAATAGATTTTACGTAATTTTTTGGTAAAATTCTAGTCATAACCCGCATTCCAATTATATGATAGAATTTACGTATTTATTGGTAATATTCTTGTTCAGTTTTGACAAGTAAATGACGTAATATTTGGTTATTTCTTGTTCGAATTTATGACATTTAGTTTTTACTATAAAGGTTTGTGTACATATTACTATTAGTTAAATACTTATTTTACAATGACGCAAATTAGTCAGGAGAATTTATTATTTATGTTAGAAAAAAAGAAGGAGTTATTATTTGCTCGTATTAATCGTTTATTTATTACATCGAAGAATATAATTTCTTTCGAGTCAACTACACGGTCTAATGAAAACTTTATGTCTGAGTCAGAAACAATTGATGATATTCGCGATAAGTTTGAGTCTATTGTTGATCAAATATGTCAAATAAATTTAACTTTGAAACCTGACATTCCTCCTGATTACGCATGTCTGGAGTCATTTGAGGATTTGTATATACGTGTTAAACATATACGGAATAAAATAATTAGTTCTACTACAGTTGTATCATCTCGGAAGGATAGTCCTAAGCTTGTTGTTAAGTTGCCTCCTATTAATATACCGAGTTTTGATGGTAAAACTGAGAATTGGCCCGTCTTCTACGAGTCATTCAAATTGAACATTCATAACAATGCTCAGCTGACTGACTCGCAGCGTGTGCAGTACCTTGTGGGTAAACTTACTCATAATGCGTTGAAGGTAACCGCCGGTATAGTTCCCACGGGTGACACTTATAAAATAATATGGGATAGTTTGGTTAAAAAGTACCAGGATAAACGTTCTTTGGGTACTTATTATTTGAATAATATTTTAGACATAAAGGCGTGTTCACATACCGCGAATAGTTTAGACTCGTTTATTGATATTTTTTCTGCTTCACTTTCTGCTTTAAAACAATTAGATATTCCCGATTTGACGGATTTTATTCTTTTACATTGTGCATTAAAGCGAATGGATTCTCAAACTGCACAAGGTTTCGAACTTTCAGTGCGAAATGTCGAAATACCTGCAACTAAAGAATTTATTTGTTTTGTTCAAGATCAGGCGAAAATATTAGAACGCTCGAATTCTTCAAATCCATATTCGAACCCGCGAATAGGGAATTTGTATAAGCCGCCTGCTTCTACATCACGCGATACACGCGCGCATCAGACTTCTAAGTCTTTCGTCGCGAGTGAGGTACCTGTACGTACTCCGGTTGCTGCCTCCTTTGCTCCACCGCCTGCGCCCGTGGCATCGCGCTGCGCGTATTGTAATGATACCGCTCACGTGCATCTTTATCATTGTGCACAATTTAAATCATTACAAGATTCTAAAATACGTTTTAATTTTATAAAATCCAAACGTGGATGCGTGAATTGCTTGAGTATTGCACATAATTCAAGCAATTGTAACTCTTCATCTGTTTGTGAGTTGTGTAAGAAACGTCATCATACTTTATTACATTTTGAGAGTAAATATGAAAATTCGTCAAATACTCATACCGCTACAGTAATAAATAATTGTGATGTACGTTCGACGGTGCCGTCCACCTCCTGTGCACCACCGCCGTGCCCCGTGCCATTCATACCTTCCGCGTCTTCGTTGCCTGCGTTCGCGTCTTCTGCCGCTCCGATGGCCACTTCGTCGCATTTTCCTTACGCTAATAGCAATAAGGACAATACTCCGGGTATAACGTCTGCGCTGCAATCGCACAATACTTCTGTATTGCTTTCGGCTGAAACGAAGTCGAGGTCGATTGTCTTGTTGTCAACCGCACAAGTGTACGCGCGCCCTAAAGGTAACACAGGGCGAAGATCGGTAGTGAGATGTTTGATTGACAACGGTTCGCAAAATAATTTAATTACATTGAATTGTTGTCGTATTTTAAATTTACCAATAATACCTTTGAGTAATTCTTTTGTCAAAGGTATTGGTTCAACTTCACGTCCAGTATTTGGATATGTATACTTGGATATTGAATCTCGAGTATACGTAAATCAGAAATTCACTATACATGCGTTAGTAGTAGAGTGTATTACTGAACAATTGCCATCGCAATTTATCGAATTAGATGGTAGTGTCAATTATCAGGAACTTCTTCCGCTTGCCGATTTAAGTTGGAATATACCTGGTGACATTGATGTCGTGTTAGGGGCTCAACTCTTTCCGTACATATATATGGGAAATAAGGTAGACTTTGGCCCACGTTTCCCACCCGCTTTATTAACTTCTTTTGGATATGTTTTGATGGGAGATTTCACACATAAGAATGTGGGTCTCACTAGGACTTTTACTGCGTTAGCTCTTAATGACATAGTTCAGAAATTCTGGGAACTAGAGGAACTACCTACAATGCGTCGGTTATCACCCGAAGACACTGAATGCGAAAATATTTTCACTTCTACAGTGACCCGCGATGATGTAGGTCGGTATACAGTTTCATTACCGTTCTGCAAAAATCCTTCTGAACTCGGAAATTCCCGCGCCGTCGCTTATCGACGTTTCATGGCGTTAGAACGTAAATTCCATCAAACACTAAAGTTACGAGAAGACTATAATAAGGTGATTCAGGAGTACATAGATCGTGGTTATCTTAGTCAAGTTAATGAATCGGAGATATCGGACGTAGGATATTATATACCGCATCATGCCGTTGTTCATCCTGACAAACCGATGCCGCGAATAGTTTTAGACGCAAGTGCTAAAACTCATTCTGGGTTGTCATTAAATGATATTTTGCACATTGGGCCTAATTTACAGGCTGACCTGTTCTTATTGTTATTAGGTTTTAGATTATTTCCCGTTGCTATGAACGCTGATATAAAACAAATGTATTTGCGTATTGGTGTACAATTTGATCAGCGTAAATATCTTCGCATTTTATTTCGTTTCAATGAGAACGAATTAGTGCATACTTATTCTTTTAATTGTGTACCTTTTGGACTTAAGTCGAGCCCTTTTTTAGCTATGCGCACTGTGCGACAGCTGGCTTCCGACAGTCCATGTTACTCTGAAGCTGCTAAGATAGCAGAAACTAGTCTATATATGGATGATTTGGTTTATTCTGCACCAAATGAACAAACCGCCTTGCAGCTTTCCCAGGATCTTATAAAGATGTTCAGTTCGGGTGGTTTTGACTTGATTAAATGGTTGAGTAATTCCCCCACTCTTTTGTGTAGTCTTCCTGACTCGCACCGCAAATCGCTTGAATTTGATGTAGGAAGTAGCGCTTCCAAGGTATTAGGCCTTTCATGGGATCCTATGGAAGATAATTTATTTTTCTCATCCTCTTATATACCCGAGAAATGCACTAAAAGGAGCATATTATCGGTAGTTGCGCGTTTATTCGATGTACTTGGCTTAGTTGCACCTATAATTTTATATGCTAAAGTTCTTATTAAAGAATTGTGGTTGAGTAACATTGGCTGGGATGACCCTGCACCGGAAAACATTATTGTCCGCTTTTCTGCGTTGATGCAAGAATTTCCTTTGCTTAAACATTTTAAAATTCCACGCCATGTTGGGGTTTTCATTGACTGCGTTGTTCGTCTAGTCGCCTTCTGTGATGCTAGTATGAATGGTTATGGATGTGTAGTTTATGTGCACTGTACCTACCATTCCGGCATCAATGTTCGATTATTATGCGCAAAATCAAAGGTTTCACCAACCAAAATAACAACTCTCGCTCGTCTTGAGCTATGTGCCGCTGTGCTCATGTCTAAATTAATCAAAACTGTACGCGATACATACGCTGCCCGTATTCCGATTAAAGAAATATACGCGTTCTCTGATTCTACGATCGCATTATCTTGGATCCATTCTTCCCCACATCGCTGGTCTATTTTTGTGAGCAATCGAGTGGCTCAGTGTCAAGAAAATTTAGATCCTCTGCATTTTTATCATGTGGCTGGCATTGAGAATCCTAGCGACTGCCTATCTCGTGGCATGTTGCCCTCACAGTTACAGTCTCATGATCTTTGGTGGGATGGCCCATCGTGGATTCGTTGTAATCCCGAAAATTGGCCAATCAAACCATTCTTCCCCTCCAATTGTGGTGAACTTCCAGAACATAAGACAAATGTCTTGACTGTTACTTCCCAATTGGAAGAACCGCTGTTGTGTACGTTGTCACAACGAATTTCCTCCTGGGAAAAATTACTTCGTATTATTATATATATACTAATGTTTATACGACCCAAGGTTAATATTCTCCCAAGGTCGATTCAAGGTTTAATAATAGCGGAACGAGCATTGCTCCGCGCTGTTCAATCTGTGCATTTTGCCGAGGACATTAAGTTCCTCAAATGTAATAAGTTACCGTCTAAAAAGCTTCAAAGCTTAGCCGTTTTTGTTGATGAAGAGGATATTTTACGGATTGGTGGAAGACTTTCCAAATCGGACCTTCCATTCGAAGTCAAACATCCTATTTTACTTCCAAAACGCGATCATATAGTTGGTTTGATTATTCAACATTACCATGTCATGAATTGTCATACAGGGCCTGGGCTTCTTATGTCAATTTTACGTCAGCGCTATTGGATATTAGATGCCAGGACTGTCGTCAGGTCTATGTTGCGAAAATGCAACATATGTTTTAGAACGAATCCGACGCATCCGTCTCCAAGGATGGCAGATCTTCCTGCGTACCGCGTATCCGAAGCTAAAGCTTTCGTGCATACTGGAGTCGATTATGCTGGACCGATTCGTATAACGCTCACTAGACGCAGAGGTCAACACGCACAGAAGGCGTACATTTGCCTGTTTGTGTGCTTAGTGACCAAAGCTGTTCATATAGAGCTGGTTTCTGACTTAACGTCAGATGCTTTTTTGGCAGCTTTTAAGAGATTTATCTCCCGTCGGGGACCAGTTTCTTGTATCTACTCCGACAACGGTACTAATTTTGTTGGTGCTAAGGCTCAATTGGATGAGCTCTATAGTTTTATGTTGAATTCTAATTTTAATTCGTTACTTTTACAACAATTAACGACTCGTCGTATAGAGTGGAAAATGATTCCACCTAGAGCTCCCCATTTCGGTGGAATGTGGGAAGCCAATATTAAAAGTTTAAAAACGCACTTATATCGTGTGATCGGAATTCAACTTCTAACTTATGAGGAGTTACAGACTGTGCTGGTGCAAATAGAATGTATTTTGAACTCTCGCCCACTTAGTGTCGTGACTTCCGATCCATATCCAGAAGTGATTACACCCGCTCATTTTTTGATGTCTACTCCGTTGCAGTATTTGCCTGCTGCTGACTTGTCTGGTCAGCATGTTAATCTGGTTCAGCGTAAACAGTTGTTGGATTGTATGGTACAGTCATTCTGGAAAAAATGGCGTTTAGAGTATCTGCATACGCTGCAAGTTAGACAGAAATGGGCTACTCCGGACAAACCAGTTGAAATCGGAACTGTCGTACTTGTGGGACAGGACGATTCAGCTCCTTTGTCTTGGCCTTTAGGTGTTATTACCGAGGTTTATAAAGGCACTGATAATACAGTTCGAGTTGCTATGGTTAAAACTAAATTTGGTAACTTTAAACGAGCTGTCACAAAATTATATCCTATTCCAACACAATAAATTGTAATTTAATTTATATATTATTCATATTTTGTTTTAATTATTTTCAATTTTATTGTTTCTGATAAGTCATAAGCTTAGACTATTATAATATATGAATGCTTTAGTCATAAATTTAGACTACATTCTATTGTCAAACTATAATATAGAGATGTGTAGCTTCTTCTTTTGAAAGTTTTTGCGACCTTCCAAGGCGGGGTGTATGGTGAAGCACCAATGCTTTATGCATAACTTGCTAAGTAATTACGCACATTTATTATAATTATTTATTAGTTTGATACGCCCTCTGTTTTTCCAAATTTTATATCAGGCAGAAAGGCTCACGTACTAATATTGAATTTAGGTGGCCTTAAGCCTTGATAGATGGCGTAAGTAGTGTCGTCGCTTTTCGACAGCTGCTTCCGTTCAAAATTTGAAAAGCCAAAAAACAGATGATACACTTGGAAAAAAGATGGTCTACGTGACGTACTTAAATAAGCTGAAAAATTAAAAATTCAAACTGGAATAAAAATACTAATTGGTTACACACATTCTACTTCATTATTTATTGATTGCCGAAGATAAAATTCAAGATATTATAGAGTCGACGACATCTACTGTAAATCGCTCTAAAAGGGCTGCGGGTGCCTGGAGGATTTAAAGGTACGTGAGTCTTGTATTTCTCTCTGCGATTTTAGGCATATCAGCATTTAGGAGGGTGTATCAATTTAGTTTTATTATATTCCAAATTACCGCGTTATCTTCGTATAACAACACGTATGTGTCTTCGGGTGTCGGCTATTTACACGCTGCATACCCATAGTTCGTCGAGTCGGGATAGCTCGGGATAGGCCCGTCGATCGATGCTTGTGTCGCACTGCGCTGCGGCCCATTTAATACTTAAAGCTCATTGATTTGACTATTGTATTATACAACTATAGTTAAATGAGGAGTGTTAATGGCTTTCGATTGAATTGAGAGCTACTCCGAGACGCTAGATAAAAAGGCTTGGAATCAGTTGCTAGCTTAGGAAATTGTGTTTTGTTTATAATTTGAAATAAATTTTGGGTTGGTGAGGTTTTTGAGTGAGAAATCTATAAGTTGTAGGCCTAGTATTTGCTTTTTTGCGTTTTTAAATGTCTCATACTATTTTTTTTATTTATTCTGCCTTGCAGGTTTGGAAAGAATCGTCAAAATATGTCGATACATCGTTTCTCGTTCACTGGATTTTCAGTAATCACCAATGTAGTTAATGTCCTAACAGAAAAATATATTATACCCATATCTAGCAGTAACCTATCTCAAGTTCTCTCGCTCCTCTTAAGAATCGCCAATAATTTCCGACAAATCGAAGGCCACTCGCCAACTGTCTTGTTCATAATCCTCATTTTATTTTCTTCTATGGCAGTCTCGCTTCATAAATCTCTGACAGGCCTTAATGGCCGTCTTTTATTAAGCTAGCTAGGTGATCTGTTATCCTGGTACAAATAGCTGCTTTGGTCTTAAAAATGTCTGATGTTAAAAAAAAATAGCATGTTATCTAACTACGTGACTTTGCATTAATTTATAATTTGTAGCATAATTTATTATCATGGCATGAATACACCTGTAATGTTTTGCTGTTGGTCCATAATCTTATTTCTAAATTTGAGCGGGATTGTTAGACCTGACGTTATTTGCCGCAGCTATATGCTTTTGTTGTCCGCTTACGGCATGTAAAGCAGGACAACGACCATTGTGTTCTATTGTGTTCAATGGACGTTTTACTTACAGGCTCATTTACACCCGCTGCCTTTTCAATCTCATGTACCTTTTAATTGGACTGTGTGACAGCCTAAAAATATTCTTTGAGTGACGAGTGCTCTAAGGTATTTTTAAATTTCAAAGAATATTTTCCAGAATGTTGTATGTCTGTAACACTGTATTCCTCTATAGTTTTATATCCAAGGGTTATAACAAATCATATTAAGTAAATGCACGAGCTGAAAATAATGATTGCTGCTGATGCAATTGAAATATTTCAATAGTGAATTAACATGAGTGTCAGGTATAAAAGTATTTACCGAATCTAGTTTAAATAAATAAAGAGAAACGGTATCTATTTAGGAAGGCTATGTTAATAATAAAGCAAATTGAAAATGCGGACGTAACTCGATCGACTAATATAATACGATATAATATATTCTGAACTTAGGATTACTCTGTGCGATGAAACCAAACAAGGACGTTCAGTGAACTATGTTATTTACTCTGTGATGTGTATGAAACTTGATATTATGAGGTAATCCCCCCTATTCTTGCTATTCCGTTTGGTAGGAACTATTTTTTTATGTACAAGCGAACTTGATGCGTTTGACCGCTTCATTCCAAATGGATGTTTGAAATGAGAAAAAAACTGCCATTCATTTTAGAAAACTAGGCGATCGGTTCTTCATGCAAAACGGGACCGCAACCGATCAGCTCTAAATAACCCTGAATTCGTTGCTGAGGTCATTCATAGGTACTACAAATATCTTGCGTCTTGCTATCTAAAATGCGTTAAAGTAAACGTCTTCTACAGACTTGCAAACTCTGTAAAATCGATCGGAAATTTCTCTGAAGAAAATACGAATTTTTATTCAACGCCCTTTACTTCATCTGATTTATTGTAATGGTGCAAATTACGCAAATGGTCTTTTAAGGTTGAGTGGTTCTTGTTATAGCAGAAGAAAGTGCGAATTAATTGTTTTCTTTTCTTCCTAATGGTAATTTCATGTCTTGCCTATTGGTTTACCACATTGGTTTTACCAGAACAGGTTAACTTGAAACTATATCTTGCAACGTTTATTAAACCAAACTTGAATAGTTGTTGCTGTAATTGTTTAATAGATAGAATCGTCCTTTGCGATGTCTCGTCAATAAATTGGCTATAATAGTAGACAATTGTCCCTAACGACCTTATGAAGCTCTGGAACAAGGAGACTACTTTAATAGATGCGTAACCATCAGCCTTCCTAACATTTTTGCTCATGAAGTTTGGTCAAATTGCTGACAACTGAACTGTCATAATTCTAGTATATTTAAAGACAAGTGTGCTAGCCGACATGCTAATGGTGTAATCTCTTCTATTCCTTAGCATCACTATGAAAATAATATTAGCCTCTACCCTTTCTTCGGAATTATATAAATTCCCATTATTTTCTCTATTCAGTAAATTTCTAGTCTAGATGAATTCTACCAAGTATCAGATGTCCCGCGTGATCGGTTCCACAATTATGTGGGTCACCTCGGTTATTTTTAACTGTCTCTCTCACAAACCTATTCACTACTATTTGTTTAGGACCTTTAATTTTCTTTATGTTTGAGTTTCATTTGGGATCATGTGATTCATTTTCTATTTGTTCAGTTTTTTTTTGGTAAATTAAGTTTTTGTGCAAATTGATTACTCTGTTGGTAGTGTTAAAAATATTAGTTCTTATGCAATTTATATTTCTTTAACAGCTTTGAATGAGTATTCAGAGTGCACCCCAAAAGCGAGTGCTTTTGGGGTGCTTTTTACATTACTTTATTTATTGGCAGCATAAAGTTCACAGTTCCTCAAATAAAATAAAAGAAACTATACATTACTATCAACATGTGTACTTCATTACATTAGTTCCTCTATTGTTAGCCAATATGTATTTCGCATTACGCTAATCTTATTGGCAGGGATAGTGCAAACTCCAGATTAGATCTTCCAATTGATCTGAACAAATTATCTAAACAATCTGTTGCGTTTGCTATGATTGATTTCAAATTGGAATTTTATGTACAGTTGCTCAAATTATCTGATCTACTTCTATATCTATCATTTCAGGATTAGCTACATTTGGAAACAGCATATAGTCTAAGCAAAATTTAAAACTACGTGCAACGTTTGCATTACGAATACTAGGAGTAAATTGGTTTATAGAAACATAGTGAGTTTTAAAGGGATTACTCGAATAAGGCGCAGTAAGACGTTCGACTCGGGAGTTGCAATCGATTGAGGTCATCAAGCTATTTTGAACATGTACGTTAGAACGTTCTAGTTCAATATCAAACGATACCTTTGCTATTCGCTTATTCAAGAACTAACCTTTAAGGTCAGAGCTTTCAGAACCACTAACAAAAAGTTTGGTGAACACTTAATTCATCAGGCAAATACGAAAAAGCTAAAGACGCTGATGAAGTTTGGAAAATTGCTTTCATCATTCGTCATTAATGGCGAAACCGAACCGAAAGGAATAAGGATTATCCATAATTCACAACCTAAAAGCGGCACGTAAAATGAAGGTGATAGATTTTATATATGTTTGAGATTATTCTCGCAATTTGACAAATGTACAGAAAAAAATACTTCATTTAGTACCCGTTGCTGTTATTGTATCACATTTTTACGCTGCATTGTTTGTACTCTTCACTCCTGTTTCACAATTCCGATGATATGTAATGAGAAACGTTCTCACCAGTTAAATTGACTGACACATTCCGTTCGTACTAATTCAGACTCTAGATTACACAATATTGAAACTACATTTGAGTGGTCATTTAGAATAGGCTCTACCTATCTAAGGTTTGGATATCGATATGATGAGATAGTAATACGAACAGTTTGTACTATCGTAGACAAACAAATGTACCTAATCCAGCTCAAGAATTTGACAAGTTGATTGAACACCTAGATTACATGTGATTGTGGTTCCTGGTCGTTCACATTATTAAGTACCCTGGATTTATCATTGTCCACTATTTCTTTAGGACATGGATTTCTAGATTTACTGCTTGCATCTACTGGCGACTATATCTCGCATTCTGAGCCTTTTTAATTCGTTACCTCTTTAGTTCCTTTCTAGAAGGTATTTCTTCTACCTTATCCATTGTTTTTGTTTTAAGAATTTATTGTAATTTTTACTATAGCTTCATCTATTGTTTTAAAAGCTTGTTAAATGCTTTTTGGCTTATCCTTCAAATGGCTTCCATTTTCTTGACGCAGTTACATATTTCGAAGTTTATCTTTACATGTTTTACTTTTATTCTGTCGTAAATGAGATGCGGAGTAAATATGGATAACGTTCCCAAATTATTCCACCCTTTGTACCTCGGTCGTGGAAGAAAGTGTTTTATTTACATGGAAATTTGAATATTTAGGAAGCTCACATTTAGGGTTCTTAGTTGGATGGATGTCAATGAAATCTTATATATAATTTAACGTTTTTGTTTTTTTTTGTCAGCAACAGCGCCAACAGCTTTAATGATTTTAGGAACAAGTAGCGTTTATATCTATTATACTAGCTGTTCCCCGCGGTTCCACTCGAATTCCCGGGATAAAAAGTAACCTATAACCTTCGGGGATAATGTAACTCCTATAGTGAAAGAATTTTTGATATCGCACCAGTAACTCCGGAGATTAGCGCGTTCAAACAATGAAACAAACTCTTCAGATTTATTATTAGTATAGATCAATATTATAATGCAGAATATAGGGTCATGTAGGATTTAATAAAAAATATCACATTTATGTTTGAGTTGTCTATACTTATATGTGTTCCTAGTTTCGTAGTTATGATTCGTTTCTTGTAATAGTGTTTGTCTCCAGTCATCCCGTATTATCGATATGACTCATTCGGCTATTGAATCTATATAATAAATATTACATAGACTATAACAAGGAAAACATATTATATAATTACGTTTTCTGTTTAATATTATATGCCTTGGTCTCGATATATTCGTGAAAGAATATTTACTTTTATCAATGGAAAAATATTTACTTTGAATAACCGTATAATGTTGAGACATATATTTTCATCAATGAATTCTTAATTTTCTTTCTTGATAGAGTTCCTTTGTTATTTTTTCAGTCTAATAATTCTAGGTATTTGTTATAACTGAATCCCACATAGACCTTTAGATTTTCTATTAGAAACATTCCCTAGCTTTCGCTTGATAAGACCTAAAAGGAATCTATAGAACTTCATATAATTCGCGACATTCAATATTTACAAGGAATTTTCAAAATATAATCTAAATTCATGGGCCACCCTACAAAAATCTCGCCCTAATTAAATAATACCCTCTTGGGCGCAGAAAACGGACGCCAAAATCCTAAACATAATTAAGGGAGATTCGTCACTGACCGCCAGGGCCTTAGTGTTTGTTACAATGTGCCCTTGAATTGAACTAGCCGACCTTGACCTTCTCCCTTTGAGCAGCTTTGTCTGGTCCGGATTGCAAAGGGTTCTACAATCGATTGTGAATTACAAAAATCTGTGATCGTGAAAAAAAGGACTTTAACAACGCATTTGATACGTGACGAGTCAACGTCTGTTAAATTGAAAAAAGGCAAAGTCGTCGGTTCTATAGGTAGAGCACAAATATGTTTCATTTAAAACTTCTGCCTCATTCTAGCTTCACACAAGTATCGATTAACCAAAAGGTTTTAGGTAGGTAGGTTATTTTGTACATTTTTATATCGTGGCATATTTTTATCTCACCACTCGTCTGTTAAAACATTTTTTTTCCGACGTGTCCCAGTTTTCCTACATTCGTACGCACGGCCACAGATCAAGCTACACATTTTTGTTGCAAAATAGCTCCTATTACAACCGCATAAGGTGCCGCAGTGTGTAGCTTGATCTGTGGCCGTGTGTACATTTCAGTTTTTTCGACGGCGACCCTTTCATTATCTCAATGTCACATGCAAAACCCATTTCATTAACGTACCTATTTACCTGTACAAAATTATCCTATTCCCAAGTTAATACAAGCTTTCAACAACACTTTCAGTTCGTTCTAGGCTTCATAAACCGGAATTTTGTGTTCAGGCTTTTAGTGTTTAACATGAATAGAGCAGCCTTTGCGCCTTTCAAAGAACCGACCTTGGAAGGATTTATCATCTGCTATCCTTTTACTTTGTGAAATTACGCAGATGAGATATTTTAGCTAAAGCTCGACGGATAAAATTTAATTTGATCATGTCTAAATGAGTTTGGAACATTGCTCATTAATCTTTTAGCTGGGGTTGGATTATGGCACATTTATGATGACTTCCAGCGGAGGTTTTAATAAATAAAGCAGCTGAAATAGTGTCCGATTGAGTCAACATGGCTTTAAGTGGCTACTATTTTAAAGTTAGAGCG
Source organism: Tethea ocularis (assembly GCA_963555595.1). Classification (NCBI taxonomy): domain Eukaryota; kingdom Metazoa; phylum Arthropoda; class Insecta; order Lepidoptera; family Drepanidae; genus Tethea; species Tethea ocularis. The sequence goes on from OY741966.1 coordinate 11,382,779, forward strand.
AGATCTGTCCGACTGACCCATTTATTGAATTTAACTTGTTCTGTTGCTGCCAGTGAAACATCTCTTGAATCTTATATCTGTATTATTATTGCTTTGTATTGAATAACATCTCTATATTATCTCTTGCAGCTTTTTTTTTACTATGTATGGGCCTGTGTTTGACCACAATCTCACCGTGGTCAGTGATGATGTGACGGTGGTAAGCACACAAAGACTAAGGGAACTGGCTCTCAAGTACAGCTGTCGGAACACACCGAAAGGTGCTTGGCGACAAAATTAAATAAATTGCGAATTGATTATAGCTTTTCGCGTTTTAAACGTTATACATTCATCGTTTCGCTAAAAATGGGTGGACCCCAGACTTCTTCTATAGGAATTTATAACGTTTCACTAATTAATTTTGATTAGATTACAATTGGATCGCAGCTGAATGACGACTTTTGCACGTCTTCGTATTCCACTAATAATCTGACAACGATCGAAATCCAATCATGGTTGAGTTAAAGTTGACGTTCGATCGATTGTTATAAAAGTGGTATTTCACTAAACATTTGACACATTTGTAATTTAGCGGAATTTGCCCCCTGTTATTATTACTAAATGTATAAAATTTGTTAGTTTTAGCAGAAATTTCACTCAAGCTCCCAGGGATACCAGACTCCGCTATTCGTCTGCAGCGATTTGTCGACCGTATCTAAAGGTCATACGTGGCTTGTGTGTCAATTGTCTCGAGGGGTGTCGTTTACCCTGCCTACGTTTCTCTGAAAGTATCAGGAGATTTTCGGGAATAAAGGATTCCGAATCCCTTATCGCCTGGGCTGAAATGTTGAGCCCTTCCAAGAATGTTCAGAGAAAATTTGATTATTTATTCACTTGTAAAAAGCGTGTTTACAAACAACGTTAAAAAGTATACGTTGATTTAATAATCTGTAACATTATTTTCATTAATTCTCAAGGTAGTTTCGGCTTTATATTTTCGCTATAAAAAGCGTTCATCATTCACTCGGCGTTTGTATAATAATTAAGTGTTCTTTTATACCCGAAACACGCTATCTTGTATTTAGTGATTTTAGATCGTTTCTGCTTTTCATCTGTGTTTTTCTACGGTATCTATTTTATTTTTGCTTTGTAATCGATATAATTGAAACTACCTATTAAATATTCACCTTGCTGACATCATAATATTATATAATAAATATCTATTTATACATTTGTTTGTGAAGTTTTCTGACTTTGTATTTTCATCTCATGCTTGTAAGTATTTTACTATTTTGAACATTTTTAAGATTGGTTGTCTACCTAAATATAACACGACTTTGTTGAAGTATCAATTTAATAATACAGATATAAGTACCTACTTAGTTGTGAATCGTGAAGTAATGTTGATGTACAAAAGAAAATCAATTTGGTAACTGTCACCCAACAATTGGCTCACTTCTCCTATATTCCAACGAAAATCCCTTCGACGTCCAAATAACTATTTTCGTCAACTGAAGGTTAATGGGCAGAAATACATTTCATAAACATATTTTTACGTTAGTTTTTATTGGCTCCCAAATGTGATAAGCCGTTGCCGAGCAGAGTACGGTGAACTCGTTTCTAGAATTAATTAATTAGCTACAACTTTTAATCACTCCTGAGCGTTTCTGCGACTCTAGTCGAAATAATCTGTTTGGTGATCTTAATTTGAATTTTGAGGATAGTTAATATTGTATACTTTTAAGTTATGGAACAGTTACTTTATATTTGAGGAAACCTAAGGGTGCATTGCACCATCCAACCCTTACAATTGGATTGGAAACTAACTTTAACTGAATCGAAATTTGATGACAACCTTTGTAATTTAGCGGAATTGGCCCCCTGAAACTGTTAAAGACACTTGCAACATTTTCGGAATATAACACTGGAAAAGTGAAGGGATCACACAGAGATACCTCGTAGCTAGAATTGTCCAGGTTCGGACGCATGTCAAAGACAAAGGACACTTGTCAAAACAATAGATAACATGATAGGTATATGATCAGTGTTTGTATTGGACACGTGCTCCCATGATGTATATGCAGTCCCTCTGATTAATAGCCCTTCAAATGGATCATTGTTTATACATATCATGCCATAAACGATAGTGAAGCGTCCATTATCTCTAATAGGCATTGCAAAGTTATTAATGTTACATTTATATGTATTTTTTCGTTCAATTCGTCCGTCTCTACAAATAGGGTAGTTTCCTGACATATCAAATCAGATACTTTTAAATAAATGTCAAAACGATAGTTTATATGGAATTTTGTATGAAATACTACACTATGACGGACATCGTAGTTTCAAAGCCTCAAATGATCTTACTGCTAATTTAAAATCATAAAAAGCAACAACATATTTTATGTTTCCACGTGTTTTTACATGTTTTATGCATAGTATTTGGTCATTTATTTTTGACTGTCAATGTCAACTAGCCTATTCTACAATCTGAAATCAAGAATACAACAAACCTCACGGTTTTCTCTCAGCCCCATGTTGTATGTCCTTAAAAAGAGTGTGAAAATAGCTCTGCAATGTGACAATTCCAATTGCGTTTGCCAAAATACCAAAATATCGCTTTTCGAGTGCACCTTCTGGTGTGTTCCAGCAGCTGTAATTGAGAGCCAGTTCTAGGCTTTGTGTGCTTACCACCATCGGCCACATATCAGGCCTATACAAGCAATATTTCGCAATGAATTGATGTCCTTGTTCATGTATCTCGTACTGACGTAAACAACACCGTTTTATTTGATTATGTAATTGCAGCTATCACGTGTACCGTGGGATATAATTCCTAGTAAATAGCATTTCAGTGAACGTAACTTTACTCAATATTTTCGTAAATACTTGTAGTGGGCTACTTATTTTTAACCCACGACGCAAAAACGACAGGGTGTTATAAGTTTGACGTGTCTGTCTATGGCCTTATAGCTCCTAAATGGATGAACCGATTCAGATTTCGTTTTTTTAGTTTGAAAGGTGTCTTAATAGAGTGTTCAAGAAAATCCGCTCAGCCGTTTTGACCAAGTTATGACCAATTTAGTAGTGAGTTTCGGGAGTTTCTTAATTTTTTTAATTTTAGTAATTTATTTACTTGTGATTAATTTTAGTGTTATTTGATTTGAAATATTTGCTTGTTTATAGGTCGATATGTATTCTCGAGTATAGTTTTCTAGTTTTAAGAGTTTTGTGTTGCTTCAGTTATGTCGTATTGTTTCAGACTGTATTCCTCAGGTATCTCTATCTCTCTCTCGATTGTGACTAGTTTCAAATGTTTAAATATTCAGAAATAACGATCTATTGAATTTGAAACATTTCCAACATCTTCCAAAGACTCTCCTTTAATTAATCTGTGAACAAAGTCCCGCCCGTCCCACTACGAATCAATTACTTGATTAGTACCATTTTATTTATCATTGAACTTTAATTAGATGGGATCCAATACATATGTGGATCATTTTTGTGTGCGTCGTTATCTCAGTTAGCGACATTTATCAGTCGAATATGTGTCGGTTATGAACCTAGGAACATATCGCATGTCATATCGCACTGCTAGTGTTGTGTCAATGACGTTGTATTCAATGTAGTGTTCATTTTTTAGATTTTTATTTTAGCCTGTTGTCGTAGAGCCTTAGAATCTGTAGGAAAAATAAAGTATTATATAAATGGAAGAGTAATTGACATGATTTATTAAACCGACTGTAAATAAGTAACGATATAAAAAATAATTTAATTGAAATGACATCACAGAGAAAATATACATGCAATTTTGCTAGGTTAAAATGCGTTTCAAAATGCATAAAGCATCACTGGATTTTGAATACATCATTGACTTGTTTGCGTTTTTTCCATAATTAACGAACACGTGCCGTAGCGCACCAGAATCGTATTCATTAGTTACTCAAGATTATCTAAATTAATATACAGTACTATTTGTATAAATCTTAGCGAACGCACTTCACGGACTGCCAAATTAGAACATCACTTAAAAATGTAAGGCGGAAGAAGCGATGTTGTATTTTTTTTCTGAAAAATCTATGGCTTGTTACCACACTGCTCTTACCGTTTTCTGACTCTTATATACTCCGTGTACGTGTTACCTATATTTAAATTGACTCCCACCTGTTTTTTTATTTACACTCGCTTATATGCAAATATCTCGCTTCACAAAACACGTGCATACATGTTTCATTGTAGGTTATTCACACGTTCTACAATCGTGTGCTCTAACAATCTGCTTTTGATTTTAAAATAATAATATCGTTTAAGATTGCAGTACCAAATTGTGGATTGTTAAAATATGGTGTCTAACCACATGCTATATTCCTTCCTCTCGCTATTTCGCGCCATTCAGTGATAGATACGTAATTTAATGTCATATTGACTGAGGACGCCTCAATAGATAATCTTTTATCTGGCTATTAAATAATGAGACGTCGGGAGCGCGTCGAGCGTCCACTTCGTAAGTGCGATCGCTAGTTTGGTGACGGACGCTGCACGCGCACTCACATATCTCGCTAGATCCAACCTTAAATACTTTTCGTACATCTCCAAATAAACTATTCCTACATTTTACAATATCTAACAAACGAAACTGTGCTATAGTGAAGTGCTACAAATTGATATGAATAAGTGCTTTCACAACTCTATTTAGAAATAGTGACGGAAACAAAATGTGTTATATTTTAGTGGTAATGTATGCGTGAGAGATGTGTTTATATATATCGAGAATATCTGAAATTGGCAAGCGGGTGTCTAATGGTGAGAGTGCCAAGATGACAGCGCAAACAAAGGTGCGTCTTGTTATTATTTACGCCGGCCCACGCTGTTTCTATATCGTCCACACTTAGAATAGGATCAATATTTAAATCACGTTTTCCTTAAATGAAATCTGCACCAATTCGTTCCGAGTAATGTGTTTTTAGATCACCCAAGCCTTGTCAAATTGAAACAAAACTTGGAATTCTATGAGTATTTTTTGTGACAAGTTGACAACCTCTACGCTATTTCAGGAATATGCCACACAATTACCTGCACGCAAACAAACTATTTACTAACAAGCGTCCAAACAATTTATATGAGAAACGTAATGAATGACCGCTCGTCATCCGATGGTAGCAACGGCTACTACGACAGTATTCTCTGGAATAACGCCTTTGTTTATAGTCTGCTAGAGTTCACATCAAACATTGTCTTCCTCTGTTTGTTTCCCACTTTGGTATGATGGATATCTCGCCTTTATCATTTTGAGAATTGACTTGTTAGTTACTATCACCAGTATCACCATCGCAACACAGTATGGTAACACAACTCTCAGGCGGATTCTTGGCAAGTGATCACTGCCGGCTATTGGCCTTTCATTTACCAGTGGATTGTGAAAATATTGCCGACCTTGGAGATCTGTTTTTTTGCCTATTTTGAAGAAACCCATATTAGCGCTGAGAAAAATACGTAGTTCATTCCATATCCTAATAGGACTTTAGTTCCAAATAGCAATAGTTCTTTCATACTTTATTACTCTTCTAAATCATTACGTCTTATCTACAAGTTTTGTTTATCTTCGTGTTATACTCACGAAATTGTGTGTAACTGTTAATCATATTATGTGAATTCTCAGAAGGTTATAATGTATTACGGAAAATCATTCGCAAAATGCGTGTTATTATTATTTTGCTATCTGATTTTAATTATATAATGTTAATGCATCACTCCGAGGCACTTTTTACTGGAATGTATATGTATATTATTACGTGTATGTTGGAAAAAAATATCCTTCAATTCTCTATCAATTGATTCAGCTTCGATTCAAATATTATTATTATAGAGTTTAATACTACAAAATCAATCTAATTGTTTAATGTAAAATAAGATTTATGCAAGTTAGTTTATCGTCTCGTAACCTTAAAATATTGTCGCTTGGGCATCGAACCGAGATGAGACGTACCGTTTGATAAACCAATATGTTATCGGTTCGTGACCCGTTCTCTACACCCGGTTTTTTGTTCTTTTATCAATAAAACTACTGCTATCAGAAATGTATTTTTTGTACAAGTATTAGATAGTGGAATTCAACCCGGTTGATAGGAGTAACTTTGAGTAAACAGGAGTTCATGTGGTCGAAGATGTGGCATGCGCAAGCTTTTGAACTTGCAACGGCTCGAAGGACCTTTGAATCCGGCTTGAAGGACCAAAACGATTATTAATTATAGCTTTCCCCATATCATAAGCTGTCTGCGTGCCAAATTTCAAAAGCGTAACAGACAATCAGACAGACATATAAGCAAACAGAATTACTTTCGCATTTATAATTTAAGGATAGGATTGACAATGGTCTTACCTGAATCGGAATTATAGCATCTGATTACAAAATATACATCTTCAAAAATGTATCGTAATTGTTTATATTCTTAATATTCTGATTGGCGAAATTCAGACACGAGAGGAAGCGCGTCAATAATTATTACGTTCACTTCTCACTACAAATTTAATTCATTATATTCGATATTGGTTTTTGCCAGAGGTTATAACCGCGTGGGATTTGCAAAATCCTGAGTAAACATTATTTCAAAACAGCGAAAGAAATCCGATTCTGCAAAACAAGCAATTAAGATTACAAAAATCGTTTTCGAATAAAGGTTCTTCTTGTTACCCGATACGGGGGTTGGCAAGAAATTACTGCCCCTGTAACTAATCTTACTCCGAATTGCTTTCGGTTGAAACTTCCCTGGGAATAGCGGCAGGCCTTTCGTAATACAGTTACGTCACATCCGCAGCCATATCTGGGGTTTCTGGCAGCCTGCCAGACCTGCCTCTCGCCTCAACGCCTTTATGCCTTTTGTATTAAGGTCGGAATCATCTCGAGTGTCCTCATCAATGGGGGTTAGATGTGAATGAAGATGAAATGTTAATGTCGACTGTAAATCACATTTTCTTTTATACTTCTTTTTGGTTATGATAACATATTTTTTGGAGATGTTTTTGTAACGTTTTGTAGGTTAGATTTTGATTTGCCTTGGATAAAAAACAGCCATTACAGTCTTAGGCTGAGTACCAGAGATGTGCTAAGCTGCGTTGCAAGGATTGTGTTGTTTAAGCACCAATTACTTACCAAAATAAGCACTTCATTTACCTAGCCTCGCTCCGCGCAGCCCTGGTGGATATGGGCTTAGTGGAGCGAGGTTTTTACACATACAAAATAACGAGAAAAACGTGCGAGGGATACGAATGAAAATTTGTGCTTACCAGTAAATCAATAGATGGTGTTTGGTAGAGATAAATGAGTGTGATCCTCGCAACGCTCATCTGTACACATTTACACATTCCTCGCACATCTCTGATGTATAGAGTAACAGTCACACTGTTTCACAGCTTTGCTACGCATCCTCGAGGATCCTTGAGGCACCGATCATAACCAATAGTTCATACAAGTGCCTACTGCAGTATTACAACCTGCATGATCCACAACTTGAGCCTAGCAAATTCCAAATGGGCTGCAATTACATGTATTTGGATTTGAATTCTCAGTTTCCTTACGAGGCTTTCCATCATCAGTAGTATTTACTAGTCAGTGGCGAATCCGTTGTGATTTTACACTTATATTTATCATATTAGGTGCGTTTACCACTGAGTCATCGTTAGCCATGAAATATCAAAGGTTTGATTTTTTATATCTCAATAACTCGAGCTTGAACTCAAAACTCATTTATTTAGTTTAGGCCCTGATAAGGCACTTATGAACATCGAAAGTTACAAATTACTAGCACCACCGGTTCGTAATAACACTTAAACTGAGAAGACTCCGGCAAGATTGCATATGTATTCAACTATTCATATTTGAATACATATGCAATCTTGCCGGAGAATTTGGTTGGCACAATTAGGGCATGCAATTATCCGCCTCATTTTACTATCCGGATATTTCGGATACTTCCAGTTCACTATCCGAATAAATCCGGATAATATGGATAATTCGGATACCCCCTTAGGAATGGGTAAATCAATCAGTCAACTTAAAAATATGTCTTCAATTAACATTTTTAAACACGCACGCTAAGTGCCTCATCAACCATTTATAATTAAGAGACGGCATCCACCCTCAATAGTCACCCCGCACGACGCCCAACGAAATGCTCAACAGATAGATCTCAAAGTTTTTAACTCGCGACACACGCCAATCTAATACAGTTAGTATTAAAGAGGCCATTGATCAGAATAAGGCTCTAAAGTGTTCGCAAGAGATCTGTCTGTTGGGCAGAGCCAACTAACGAAGCTGAAGACTGAGGGTGGCAGAATCATCTCATCAAACATGTCGGCTAACCCGACACTATACTGAAAATATCCCGGACGTCAACCTGTATGAGATTAGAATGGCTCTCAAACAACTCAAGAACAACAAGGCGCCAGGTGATGATGGAATTACAGTTGAACTTCTGAAGGTACACCGATCCTCAGGGCCCTTCAGAAACTATTTAATTCCGTCATACTCAAAGGCCGGACGCCGCAAGCATGGCACAGAAGTGTGCTCTTCTTCAAAAAAGGAGATAATTCCCTATTCAAGAATTACAGACCCATCACACTGCTGAGCCATGTTTACAAGTTGTTCTCGAGAGTCATTACAAACCGTCTCGCACGCAGGTTTGACGACTTCCAGCCTCTCGAACAAGCCAGTTTCCGAAAAGGCTTTAGCACCATAGACCACATACACACGCGGGACAAGTTATACAGAAGACCGAGGAGTATAACCAGCCATTATGCTTAGCGTTTGTGGACTATGAAAAAGCCTTTGATTCGATTGAAACCTGGGCCGTGCTGAGGTCTCTTCAAAGGTGCCAAATCGACTTCCGGTATATTGAGGTGTTAAGTATTAGTATGAGAACATCACCATTTTGGTCCGTCTCCAGGACCAGAACTCGAAACCTATCCAATTGCAGCGAGGCGTGAGACAGGGAGACGTGATATATCCGAAACTGTTCATCGCTGCACTGGAAGACGTCTTCAAACTTCTGGACTGGAACGGATTTGGCATCAATGTCAATGGCGAGTACATCACTCACCTTCAATTTGCCAATGATATAGTAGTCATGGCTGAGACCTTGGAAGACCTCAGTACAATGCTCGATGACCTCAGCAGAGTCTCTCAACAAGTGAGTCTAAAAATGAACATGGATAAGACGAAAATCATGTCGAACGTCCATGTTGCACCCACTCAAGTAAAGGTTGGGAATTCTGCACTCGAACTTGTAGAGTTGAGAGAGACTTAGAGAGTTGTCTATATTTACCTAGGACAGACCATCCAACTAGGTAGGTCCAACTTCGAGAAAGAGGTCAATCGTCGAATCCAACTCGGCTGGGCAGCGTTCGAGAAGCTACGTAATATCTTCTAGTCTCAAATACCGCACTGTCTCAAGTCGAAAGTCTTCGACCAGTGTGTGTTGCCAGTGATAACTTACGGAGCAGAGACGTGGTCGCTTACGATGGGTCTCATCAGGAGGCTGAAGGTCACCCAAAGAGCAATGGAGAGGGCTATGCTCGGAGTTTCCCTGCGAGATCGAATCAGAAATGATGAGATCCGCAGGCGAACAAAAGTTCCCGACATAGCCCGAAGAATTGCCAAACTTAAGTGGCAGTGGGCGGGGCACATCGCTCGTAGAACCGACGGCCGCTGGGGCAAAAGGGTTCTCGAGTGGCGACCACGAACTGGAAGACTCAGCGTGGGCAAGCCCCCCACAAGATGGACCGATGAACTTGTGAGGTTCGCGGGAAACCGCTGGATGCGGGTAGCGCAAGACCGGCCATCGTGGAGATCCTTAGGGGAAGTGGACGTCTTTCAGCTGACATGATGACGATATAATATATGAGTGATTTTGATGTAATCAAATTAAAAATTAGTATGCTATATTAATAAAGTAACTATTCGTTTTATTCGTTTTATCCGGATAGTAAATCGAATAATATCCGAATATTAAAATCGACGGATATCCGGATAATTCGGATATCCGAATATCCGGATAGCATGCCCTAGGCACAATACATACCTAAATACATTATTATGCAGTAGGTAGACACTGTACACCTGTATTTTAAAAGGATTCAAATTTAAGATGTAAATGTATGCCAAACAATTTGACGTCAAATTGGTGATGCTTTGAACATTCTTCCGATAGACAAGAACGTTTATCAAAACAATGTTTTCAAATACTGGATAGTTTTATCGCGACCAAAACGTTTTAAGCGCCGCAAATTTTACCACGCCTACGCGTTTCGTTAAACGATTGTCGTCCCTATAGAAGTAAGGTGTACGGATTGCAGTACAGCTCACTAGAATACAGTGCGTGTTCAGATCGCGAAATCTTGATAAGTAGGTTGAAAGTTGCAGTATCTTCTAGTTGTCCAAATAGCTGTAAAATGTCATATACAATGCATGCAATATTAGCTTCTGCTAATAAAATTAGATCAAAAGTGTCAAACCCAGAAGTAATTTATCTAATGCAGGATGCACTCGACTCGCTTCTTTGAAATCATCTACCCATAAATCAACGGGCTGTAACTTAGTCACAAGAACAATTGAGTGACAACCACGAGACAACTGACGTCCTGTTGCTCGCTAAATGGATAATGAGCTGTAAAACAATGAGGAGCTAGCGCCGGCGTCTCTAGAGAACAGTTCACGAACGAGGCCTTTGAGAATCAGAATCACTAAGAACACATAGAACAGTTTGTTAATTGCAAGGGATCTATTCAATGTTCTTTTGTAGGTCTAGTTCAAATTAAGCAGAAGCAAATATGTATGGTGTTTTTAATTTCTAGCTGGTTTTTATGATACTTTAAGTTACATAGTAAGCTTTCACAGTAAGCTTCCACAAATGTGGAGACTTTTAGCTCTTTGTTTGTTTACGCATGGCATGTGGAAGAAAATCTGTGTGGTGCCGCTGTAGCTAGTCAAATCTGTATTTTGTATTTAACTGCCTAGGTTCTCAGTAATTAAGTCTAATTAACGTAGTGGTTTAGACGTTTTTATTTGCATTAAAATTGAAATATGCTTTTTAAATTCTACTAAATAATGATGGCTTCAAAAGATATTGGAAGTGGTGCCAAAAACTCTACTTTTGATTGTATTTCCTAGACGTTAATTTTAGTGTTGAGATCTAAATTTTAAAAGAAAAATTAAATTATGCAGAAAACATGGGTTTATAAAAGTGACGCACTTCTGAGATAATTGATAATTAATTTACGTCTGAAGTTTACAATCGGGAATTTGTGATTAGAATGAAGTTGAAATTTTGGAAAACTAAAACTGAATACTTCAATAGAAGAAAAAAGGAATGTTTCAAGTAAACTACTTAAGTGCACCCATAATGAGATTGAATACAAGACAGGTGGTGATGATGAACTGAATAATTTAGTAACTAAATATTCCTTGCGTATTCTTTTCTAAAATTAAGTCGTGAAAATAAAAATCCTTTTTTCTGATTGATGAATCCACGAGACAATAGTCAAGATAATGTAGAGGTTAATAAATATAATGTGTGGTAAAAGAAATATTATCTTGGAATAAATCTCCGTCTGGAGTATAAATCTTATAATGAATAGAGATTTTTCTATCTGCACTACATGTATTTTTAAAGGTCGTCTCCAGTTTGCGTTTATTTTCATCTGAAAGTTATTTCTTATTATTTAGTTCTCTTGGGTTCAGATAATTTGTTTCTTTCAAAGATGCCAGTACCAAGCTGGCTTGATTAAAAATCTTATATCTGTAGTATGGACTTGTGTTTCACTAACTCAAGTCTTTATGGTAGTCTTTTGAATTATTCCAAATTAGATTTTGAGCTTTGATTATCTTTTAGTTGTGCAAAATTATTTGCGTTTTCTAAATACCGTACGTTTTCGAATATGATATTGAACTTGAGCTTTTGGTGGAGGAAAACATCGTGATGAAACCATAGCACGGTGGTAGGGTACTTTGTAGTACCCGTCTGGCTGGCTACCATCCTCAAGTTGAAAAACTGTCGCCAAGCACCTACCAGTGTATTCCGGCAATTGTACTTGAGAGCCAATTGCCTTCTCGGCATTGTAACAGTTCGGCAACACATTGGCAATACCTCTGCTATTGCAAATAGCGATAGGCGACGGTAACCACTTACCATCAGGTGGATTGCCTGCCTGCTTGCTAACCTTCTGACTTAAAAAAATACCCATAAACTTAATCCATAAATATATAATTATCTGCCAGTGTTGTGTTGGCCATAGTTGGTGTGTATTACGTGTTGGCAAACATTCCAATTATTTCTTAGGATTGACGTAAACAGTAGTACCGTCTGGAAGGTGGCCAGTCTACGGGCGTCAGGTTATTAGTATCCCAAGACATATTTTTTGTTTGCGTAAATAAACTTTCATAACTCAATTATAAAATCTTAGATGTCAAAATAGTCTTCCATTAACAAATACGTCAATAATTTGAGTAGGAATTATGACTAAAAAATCTAATTAGTCCGTCAGTTAGATTACCAAAAAATATTACACTTTAGTTCCAAAAACAAAAAACCAACATACAGTGCGTTAAAATTTCGCGTGACATCACGTCTTAGTACACTTTTTACAGAGAGATGACGTCATAAGCCCCCACTCAAACTTTCATGCGACTTTGTATTTTTTTTGTTGTATTGATAAAATTTATTAAAATTTGATAACCTAACTGACCGACTAAAAAGAATTAATTATTGTTTACCCAGTCATAATCCATCCCTATTGTAGTTAAGAATTACATTATTTATCCTATTCTAATCGATAATAGTCAGAATACACGTCTAGAGCCTAGTTACGGAAGTCGCAACAAATGTCATATCCCAAAATAAATATTCAAGTCGTATACACCCGACCTCTCCGATCAAGGTTGCTGTTACGGTACGCCTATACGTTATAGTATTTTCAACTAAATTGTTTGATGTTTTACATATTTAGAGAGCGTACGAAACTGGGTGCTGATGAATATTTAATGGAGGTACGCTTGGCTTGGCTGCAGATGAGCGCCAAGTTCTAACACGTAGGGTAAAACCGGGATAGATGCCCCAGTAGTATAGGTGCCCCGATTAGAATGCCCCGAAGCTATTTTAATTATCTATCGGGAGACATTCCAACTACCACTAAGTGGACCATGTCTCATGTCATGCGATTGCATGTGAAGGCAAAGTGCGATCAAAGATTTTCGGGATAGATGCCCTGTTTCTCAGCGATTCGTCTATCCTAAAAGTAATTTATATGGACTGGACTATCCCATATATTGGATAGATGTCCCAAAATGTGGAGGTCTACAAAAAACGCTAATACTCTGGAAATATCAAAGATGATGTTTTTTACTTTTGATAAATTTTTAGATAAAAAACCAATGTACTTGACAGTTTTACACATAAAATATTTTCATTTTTGTACTGGGAGATATAAAATGACTTCAAAAAGTGTGGCATTTATCCCGGTTTTACCCTACCTGTGTGGTGTGGTGAGGCTGTAGGAATATATTTGAAGAAATGTTTAAATATTATGGTCGTGTTTAAGGTCGAAGCTAAAAGCAAGAAACAGGTTGTTGGAAATTTATGAATGAAAACTGAATCAAAAGAATTCTACTAATATTACAAATATGGAGTGGAAGTTTGTGAGAAAATATGTTTGTTACTTCTTCACGCTGAAACGACTGGAGCAATTTTGATGAAATTTAACATACAGTATTATGATGAAGCTAAGAAAGGATTTTCGAAAATTCAACCCTAAGGGGCCGTTCAAGTATTATGTAAGCACTATTTCTTTGTTTTGCTTATTTTGGATGACATGAGGGGTAGTCTAAATGATGATTACGTCATCGGTAGTTATTTACTTTTTTACACGAATGGCAACCATCACATTGTCTATGCTTGAAAACGAAACGCATTTTCGGGGATTCTTTCTGTTTTCTTATTTTTAAAAATGTTTACGTAAGCATGGGGGGAGGGGGTAAGAGCGTTGCTTACTTTTGCTGACAAGGGGGTGGGGGGTAAATAATTGTAATAAATTTGCTTACGTAATATTTGAACGGCGCCTAAGGGGGTAAATTAGGGGGTGAAGCCGCGGGGCGTAAAGCTAGTTTGTTCTATTAACTAAGCTCTCACAAATACATAGAAAGCCTACTAAGCACAGTAGGTACATTTAGCAATAACTATTTGTTAAGAGGCGTGGTAAAGCGTCGGCGACAGATTTATTGGATGTGCCTAGATTGTTCAATTCTGCGGCTAATTACTTTAATCTCCCGACTTGGCCCGACTTTAACATTTTAACCTTTTGAACTTAACATTTTTAGATGACCTTTCCAAAGTTAATTTATTCGTTTAACAAGTTCTTAAAAGGTAGCGAAAAGATAAAATACAGTTAATAGAATAAATAATTAGACTTTATTTTCCGACCTTCCGAATCCGCGAGGCTCGCATTAATTCGGTGCCCTCAGGCGTGGTTACCCGGATGAGAGCCCTCTCCAGTGGTTTGAGCTGTGCGTTGATAGATCAGTCAGTCAGTCACGCTCTCCTATATATAATATTTAGAGCGACGCTTCTTGGGGATAAAAATAATTAGCATTTAGATTAGAAGTTCGATCGATTGTTCTATCTAATTCCACCGTCACCATCAAGACGCCGAGAGATTAAAATACATGTAACATTAAGGCCCTGTCATGTAGTAAAATTATCGCTATACATAATCCGAGGTTAAATCAAGCTAGCGCAACTCGTAAAAACGTAAAAAAACTCTTTTACAAAGAATGTATTTACTATTCATATAAAATTAATCCGTCAATCTATGTGGTCTAGTATTTGAAGTCTTGTGATATATTTTTAATTTCCACTGGCTTTCAAAGTGAAACAAGCGGTTTGTTTAAAGATTTTTTTTATCTATCTAAGTATATCCAAATATTTTTTGAGTTCCGTCAAAATCTGCAAAAAGGTCTTGAGAATGGCATACATATAATTTTTCATTGAAAATAAGTATCTATAGAGGAGATATGATGGTTAAAATACCCCCTTTTTAATATACTGACAGTAGAATGTCTTTTTAGGGTCTAAGCTGAATAAAAGCTTTGAATTTACGAGACGTAAATCTCATTTACCACACAGAATCCTTGACTTCTCATATATTGGAGAAAAACATCAATATTCGCCACATAACAACAAAGTTGGAACGCGCGTTAGTAACTTGCGCAAGGCTATATAAAAATACAAATGTTTCGGCACGAGTAGAACTTTCCCCTCTTAATTTTATAAAACTGTTGGAACTGCTCTTTTTGCCAGTACCTCACAAAGTTGGCTCAGATGTTTTTGTCTAGTTTGGAAGTGGCCGTCTCACGGTCACTTGTCTCGACGTTCTACAATGGCCACTTTATGAACCCTCTTGCACTATTTTATTTAAGATGCTTTCTTGTCTCGCTTAATATTCTGCGCTTTATTATTTCATTTGTTTTGTTTGTAAGCATTGAATTTGACTTCACTGTAGCTTATTAGTGAATATTTGAAGTCATTTACATTCACTAAGAGGGTGCTCTCCGTGAATGACTCCGTCCTTTACTAAACTGTCGGGGAGAGGCGAGTCGCACTTTTAGCAAAAAATATGGTTTTACGTAATTTAAAAAACTAAGCCTTTTTTTAAAGTAAGAAAACTATTCCCTTTCCGAGTGGTGGTGACTGTTCTGTAATAATCAACCTAACCCAATACCTAGAAAGCTGAAATTTCACACAGACGTAGACAAGGAATAAGGCATTTTTTTTAAATCGAAGGGGATCGTGAGTAAAACCACTGACGAGTCAAGCTTTGTGAATCCAGTAAATTGAATTGAATTTTCAGTAGCTGATATGTTCCTGATAGCTCGTCTGGTTCTCATATCTTTACACTGTTCCATACGAAGTAATCTATATTAAAATTATAAACAGAGAATGAAAATTTAATTCTGGAACCACTGATCCGATACAAAAATTGTTACCGAGAACGTGAATAAATCGCGAGGAACAACTAGCCTTATAATTTCGTATCAATTGCACACAACGCAACCCCAATGTGCATTAAACTGCATGTAGCTAATTATAAAGCAAACTATAAATGCTTAGTTATGCAGTAGTTGACCCTTTTGTGAAATAGGTCGCATATAGACTGACTTCGCTTCACAGGACATGAATGGGATGCACATTTAGAACACTCTCTTAACACTGTCTTTCATTGAAATTGCTGAAGCTGTTGCTCTAATATTTAGAAGGCGTTTGAGCTTTGTTACGTCTATGTAATGTTCTGGCTTCAGGTTATTGTTCGTTAGTTATTAATCTGTGGTCACAGTATTTTGTAATTTAAATACATGCAATGTTTGCTGCTAAGTCTTAATATATTTGGGGTGTTTGAACTTTTTTGTAACATGTGGCAAAGACATTCACAAAATTGATATTGGTTTGCTTTTTTCTTCTCGAGCTTTCTTTTTTTCCTTTTTTCTTCCCTAGTTTTTTGGCTGTTCATATCAGTTCCTATTAGACTCTGTAAATCCATCATAGGTAGTACTTAGTCATTTACCATCAAGTAGATCGCCCGCGCCTTCAGTCATACGAATAATTTAAAATAGCTTTGGTTTTCTAATCAAAAGGTCCAACAAATTTCTCAGTTCCTTGTAATCTGATTTAACAGGTCAATCAGCTATTCAATAAAATCAAGGAAAGTTACTAGCTATTGCTCTTGTGTTCTAACTTTTAATTAATCAATGTCGGTAAAAGTTTTAAAACAGCCACGTGATTAAATCAGAAACAATAATTGGAATCCAAAGTTGCGTACTTCGTCAAAGTTCTGATTAAATTAATTGTGTTCTGATTTTATTTTTACTTTTCTTATTTTACTAGGCTTCAACATCAAGTGGTTACGAAACAAAAAGAATTATTAAAATGCGTGAACAAACAAAAAAAATATATAAAAAACCAACCGAATTGATAACCTCCTTTTTTGAAGTAGTCGGTCGCTTCCTACACCTATGTATACTATAATTTTCTTGACCGATATTTTACAATTAGTCGCAACTTCACTTAAACACGGATGCATTGTTAGAATGAGGTCTGCGCTGTATGTCAAGGGAGTACAGCATGGGGTACTTCAAAAAGGGTGTGAAGATGAAGCGTCTATAGGCCATTTACCATCTTAGGTACACATACTAGATCAGCGCGAAAAGTAAATAAAAAATATCGAGGAGGTCTTTGTCCTGTGGCGTTATAACTAGAACACCACTCGGGAGTTATCCGGAAAGGCTGTAACTGGTCTGTTTCGCGTCCATATTCTATACATAGCGAACTTAGGCCGGCCTCTGCCACCGCCATTGTCCACCAATCAGCAGCCGGTGCAGACCGACGATTTAACACTTTACACATCCGCTGCATGAACCCGGCCGCAGCTATTATTCTCCCATACTACATCAAGTTTTGCTACTGATAAAATAGGGTGCTTAGCAAAAAAACAACTTTTTACGAGTAACGGAAAGTCGTTTTTAAAGCAACTAGCTCCACCGACTCTTAGATAGATCCGAATCGTTATTGGTTTGTGTTTCGGACTGCCTGTTGACGATAAAAACGGCTTTTGTTCAGCGGGTGACATCTTCGCTTAAACAAACTATGGTGATGATTAAAGGAAGAAATAATGATGTCCTATTGAATTTCGATTACGTCGGTAATGTTAGTCGTTGTGTTGTATTGTTGCAGCATGAGGTCACGGCGGTGGAGTGCGAGTGGAGGGCGCATGGAAGCGCGGCGGGCTGGTGACCCGCTGCACGCGCTCCGCCGCGCCGCGCCGGCATGGACCGCGCGCGCGTGCCGCCGCCGCCGCCGCCGCAGTGCGCGCACCTTCACGCACTCTCGCTCCAAGGAGGACCCCGCGAAACCCTCGAGAACACACCCTCGCCCGCGGAAACCTTAGGCGACCCAGAGACTTCGCGGCCCGCGCCGCGCGCGCTACCTTCCATCCCGGAGAGCGAGCCACTCCTCGACGACCCCCGGTATGCCAGTGAACATGTCGAAGTGTGCGCCCCCGCCCCTCGCAAGCACGCCGGCCGCGCGCTGCACGTGCAGTTTGACGCGCAGTCGCCGCCGGCCGCGCCGCGCTCCGAGTCCGGCTCCAGCTCCGGCTCCAGCTCCTCCAGCTCAGAGGACGACGAGGAGCTCTGCATCGCGGAGGCGCGCCCCCCCGACGGCGGGTGGGGGTGGGTCGTCGTGTTCGCCTCCTTCATGGTTAACCTAATCGCCGACGGCATCACGTTCAGCTTCGGCGTGTTCTTCCCGCACTTCCTCGAGTACTTCGGCGAGGGGAAGGGCAAGACGGCCTGGATCGCCGGCATCTTCATGGCGATGCCGCTTCTGTCGGGGCCCATCGCCAGCTTCCTGACGGACCGGTACGGCTGCCGCCGGATGACGATATTCGGCTCGCTCCTGGCGGCCGGCGGGTTCATCATATCGTCGTTCGTCGACAACATGGAGATGTTGTTCCTGACTTTCGGCATAATGGCCGGATTTGGATTGAGTTTGTGCTACGTGGCGGCGGTCGTCATTGTCGCCTACTACTTTGAGAAGAAGAGGTCGCTGGCCACCGGGATATCGGTGTGCGGGAGCGGCATCGGGACGTTTATATTCGCGCCGCTGACCTACGTGCTGCTGGACGAGTACGGCTGGCGCGGAACTACGCTGATTATGGCGGGGTTGTTTCTAAACATGGCCGTGTGCGGCTTGCTGTTCAGAGATCTACCCTGGACGGCGACGATGAACGAGGAGAGAGCGAAGGAGAGGAAGCGAAGACGCGAGAGAAAGCGAAACAAGCGCTTCGGCTCGTCCGCAGACAGTTTCTCGGACAGCAAGAGCAGCGCTGCTGGATCTGCCAAAATAGCCGAGACGACCGATATAGAAACGGTGTCATCTCCGATAGTGCCGCAGTTTAGTTCCTTAGTAGACTTACCGACGTTCATGACCGGAGGCGAGGGTGTGTCTCTAGAAGTGTTCGAATTAATGTCCAATAGGGGTCGTGCGTACGCTATATTAGCGCAGAATTACCCGGGCGTCATGCTTCCATCTAGAAGCTTCAGTGATAGCGGGAGGCTGCACGAGCAGTCGCCCCCTAGGGCTCTCATGTCCCCGGGGACTGCTACTCCTGGGGCGTTGTCGCCTACATCAGTCCCACGTACCCAAGCGGCTGCATCAGCTCCCTTGGGTGATAAGGCAGCGTTGTCTTTATGGTTAAGGCGGCAAGCTAGTGGTGCTACGAAGAAGCCACCGGCGTTCCTCAAAGATTTGAGGGTGCATAGACATTCATTGACGTACAGAGGAGCCATGTTGAATATCAACAGGTACAGGCTGCGAGCTTCCTCCTGTCCTAACATCTTCAGGAACTCGATGACTACCATTGCTAAAGAAAAGGTGAGAAGTATTTTTTTGCAATGTTTTTTAACACTTTTTAATCCCGTTTCATTAGTTGGTCTGTTACTGGTTCTCAAGGGCAGCTGTCGGAACACCGGTAGGAGCTTGGCGACAGGTTTTCAACTTGAGCTTTCGACATCTGGCCAAAAACCATAGAACCTATTTTTATTGGCCAGTTGGCGCAGTTGGTTAAGACACCATCTACCGTGCCGATGGTCGTGGGTTCGATTCCCATCCAGGACAAACATTTTTGTGTGCATGAACATGTCTGTTTGTCCTAAGTCTGGGTGAAATTATCTATATTAAGTATGTATTTACAAAAAAAAATAGGATATGAGCTCTGCTTAGTTTGGGATCAGATAACCGTGTGTGAAGAATGTCCCAGGATATTTATATTATATTAAATTATATTTATTTACAATCCCCTAATAAAGATCTAAATAATTCCAGGTACAATGGTACGCAGGATTGTGGGACTTCTGGGATCTGGTGATCGACGTGCTGGATTTCTCCCACTTCCTGAACCCCGCGTTCTTTGTGTTCGCCATCTCCAACTTCCTACTGTACATGTGGTACGACGTGCCCTACGTGTACATCGCTGACAGCGGAATGTCCATGGGCTTCAATGAGTCGCAGTCGTCCATGCTCATATCTGTTATCGGGATACTAAATATGTTTGGCGAGGTGAGTTCTATATTTGTTTATTTAACCAACAGCGTACTTTACCTTTTAAATAAGGCTAATAACAGGTAACCCCTTTTTAATCTATCTAATACCTTTAAACGAGCAATAATCGGAATCTCGGAAACGGCTCCAACGATTTTCATGAAATTTAGTATGCAGAGGATTTCGGGGGAAAAAAACGATCTAGCTAGGTTTCATTTTCAGAAAAACCCGTTTAAAAAAAAAACGAGCACAGCTCGGTCAACCAGGTACTTAATTAATATTAAGATAAAAAAAGATTATTTATTAAAAGATTTCCATTGCACTTAAAGGTGGTGTGTATTTGTGAGTGATTGTGCGTGTGAGGCGTGTGTGGGGTGTGTGAGTGTGTGTGAGTGTGTGTTATTGTTTTAGAGGGATAATAGCAGCATATGTGTTAATCCAGGGTGTCAGCTGCCTCCATACCAAATTACATCAAAAAAAAAACTTTCGCATTTACAATATTAGTAGGATTATAATTGACAAGCCAGTTGACGCAATTGGTTAAGACACCACCTATCACGCCGCTGGTCATGGGTTCGATTCCCATCCAGGACAAACATTTGTGTGCATGAACATGTCTGTTGGTCCTGAGTCTGGGTGTAATTATCTATATAAGTATGTATTTACAAAAATAAAAGTTGTATATGTAGTATATCAGTTATCTGGTTTCCATAGTACAAGCTCTGCTTAGTTTGTGATCAAATAACCGTGTGTGAAGAATGTCCCAGGATATTTATTTCTTTATTTATTATTAGGATTAGGATAGAGAGGAGAGTAGAATAGAATTGTTTATTTGCTCTAAATGTGATTTTACAGTACAATCAGTATTTATCACATGTACGTTTATATAAGCATGCAAATACATATAAGAAACATATTTATTTATAAAAGAAAAGAATAGGATGTCGTGTCACTTATTTCAAAATTAAAGATCTTGTGCCCCACTACCTCAGATCCTGACTTCATGACGATGGGATCCTCAGGGACCTCAGGAGTATACTCTTTCGAATAAAAAAGAATTTTGAAAATCGGTCGACAGTTGGCGGAGTAATCGCGTAACAAACATCATACAGTCGAATTGAGAACCTCGTCTTTTTGAAGTCGGTTAAAAATTATAAAGGCCCATCCACCGAAGCGCGTCATCGCTCCACGAATTTGTAAAGGAAGATATATAAAGTTCTTTGTCTGAGCAATCTTATCAGTCAACTGTTATCACTCGTACAATGTTTAACTTGACCCATTTAAATCGCTACTTGTGCCGCGACGATAACGCCACAGATAATAAACAGACAGTTTTATTGCATAATCTTTCACGTGGTGATCTGTGAAGATTGCTAATTTATTAATTGTCAAAGGAATGTTCTCGCAATTTTGTTTGCGAAATTCACGAAATGGTAATAAAGAAAATGCAATAGAAGTAGCACTATAATGGCACAATTTGGTACTTTAAAGTTTTCTACGACGACACGACTTGACACTGGCTTGAGTTACAAATTGCTTGCGTTTAACTCTGTTCTAATAACCAAAAAGTCATAATGACTGTATTTTCACTGTTTTCAAATATTCCAAATTAAAATAACTTTTTCTAGGCCAAAAAAGTAATACCATATTTTGTCTTTAGTTCCGAAAAAATTATAACGAACATACAGTGTGTTAAAATTACGTCTTAGTAGGTACACTGAGAGATGACGCCATAAGCCCCCTGAAGTTTGATGCGACTTATATTTATATTTTTTGTATTGATTTGATAAAAAAAAAATATGTCATCACCCCTATTTGTTGTGTGTAGTTAGAATAAATATTTTCCTTTCAATATTTTACAAACCATAGCGAAAATCCGCTATAAACAGTCCGCAAACAGACATTTGACAATTTAAAGACCTCACTCCACACTAGCGCCTCTGGCGGCGATGATAGCTCAGTGGTAGTGACGTCGGATGCCGCGACGAAGGTCGTGGGTTCGAATCCTACAATGAGCTTGAGCTTTCGGTGTAGGAAAACATCGTGAGGAAACCATAGCACGGCGGTAGGGTACTTTGTAGTACTCGCCTGGCTGGCTACCACCCTCAAGTTGAAAATTTGTCGCCAAGCACCTACCGGTGTGTTCCGGCAATTGCACTTGAGAGCCAATTTGCCTTCTCGGCATTCTAACAGGTCAGCAACACATCGGCAATATCTTTGGTATTGCCAATGGCGATAGGCGACGGTAACCACTTACCATCAGGTGGGCCGTATGCTTGCTTGCTACCTTAGTAGTATAAAAAAAAAAAAAAAAAATGAGAGTACAAAGCAAAAATTGTGTCGATTCCAGATAATCCTAGGTTGGGTGGGCGACTGGCAGTGCGTGAACCCGAGCGTGGTGTACGGGGTCTGCATGGTGCTGTGCGGCGTCGGCACGTTCGTGATGCCGCTGCTGCACACGTACGCGGCGCTGGCGGGCGCGGCCGGCGCGTTCGGCGCCTTCATCGCCGCCAACTACTCGCTCACCAGCATCATCCTCGTCGAGCAGATCACGCTCGAGAAGTTCACCAACGCGTACGGCCTGCTGCTGCTGATGCAGGGGCTCGCCAACCTTATCGGACCCCCGCTCGCCGGTGAGGACATATCTAACATACCTACCTATCCACACCTACCTACCTACCTACACCTACCTACCTACCTACACTTACCTACCTACCTACACTTACCTACCTACCTACCTACCTACCTACCTACCTACCTACACTTACCTACCTACCTACACCTACCTACCTACACCTACCTACCTACACCTGCCTACACCTACCTACCTACCTACCTACCTACACCTACCTACCTACCTACCTACACCTACCTACCTACCTACCTACCTACCTACCTACCTACCTACCTACCTACACCTACACCTACCTACCTACACTTACCTACCTACCTACCTACCTACACTTACCTACCTACACCTACCTACCTACCTACACTTACCTACCTACCTACCTACCTACACCTACCTACCTACATCTTCCTACCTACACCTACACCTACCTACCTACACCTACCTACCTACCTACACTTACCTACCTATCTACCTACCTACCCCTACCTACCTACCTACACCTACCTACCTACCTACACTTACCTACCTATCTACCTACCTACCCCTACCTACCTACCTACCCCTACCTACCTACCTACACCTACCTACCTACACCTACCTACCTACCTACCTACCTACACTTACCTACCTACCTACCTACCTACACCTACCTACCTACACCTACCTACCTACCTACCTACCTACACCTACCTACCTACCTACCTACCTACACCTACCTACCTACACCTACCTACCTACCTACCTACCTACACCTACCTACCTACCTACCTACAAGTTATTATTCCTTTTTCCAAGTAACTTTTACAAACAGGTAGGCCCTATATAATTTATATAAATTTTTCGACCTCTTGTGACCGTTCAATTTTATACCCCACTCCATAGGTTTGGTAGAATTTTCCATCTAAATCACAATTTTCGTCCTAAAAGACGTAAACTCAACTTTAATCTGTATGTACCACAAAATAAGGTCTCCATTATCTTGTTTCAGGCTGGGTGTATGACATAACACAATCGTACGACCTCTCCTTCTACATGGCGGGAATATTCATCGGCGTCTCCGGACTCATCCTGTTCGCGCTGCCCTTGCACAAATGTTGGCGCCAATCTCGCGAGGCCCAACACGTACACCAGCTACAGGTCCCACAAGACGCCAATGGAACACATAACAATGGCCGAGATAAAATAGCAAATGGAGAACTCAAGCAAAACGGTAAATTAATTGTTTGAGCCAATTATAGGATTTAATTATCATATTGAGTGAAATCGCCGAAGGTTTTGAGTTAAGTAGTCTCAAATTGTTAAAATCCAGTCGCAGAGAATTGAAAAGTATTAATGAGTCGTTCATATTGCGGCGAAATAAGGTACTGACAGTTTTGTACTGTTTTTACTACGAGCTGTCATAATAGAGCAGTGGCGCCCTCATATATCATCTAATAAATTGTCATAATTATATCCTTTATAAGAAGGGTCTGTTTCTATATCTCTGTTCACTATGGAAAAAAGAGCCAGTGGAATAGGCCTTTAATCTCCAACTATGGTGATGACCGTAAGATCACCGAGTAATCTAAATTTGGACTTAAAGTCACTGCCAGAAAGTATATAATCCATTGTTAATGCAAACATTATTTATATTATTAGAAAACAAAACTGGAGGCTTGGAATTGGGTTTTAATTAGACAGATAATTAATAGTAAAAAAAAATAGGGAAATTGTATTATTTATAATACAGTAATAGTGTTATTAAACTGATGAGTTGTTTTTATTAATATAAAGAATGAAGCTCTCCTGAAGATAATAATATGGAAAGGTTTTTATCAACAACTTTTATTTGAGCTTACTTACGACCTTATGCTATGTAAAAATGGTGAAGGAGTGTTTTAAGTTAGGCGCTATAGAGATCAAATTTGCTTGAATAAAAGAGAGGCAGCAATTTTGATATCTAAAATGTAATAAAATTTCGCGACTCATTTTGTGGGTCTGTGTTATGAAAAATGCACGCCAAAGACTGCCTCTTCGAAACAAAACAGATGAGATCTTCGCATAGATAAAATAAATAAGTAGATAATTTTGTGTCTGAGTGAATTCCTTTGCTACAATGCGAAACGTGTGTTGGATTCGTCCGCGTAAGGGTATCGTAGCCATCTCTGGCTAACATGTTGTGACACCTTCATGTCTTTTAAAAAAAAAGCGTGTTTAACAGTGCAAAAAAAATATATCACACACTACCAGTGTATGTAACGTCTAAAAACACACGAAAACATAAAATATATTGATGCTGATTTGATATGTCAATCTAATTAATATATTTGAAAGTTTTATTTTAATGCCGGTAGAGTGCGCTAGTAAGAGGTTTGTTTAAGCCCTATCCACACATTTCCGGGTACCCGGCCCTGCCGTGTCCCGTCAGGGATGGGGAAAAAATCGGTTACGTACAATTAGTACGAACTTGTTCACATAGTTCCGTGTCAGGGGCGTCCGGATACATCATAGTATAACGAACAACTCGGAACACGGATAGCCCTGACCCGGAAATGTGTGGATAGCGCTTATGATGTGAAAGTGATATCTTTTCACCAAACAAATTCTGCCTATAAATATGTTTTCTTTTTAATTTATTTGACGTTACTGGTCCCTATAGAAATCGTTGCAAAGGAATTCACAAGTCAGGCGTTAAAGGTTTTCAAATTGAAAGTCGTGAAATATCTTTAATAATTTAAATTTCAATCATTATTATTATGTAAATAAGCGAATTTTAAACGTAAGTAACAACATTTCGTGAATATTAAATATTAAAATAATCATTTTAAAAATTACTGAAAGGTGATGTAGAGTCGTTTGAATACTCCGTAGGTATTTAGACGTTTCATTAGAGTTTAAAATCATACATCACATTATTGCACGTTTTGGTAATAAAGTCTAAAGTCGTAAGGCATAAAGTTTTATTGAAATAAATGTAATGATTAGCCTTCTTACTTTGTGGAGATGCCGCAAGTACCTAAAATTATTCGTTTTTTTTTAATATATAATTATTTAACATTTTAAAGATTTAAACTATAATTTTGTAAAATCAATAATGTAGTAACTATTATAAAAAATAAACATTCACTTAAAAAGGAAAAAAACTGTATTTCAGTATTGATTGACAAACCTAATGGTTTAGTAAAAATGTTTAATATTCGGCATTTTCATTACTCATAGATTTATGTCGAATAATTTTAAAGAATAATTCGACTATTCTTGTACCGAATAATCGGTAACTATTTATTCGTAGCATCTATACTATTTAGCTATACGAATTTCGATTAGTGATGGACTCTTTGTGTTAGTCGTTTTCGTATTGTTTCCCCTCGCTCACACCTTGAGAGAACCCATTATTTCAATAAAACTTTGTGTTTGTTTCATTCAGTCAACTATGACCTAAATAATTGATTATTTATCTAAAGCTACAAAAAGAAATTTATAATCAAATTGATTTAGAACTCTAAACTACTTATTACAAGTACCGTAGTTGATTTAATTAAAAAAGGCACTTCGTATTTTGGTATTAAATAAGCATTTGTATGTATTTCGATTTGATAATTCAATTAAATTTATTTTTAGTATATATAGTATCGTATTCGTACGTATCTTTGGTATAACATATTTTCTGAAACCCTAAGTTTAAAAGTTTATATGGGTTTGTACTATATTAGAAATTGGTGCCGATTTTGTTGTTAACGAATTTAACTAATATTAGTCAAGTCACCTCTCCTTCATGTTAACCTTATTGACAAAAAGATAGAACATTTTTAATGCTGTCAGTTTATTCTATGCCGTGGTATGTATGGGTAAATAGTCGTGACCAATAAAGGTCGCGCTTAAATTCACGTGTGTGATCGGACTAATCTGACAGGACTAAAATATCTTACATCCCTTTCTTATATTTCTTATTAGAAAGAGATACAGTGAGATTAAATTTGTTTAGTTCGTAAACTACAAAATCGGCACCATTGTGGGTGTGGATCATATTTTTAAACTTCTTGCTGAAGACAGGATCGTTTGTAAAAGTAGGTTTCGAAAATATGCTAGCTCAAAGTATCCAATTATGTATACATTTCGAAATAAATCAATTATTATTTGTGTAAGTTTTTAATTGGTTTCAACGTTTAAGAATTAATCTTTATTAATGAGTTACTTCCTACTAGAAAATAGTGGGGAGTGAGAAGGCATAAGAGTTGAAGCAGAAAAACTATTACAAAAAAAAAACTAGTAAAAAAATAATTACCCAGTGCGAGTCGGTTCGCACACGAAAGGTTACACACAACACATATACACATTCTGTGAATTTCAACTGTCTACCTATTACGGTTGATGAGATACAGCCTGCTGACAGACGAAGGGAGAGACAGCGGAGGCTTTTAGTAATACTAAAGAAAAATACAATTAAAAACTTAAACATGACATAACTGGTAAATGCAGAAGTTTGTGATATTGTATATAATTTAGTTGTGTAGTTATAAGCAACATTTGTCTCGTATGCTCTTGCCAAAATACATTTACATTGTTTTGTAAAATACATTATTTTTGTAATAAGGTTGATGTTCACAGACTAGAAAACGGTCCGTAAATTTTCGTAGGAAAATGTTGTCATAAACGCCCGATTATAATTTATCGGACCGTTTTCTAGACGAAGAATATCGACCTTAATCATTCATCTTTACGCGACTGCCTGAAAAATTAGTGTAATGTTTATAGTGTTCTATGTATCTGACCGTTTTTTTCCCAAAATAAGTTTTATATGCTTGAACCGATTTCAAGTATGTGGTGTTCAAAGCCATCATGTCAAAGACGATTACAATAATGTAATTTTGTAATAATAATGATAAAAAGCTTTGCTAAACAGAACGCGTACCTACAGCGCTTTAAAGCGCTAGCCTGACGCCGAACTGTGTTACATAGGCTAAGACCAGTGTAAATATATATGACCAAACACTAACCAATGCATAAAACATGTAATAAAATGTGTAGCAAATTTATGGCTTTTTATGATTTTTAATTATGAGTACTATTAAGAGTTGATTCTATGAAACTATGACGTTATAGTGTATGAGTGTGACTCGCGTAAGTACACCTTCTGTTTGGCGAAATCTTTAGAACTTTTTAGATCATCTTTTGTCAAGGCATACGGCAGTCGTGATTTTATTAAATTTTGTAATAATTGTGTTACTTTTCATTTTAATCATGATTAAAAACTGTATTTTTTTTTACTTTTAAATCTAGGCAGCTTTTTATGTGTATTCCATGTCACACAGGCATTTTAGTGATTACTAAACGGGTATACAAACGTATTATGTATATATATTGAATTCTGTGGAGATGTGTGTGTCTTTTTGTTAGTAAAATTATTTAATTTTATTTTGGTTTGTTTTATTTTTCTTTTTTATGATAAGCTTGTAATAGCTGATATTGAAATGTAATAATTATGCGAATAATTTCTCACGGTAAGATAAATGATAGGTTTATTTTACCCTGAAAAATAATTTATAACACATTCCTGGTGAAGTTTAAAAATGGTGCCGATTAGTCACGTAACCTCTCTTTCATGTAAACCTTATTGAAAAAAGATAGAACATTTTTAATGCTGTCTGTTTAGTCCATGCCGTCGTAATGTACGGGTAAATGGTCGTGACCAATATTCACGTTGAAATAAGTGGTCGGACTAATTTGATTGGACTAAAATATCTTTCATCCTTTTCTTATATTATTTGTTAGAAAGAGATACAGTGAGATTAAATTTGTTTGGTTATCAACATAATCGAGGCCAATGACATAGAAAAACTGTTCAAGCGAACTGAACTCGCGTGGAGAAGGTTCCGTACCTAAACGTTAACCGCTACTTTATATTTGAAATAGTGTTGTAGTGGATACGGTACTCTTGAAGAGCTGTTTTATACAAATTCTAATATTTCCATAGTAACCGTAGAAAAAAAAAACGAAATTGTGATATTCTTAAATGATAGATGCCATATTGAATCAAATGTAATTAATGCCTAAACAACTAAATCATTAAAGAAGTAGATTTGTATTTATTCAAAAAAATCATATTTATAAATCATATTTTACAATAATTAGATGTAATTTTAAATATACCGACAGTTATAAAAGGGGAATATTAGTAGGAGGTACCTAGTTTATGGATTGATAAGAATTAACGAAAAAATTGTCAACATAAAAGTAAATAAGTATAAAGCCAATCACGTCGGGGTCACCAATAAAGCCAATCTCGTCGGGGTCACCAATAAAGCCTTTGGTTCGGGATAATAGGTGGGCTTTTCACCTGATGTTGGCGTTAAAATGATACGATGATCTCGGAGCAGTATATATTTATAATATTATATTTGGACGTACAGTATTGGTATAAACTCTACCATAAGAGAAGCTATACTCAATTAATGACCTGTTCCAGACCATGTCTTGGAAAATCAAACTCTTGTCTTACTGACAAGCTACATTTTAAAATAACAGTATAAAATTATTCCTTTATGTACGGCTATATACAAATTCGAAATTATAAAAGAGGTTGGTAGCATTAAGCCACCACAAGTATTTTATTCTTGAATAAAATATTGATTAAAATATTAAGTGTGATTCGTTTCGATTTGAGAGAAAGTCCGAAAAAAGAGATGGTTTGTGTAAAATATTGTTGATATGAGAACGCAAAGCGCCTGATCTAAGTTGCTTGCAATATAACACACGACTTCAAGTGTGCGGTTCACTCTGTCTTGTTCCAAAACGTTCGTACATAGGTACTGTTGTCAAGTTAATTTAATACCGTAATAAATTGTTTAAACATTACTAATCATATAATCGTGTTTTATTACTTCAGGTTATGGGCCGTCCCATGCCAGTACATATAAATTTAAAGTGATATTTCGTAAAATCGTTGTTAAAGTACATAACCTGTAAAATCACCACGCGACCGGCTCCGATCAAGTTTTTTTTTCAGCAATATTAATTGAATTGAACGTTATATTAAAAATGACTTCAAATAATATGAATACTATTGAAAAGTTAACTGGAAGAGATAATTTTGCAACTTGGAGTTTCGCAGTGAAAGCATTTTTGGAACTCGAAGACTTATGGGAATGTGTCGTTGGCGAAAATATAGACAAAAAAAAGGATACTAAAGCTAAGTCGAAACTGATTTTATTGATAGATCCTATTATTTACGTGCACATAAGAGAGGCCAAAACTGCCAAAGAGGTGTGGGATAATTTAACACAAGCTTTTGAAGATTCTGGTCTAACCCGTAAAGTTGGCCTGCTGAGAGACTTGACAAATACAACTTTAGAATCATGTACAAGTATAGAGGACTATGTCAACAAAATAATGTCCACTGCACATCGTCTAAGAAATATTAATTTTAAAGTAGATGACGAATGGCTTGGAACACTGATGCTGGCAGGCTTACCAGAAAATTACAAGCCTATGATCATGGCCATTGAGAGTTCAGGAGTTGAAATTTGTGCCGATTCAATTAAAACAAAATTATTACAAGATGTTAAGACTGCTGAATCAAGCGCTTTTTACTCAAATTCAAAAACTCAGCCTAAGTACAATCATCAACAACAAAAATCAAAAGGGCCAAGATGTTTCAATTGCAATAAATATGGTCACTTAAGTAAGAACTGTTGGCATAAAAAAAATAAAACTGAAAATAAAGAAAAAGGTTTTATTGCAGCTTTTTCAGCAACCACAGTTAAAGACTCATTGAACTGGTACATCGACTCTGGTGCCTCTATGCACATG
This sequence comes from Tethea ocularis, assembly GCA_963555595.1. Taxonomy (NCBI): domain Eukaryota; kingdom Metazoa; phylum Arthropoda; class Insecta; order Lepidoptera; family Drepanidae; genus Tethea; species Tethea ocularis. The sequence continues at coordinate 11,413,316 of OY741966.1, forward strand.
ACAATGCATAGAGAATGGTTGGAGAATGAGATAGCACCACCTGTAAATAACATCAGAATAGCTGACAGCAAAGTGCTCTCTGTGGAAAGTTGCGGTGATGTGACTTTAAGAGTACCGGATACACATGGTGAATGCAAATATATACAGGTGAGAAATGTTTTGTTTGTACCTCAGCTGTCAACTAATCTAATTTCAGTGAGTAGAATGATTAAAAGTGGATGTAATGTTGAATTTAATACCAATGGTTGCGTGATACTGAATAAAAATAAAGAAAAAGTTGCAAATGCAATTCTTATAGATGATATGTATAGGCTGAATGCATTTAATAATGGTTTCTATGCTATGCCAGCTATGTTAGAACAAGATACCTACCTGTGGCACCAGCGTATGGGTCATTTAAATTTTACTGATGTGAATAAAATTCCACATTGTACAACTGGTGTTAAATTATCACTGTCAAATAAAAACATGACTTGTTTAAGTTGTTTGGAAGGTAAACAAACAAGACAACCATTTCCTAGTGAAGGCTCCCGAGCAAGCAACTTGCTAGAGCTAATCCACACCGATGTCTGTGGTCCGATGCAAACTACATCACTAGGAGGTGCCAGGTATTTTGTTACGTTCATTGATGATTTTTCACGAAAAGTATTTGTATTTCCTATTAAAAGTAAAGCCGAGGTATTCGAAAAGTTCACTGAATTCAAAAACAGAGTTGAAAATGACTTAGAAAAAAAAATTAAAAAAATTAGGAGTGACAATGGCAAGGAATATATTAATAATAATTTTAATAATTATTTAAAAAAACATGGTATCTTGCATCAAACCAGTAATCCCTATACACCTCAACAAAATGGTATGAGTGAGAGGATGAATAGAACTCTTATTGAACGGGCTAAATGTATGTTATTCAATGCTGAATTACAGAATGAATACTGGGCTGAAGCTGTTGTAACTGCAGCGCACATTATCAACCGATCACCGACGAGAGCACTCTCTGACATCACTCCTGAAGAGGTATGGACTGAAAAAAAACCCGATTTAAGTCATATAAAGATTTTTGGATGCAAGGCCATGGTACTTATACCAAAGGAACATCGCCGAAAACTAGATGTGAAGTCCAAAGAATTAATTTTTGTAGGATATAGTGATGGTATAAAGGGCTACCGTTTCATAGACCCGAAAAGCAAGAAAGCAACCACTAGTAGAGATGTTGTGTTCCTCGAAGCCACTGTGAAGAGAAATAAAATTGATAACCATGTCAATGAGTCACTACCTGAAAAAGAAAATATAATTATTAATAAAAAAAAGGAAAATAAAAATAATGATAATAATTTAAAACCAAAATTACACTTACCGTCAAACATAATTAATTTACCTTTATCTGATGATAACGATCTTGTTGAAAATATTAATGATGAGTCAACCTTAAACATGAGTAATGATTCGGACTGTACAGTACAAGAAAGTTCAAGTCAGTCTTCTCAATATTATACTGACTCTGATGATAAATCATACATACCTGATGAAACTATTGAGTCATCAGAGTGTCGACCTACTCTCCGATCGACGCGTCGCCGGCGTCGTCAAGAAATTTATAATCCAGTTAATCAAACTCTTGAGTATGACTGCAATGAAACAAGCAATGAAGGTACTGATTCTCCTGTTTCTTTTGCCTGTATGAATGCTGAATCAGCAATGAGTATTTTAGATAGCGATCCTCAAAGCTTGTCTGAAGCTCTTCAAAGCAATGATGCAGAAAAATGGGAGAAGGCAATGAATGAAGAATTTCAATCATTAAAGCTTAATAATACATGGACACTAGTTGATCTACCAAAGAATAAAAAAGTTCTAGCATGCAAATGGGTCTTTAAAACTAAAATAGATGAGTATGGCAATGTAACACGCTATAAAGCAAGACTTGTAGTAAAAGGGTACCAACAAAAAAAAGGAATAGATTATCATGAAATCTATGCTCCAGTTATACGCTATTCATCTTTGAGATATGTGATTGGTCTAGCTGTAAAGTATAATCTAAACATTCACCAAATGGACGCTGTAACGGCGTTCCTACAAGGAGATATCGAGGAAGAAATATACATGTCACAGCCACCGCATTTTGAAGAGAATGAAAAAGTTTGTCGTCTCAATAAATCTGTTTACGGACTAAAACAAGCGAGCAGACAATGGAACCTGAAATTAAATGCAGCTCTCCTGGAGATTGGTATGTCACGATCAAAAGTAGACCCATGCATATACTATCGAATAATAAATGAAGAAGATATATTATTTATTACTGTTTACGTTGATGACCTCTTGTACCTATACAATAATGAAAACACTATCATGACTATAAAAAATAAATTAAATGAAAAATTTAAAATGAAGGACCTGGGTAAAGCAAGATGTTGCATTGGTTTCAGAATAACTCAAAATGAAAATAAGAATATGATTATGCTTGACCAGTCCCTATATATAGAAAAAATACTTTGTCGTTTCAATATGAGTGATTGTAAGCCTATATATACACCTTGTGAACCAAACTTACAGTTAATGAAGGCGAAAAATGATAGTGAAATTGTAAAAAACATTCCATACCAAGAAGTCATAGGATGTCTGTTGTATCTATCACAGGGAACCAGACCCGATATTGCTTATATAGTAAACACACTGAGTAAATTCAATAATAAGCCCACTAATCAACACTGGATTGCTGTGAAAAGAATATTGCGATACCTAAAAGGAACAATTTCAACAAAACTTGTTTTTGACAAAAATAGCGCAGGTATTATTGGTTACTGCGACGCGAACTGGGCAACTGATTCTGAAGACAGACGCTCCTGTTCTGCATACGTTTTTATGTTTCAGGGTGCTGCCATAAGTTGGTGTTCAAAAAGGCAGCCAACTATAGCGTTATCAAGTACTGAGGCCGAATACATGTCATTGGCAACTGCAGTACAAGAGGCTATTTGGCTTAAGCAATTAGAAGAAGATTTTTGGCCCAACCTTTCAGGTATACCAATTTCATTATACTGTGATAATCAAAGTGCTATCAGTATTTCAGGAAACGATATTTACCACGCCAGGAGCAAGCACATTGATGTTCGATATCATTTTGTGAGGGAAAGAATCTCAAGCAAGCAAGTCTCTGTTCACTATAAAAGCACTCAAGATATGGTTGCAGATGTTTTGACGAAGGGACTGCATCGGCCAAAGCATGAAACATTTGCCAAGGCAATGGGTTTGCGTCCAGAGGAGAGTGTTGATATGAGAACGCAAAGCGCCTGATCTAAGTTGCTTGCAATATAACACACGACTTCAAGTGTGCGGTTCACTCTGTCTTGTTCCAAAACGTTCGTACATAGGTACTGTTGTCAAGTTAATTTAATACCGTTAATAATTTTTTTTTTTTTTTTTTTTTTTTTTTTTTTTTGCACCTGGCAACCCAAATTACCTGGTTGTCAAAAATTTCCTCTAATAAATTTATTTTAATTTTAAATATTATAAATTGTAATTTTACCGAATTATCTAACTCATAATATAAAATATAAATCAATATATCGTGTGAAGTGTTGGTTTTCATATCAGCACTGTATAAATCCAGAAATCAATCATTGAAAAGGAGCTGTCAATCAAACGGATAAAATTTAAAAATCATCGCCAAAAACCTGGGGAGTAATTTGTTTAAATTGATAAGTATAATAATTATTTTCAATATTAAAACTGCACAGACACTATACACTGCTCATACTTATGACGTGAGCTTCTTACCATACACTCATTGGCGCCGTAAGTCTCTTCCTGTTTGACAATAAGTGGAAACATAGTTGTAGACAATTACAAAAGTCACAGACAGTAATTATACACAAAATACTGTACAGCATAGGTACTCAAAGGTTAGACATCATAAACTAACAGTTACACATATCACAGTCATATTTTCTTGTTTACAAAAGTAAAAAATCTCTCATATTATACTTGTTTATCTTCCATAATATACTTACTAGTTCTCTTTCTTTCTTTCTTTCTATTGAATGTATACTTAAACTCATAACACACTCTGATACATCAACACATTGATAATAGTCCACACTAAAGGCTTCAATTCAATATATCCTTTCATAGGTCAATAAATAGGCAGGTACTTTCTTAATAATAAACTTACTACCTCTTTCGCTGTTCAGCTTCTCTGTGTTTGTGTTGCAGGGTCTGTGGATTCATGTCTAACATGCTGACACGCAAGGCCACTGCTCGCGACATGGAGGACAAGCTCAGGAAGGCCCTACATGAACTCAAAGCCTCCCAGAACCTCTGTGACAAATTAAATCTTGAACGCGAGGACAGTGAAGAGGAATTTAAAAATATTTTATTGCACAATAGTAAATTAAAGAGTGAGTTGGCAGATCTGCACAACAGCTGTGCGGAAATCCTTGAACAGAGAAACCAGCTTCAGGAGATTGTAACATCTTTCAGCGCCTGTAGTGACACATATGAAGAAGCGCTTACTCGTATCTCTGAGCTTGAGGGCAGCTTAAGTCAAGCTCACAGCCAAATAAGCCAGCTAAATCTAGACCTAAGCAATCATCAGGTCAACACCACCTTAAGCCTGTATGATGAACTGGTAGGGAGTGATTCATGTCAGCTGTCTGTCCCATCGGCCACTCTAACTATTGATTTAACAGACTCAATCTGTGATCAATCTAATCATGTAATGACAAGTCATAATAAGATTAAAAAGTATTTAAAACTGAATAGATTCATCAAAAAGTCAAAGAGTATAGTAAATAAGAAAAATTCTTACCGTAATGCAGTTCTACAAAAAAGCAAACATTGTAATCTTATAAAAAAATTAAACAAATGTAATATCAAGTTAAAAAATAGTTTAGACATGTATGATACTGACACACAGCGATTGCTCTCTGACTTACAATATAAAGAGCTGTGCTTAAAAGATTTGCTCATCAAGTATGAGAAATCCCAACAGGAAATAAAAGAGCACATATTGGCGGCGACTCATTTAGTAGACATGTGTAAGTACAATGAGGACAGGTTTGAGTCTCTCACTAACAACCATACTTGTGGCTGTATGCATGTGTCTGTTGGTGAGTCGGTGCCAGTATTAACTGAAGTTGGACGATCTGAGCAGTGTGTGAGTAATAATATGGATAGCTCACTTCAAAATAAATATAAAACTGTTGTTTTTTCTGATAAAATAGGAGTAAACTTAGGTTTATTTATTAATAATCATTCCAAACAACCAGTTGTTAATTATTGTATGCCAGGTGCTTCATACATACAAATAATTAAGAGCTTAACTAATATGAAATTTGACAAGTATACCACAGTTGTTATCTTGGTGGGACACGGGTTAGGTGTACATAGGAAGGACCTATATAATAGTTATGAGTCCCTACAAAAGTTAGGGGTACTGAAAGTAATTTTGTGTGCTTTCCCCTATTCAGTTGATTATACTGAACAACAAAATAACTATATAATGTTCTTAAATAATTGTTTACATAATTTGACATTTTATAATGATTTATTTTTATTTTTTGACACTAATAAGTTTATTAGTGGACTTAAAGTGACTCAGGATTTGGTAAGCTTGCCTAGAAAATCAAAAATCCTGATTGCTACATTGATAGCCTATAATATTGATATGATTATAGTAAATATAACAAACAGTAGGCTAAGTGACAAAGCAGTATTATCTAGTAATACTAATAATATTGTGATTAACTCTTTAAACATGTAATTTCGACAAAAGAGAAGCCTAGACATAATATAATACTATTGCATCAGAACATTAATCGCTTCTCTGGCAAAATTTATGATATTGAACTATTATTAGATAAAATTAAAGTTGATATTTTATGCTTTACCGAAACTTGGTTAAAGGCTGATATGATGCTATTTAATATTAACAATTTCACAGTCGCCAGTGCGTTCAACAGAGTGTCTGCCAACGGTGGTGGATCCATTATTTTATTAAATAATAATATTAAATTCAAGAATCGTACAGATATATGTAGTCATTCTGTGGAGCGCGTATGTGAGGTAGCATGTGCAGAGATTGAAAGCTCCATTATCGTATGTGTTTACAGACCACCGGCTTCTGACTTTTCATTGTTTTATTCTATAATAGAAGTTATTCTTAGTAAACTGTTCAAGTCTAAAAAGTCATTAATAGTTTGTGGTGATTTCAACATTGACATTCTTGTTACTTCATCTGAAAGAAACAATTTTATTTCTCTTTTTAAATCTTTTAATATGGATCTTTTGTTTAGTGAACCAACTCGGGTAACAGCCACATCTTCTACGTGTATTGATAACATTATAACAAATGAGAGTGTTCTGGAAAAGACATTAATTAATGGTATTCGCTCGGATCACTTGGCTCAAGTTGTTAAATTGCCTTTTAAGTGTCAAACTTCACCTGTACATAGAACATTTAGAACAACAACTAAAACCAAGTTAGAGAAATTTAATAATCAATTAGAATTGAAACTCAGTAACACTTCATTTGAATCCGACGATCCAAACAATACATATAAAACGTTATTTACAGCAATTTGTAATGGATTTAATAAATGTTGCCCAGTTAAATCTACTATGGTAAATAATAAAATAAAGTTCTGTGACTGGGCAACTAAAGGGTTAAAGGTGAGCAGGGACAACATGTATGAACTTTATCATAAAAAATCGTATACAAATAATGAAGAATTTCATACATATGTTAGGAATTATTCAAAGATATTCAAAATAGTCTGCAATAAAGCAAAAGCTATGTTCATTGCCAATAAAGTTAGTAATTCAACTAATAAAATCAAAACTGTCTGGAAAGTCATAAATACGGAGACTGGTAAAAATAAAAAGGAAGATGTAACATTCACACTTAAAATTAATGATAAACTTATCTCAGATAAATATGAAGTGGCTTCGGCTTTCGAATCTTATTTTTCAACGATTCCTACTGAAGCTACGAAGTATCTTGCATCGTCCCCAGTGAAAGCGGAGTGTCTGCTTACAAATAGTTTTACCAAACATATTCCAAATTTTTTGTTTAATTTCATTGATGCTAGAGAGATTTTAAGCGCTTTCAAGTCTTTAAATTTGAAAAACACAGAAGACTTATGGGGTTTATCAGTTAAAGTCATCGGCTCAATTATTAGTAGTATTGCACCTATCTTAGCAGGTATTTTTAATCAATGTATTGATAAAGGTTCTTTCCCTGATTTGATGAAACAGAGTAAAATCGTTCCCATTTTTAAATCCGGTAGCAAAAATAATCCTTCCGATTATAGACCTATCTCAGTTCTCCCAGCGCTAAGCAAAATCTTCGAGAAAATAATGCTGAATCAATTGTTAGCACATTTCAACAATAACCAAATTTTACATGAACACCAGTTTGGTTTTACAAAAAGGCGGTCTACGACTGACGCCGGAGCTAAACTTTTGAAGCATATTTTCGATGCTTGGGAGAACTCTCAAGATGCGGTTGGCGTATTTTGTGATCTTTCCAAGGCATTTGATTGCGTAGATCATCACACCCTAGTTTTAAAACTTCAACACTATGGCGTTCGTGGAGTGGCACTAGATCTTGTAACATCTTATCTGTGCAGTCGCCAACAAAAAGTAGGTATTAGCGGTACTACGTCTTCAGGGTCTTTAGTTAAAACAGGCGTACCGCAAGGATCAATTTTAGGCCCATTTTTGTTTTTGGCATACATCAATGATCTGCCCTATATGGTAAATGAATTGTGCGATATAGTTTTATTTGCAGATGATACTTCGCTAATTTTTAAAGTGGATAGAAAAGACACAGAACTTACGCATCTCAATAACACGTTATCCACTATATCGAAATGGTTTGCGGCCAATAATCTCATGCTTAATTCCTCTAAAACTAAGTGTATAAGGTTTTCTCTCCCCAATGTTGCTAGGAATGACAGTCATGTCCTAGTCGATGATGTTAGACTCGAACTAGTTGATAAGACAGTTTTTCTCGGCATAACATTAGATAGTAAAATACAATGGGGTCCTCATATAGAAAGCTTAGCTAGTAAATTGAGTTCCGCTGCTTTTGCAGTTAGAAAAATTAGAAATATAACAGATGTGGCTACAGCTAGATTGGTTTACTTTGCGTATTTCCATAGTATAATGTCCTACAGTCTTCTACTATGGGGCTCTGCTGCAGAATTGGAATCTATCTTTATCTTGCAGAAAAGGGCCATTCGTGCAATCTATTGCTTGGGTCCTCGCGAATCCTTACGAAATCGGTTTAAGGAATTTGACATATTAACCTTACCGTCGCTATACGTTTTTGAAAATATTATGTTTGTCCGTAAAAATTTAAATCTATTTGACACAAACAGTAGCCGCCATAACCTAAATACTAGAAACAAAGATAAAATTGTTACACCTAGATTCAGGCTAGCGAAAGTCAATAAGTCTTTTCTCGGGAACTGCATTCGCTTTTATAATAAAATCCCATATGAAGTAACTAAGATGTCTTATAATAAATTCAAAGAGCATGTTAAACATAAGTTGATCGACAAGGCCTACTATAAGGTGGCTCATTACATAGAAGACAAGAATACATGGTTGTAGTAGCTTCTCTCTGCACTTGCAGCCCCCTGGCCAAGTGATAATTGTATGAAGTTTATGTATATTTAAGACAAAAACTGTAATTACCTACATAAATTTAAAAAAAAAGATCCACCAAAAAAAAAACGCCTTGCTGAGTTTCTTGCCGGAGTCTTCTCAGTTCAAGTGTATTCCGAACCGGTAGTAGAGTCTATTGTAAAACTGTAACTGTTGACGTTCATAAGTGCCTTATTAGGGCCTAAACTGAATAAATGAGTTTTTGATTTTGATTTTGATTTTGACCGTAATAAATTGTTTAAACATTACTAATCATATAATCGTGTTTTATTACTTCAATATATGATATGAGTGTATGATATGAGATATGAGTGACTGCTAATTTAACGTTCAGATGGGCTGAATGGAAGAATAATACATTATTGCGTCTGCCCCAATTCGGAACAGAAAAAAAATCGACATAAACAGGGCAGGCAAGTGATGTAATTTAAAATTATCATCGAATCGCCTTCAGTAGGTATAAATAGTCGGTAAAAAAGCTTACCGATGTTATTTTTTTTTTAAGTATCCTTTTTAGACTTAGTTTGCTCCACCTTCGATGTAGAGTCATCTTATCAGGAAGATTCTAGCCAGATACTATCAGTGTAAACTTAAAATATGACTGTTTTCTACCTTACACTTCGTCTAACCATTTAAGAATATAAAACTCATTTATTCAGGCACTTATGAATGTCAATAGTTACAATTTTTACAAAAGACTCTACCACCGGTTCGGAATACACTTGAACTGAGAAGACTCCGGCAAGAATCTCAGCAAGGCTTCTTTTTTTGATGTGGATATTTCTTTTGAATTTATATAATTCAAAATGAACTTTTGCTTAACGATAAGGGTTTTCTTAAATCAATTGTTAATTGTATGATTTAAATGAATCGCAATAAGGTTTATTTTCCTTTGACATTGTTAAACGTAAAAGTAAAATAAATGGTCAGACTTAGTGTAGTCGTATGAAAAAAAACTTTTTTAAATCTCATCAAACCATAAAACAGTACACAACTTAAATCCTTACTCTCAAGACTCGTGTAAAAAAAATTAATACATATGTGATACCTATATAAAAGTATTGTCCAAAATAATATATCTTCCAGTTTTGGTAGTGTTGTTGCACATAATAAGTAAATCAGCACCAAATCATAGCTAGCTGCAAGTTTTCCGATTATCTTATGCTAAATATAAACTTGATCTTTATCAATATTGTTTTACAATAATTACATAATACTGCCATAAAGGAGAGATGTAGAAATGTAACACTTCCTAGCAGGGCCACCAATACAGATTTGAATATGGAATGGATAAAATAAATGTCATTAATTTGCCTAGATCAAATGTTATACATTGCTGTGTTAGTACCAATAAATCTGTCCATTATAAGAAATTACATGTCATGCTAATAAAAAGTCAAAGAAAAAATATGGATAATGTTCACCTGTATTTTAATACAAAATAAATAATCATTATATTGAAAAGAAATATAGCTAAAGAAAAAGATTCTTAATATATTGGACAGGCGAAAATCTATTAGGTACAGCCAGCGTCAAAAATATCTGAACAGTTTAGAACCTTGTCAAATTAACGCAATTCACAGTTTTTAAACAAACTATCAAAAGAATGTCAACTGATTTATTATGAAAGAGTACTAAAGTGTCAATATATTTTTGAAACTGACTATACATCCCAGAATTTGTCGCTAGTTATTGAAATACATTTCAAAAATTTTAATGACTCGGTTCGAGATTTAAAAGGTATTTTGGTGGCTTTGCCAGTACGGTACACATGATGTAGGAAAAGTATCTATAGAGCAATGTAAGATAAGTTAAATTAACTGTGACAATTATAATACAAGAAGTTCATGACACAGCACAGTTAAACAATAAATAATAATTTATTATGATTACTAAAAGCATTCACATAAACCTAAGGAGAAACCGTTTTCATAGTATACATTATACTACATATATTTCATCTCCAAAATAAATGAAGAGGATTCCTAAAGAATGTCAAATTGATAGTTTGTCATACAAAGAGTTCTATATTTGTGTATGGAATCCAGAAAACCTACGAGAGCGCCATCTAGATAATAAAATATTGTCCTGTGAAATAATCACCTAATTTATTTACATTTTGAGATATTTATTTGGTTTTATATTTTAGAAATTAAACGTACCTAAATTAAGTGATTTTTAATAGACCCAATACTTTTTGGTTTTATATATTTTTTACTATGGTTAGTTACCTCTGGGACAATCTATTATCTTGTCCCAGAGCACGTACGATTTGAGTGGGTACGTGCCTCTAGTAATGAAATTAACAAATCATCGATGTTATCAGTCATCTTTTTTGCACTAACACGTACGAACTTAGCGACAGCGAATCATTAACTGCCGACAGTGTCCACCGTGAGCCGGCGACGCGCACCATACCGAGCCTTTTACAATAGGGTAGTTGACACTGTCAAAAATAAATGACCAAACTCTAACCAACCGTAACACATCCAAAAACACGTGGAAATATCAAATATGTTGTACATTTAATGCTTTTTATGATTTTTAAATACCAGTGGAACCACTAAGAGTAGATGATTTGATGCTGTGAAACTATGACGTCATAGTGTAATATTTCATACAAAATTCCATATAAACTATCGTTTTGACATTTATAAAAAAGTAGCTGATTTGATATGTCAGTCAACTACCCTATTTCTTTATCAATTTGACATATTGTATTTATTAGGAGTCTCCTAAAACCTTGGGTTTTATTAATGTATGGGCATGAGTGCCCATTATAATTTTATTATAATTTCTCAAATGTAAATAATTATGTATATTTTGTGTACCTAAAGGAAATTAATGAGCAATGTTACTTGTATGACCAAATTGTCTATGATAATTTGTACAGGTGTTTCGTACATGTCTGTTGCCTTAATGTTTGAAATAATATTTATTTTATTTTATTACCTATCTTCAATTATCATTCAATAATCAATTGGTATAGATCTCAGGCGGGAATCACAAAATTCCTTCCAACAGGGACTTAAACTTGTAATAAATTAAAATGCAAAAATATCTGATACAAATCAAAAGAAATATAATATGTGTAGCACCATGCTAGTTTTTTGTGCATTTTTGTAATTTTTTTTCTTTTGTGCCAATGTGGGCGATATATATTTGAAGAACAGACATGTAGGAACACCCACGAAGTGCTATAAAATAAATAAATACCTCATATTAAAAGTAATAATATAGTGTCAGTTTAAAGAGGCCTTTTTAATTGGATTGTATGATCTTACTTACCATAAGAATTCATTGAATATTAAATATACATCAAATATAAAAACCATTTTAGCTTGGACTTGGTGTTTTATTATAAATTTCGGACCTACAGATATCCTCGGACATTCTTCACACACGGTCACCTGATCCCTACTTAATTAGCAGTCCTTGATTTGTCAATAGCCGTATAGGCCGCGGCCTAGGGGCGGCAGATTTCAGAGGACGCCCACTCAATTTGTTAAAGGGGCGGCTGGTACTATATATACGAGCCTAGGGGGGCTAAGACTGCAAATCTGTAGCGACCCCTGTCAGTTACATAGTTCAGACACCGAATGGTTAGGTGGCGCTGCAATAGATCAACACTACATACAGAACTATCTACATACAAATCTACATCGCGCTAGTGGAGTTTGTTCGCAGATTCGCATATATTAAAGATTCCAACATTAACAGTTGGACCGCGGTCCCCAAGCACGATGACCCAGACTGGCGGAAGATCTTCCCGTTTCAATGGAGGAATCATCCACCTTGTTTCTCCATATATCCGCCACTTAGCAGTTGTTTTATGTAATATAGGTACATAGAAAACAACCAAATAACAGTAACCTAGGTACTCATATATCTAAGCTGACATGTTCAAGCACAGTAATGTTTGTCCTGTGTGGAAATCGAGAACCCACGACCTATATAGGGTATATTAGGTAGGCCACGCCAACTGGCTTGCCATCGTCGGACGTCAGATCCAGTGCCGGTTTTAGCTCTACCAGCACCCTGTGCGAGACGTGATAACCCCCCCCCCCCCCCCTTCTCCCGCCAACAAAAGGGATTTTAAGCCATTATAGCTATTTTATCTTTAGACTTGAGGATTTATTTATTTATTTAGACTCGAGATAGCAGCACTCGCTCATGAGCGACCGGAAATAAAGGTGGGCCTGGCGCCCCTTTACATCTGGCGCCCTGGGCGATCGCCCTACCGTGCCCTACCCTAACGCCGGTACTGGTCAGATCATTTTAGGTTTATATTTTAAAGATACTAGCTGGCCCGGTAGACGTTGTCCTGCCCAAAGATAAAATATTGCTACGTACCTACCTCTACCTACACCTACCTACCCGATACCCCTACCAAACCTCTACCTACCTACACTCATCTACACCTACCTACCATTTTTATTTTATTTCATAGTTATTCTGCTGTCGGTTTAGACGAATCCAACAAATGATCTATCATGACCAAAATCGGCGTTCTCGAGTTATGAATGGTGTAAAAAACCGGACTTTCTTTTATATTTAAGATTTTAGAAAACTATATACGACCATATTAATTTTTGGGAAAACCTAAACGTAAAATCCTAAGTACATTCTTATGGAAATTAGAACAGCATGGAACCTTGTCCATGTGAGTTTAGTTCACTTGACCAGTTATTATTTTTCGAAGGCAATTAGCTTTTGAAGGTCACCGAAAGAACCCTTATACTATTGTTATATCCGTCCGTCTGTAATTTCACCATCTTGGGCGCCATATTGAATTCTAAGCGTATCGAAGGATTCAATAGTTTTACGTTGGTCGATGAAACATATAACTATTTTTTGATGACGTTAACTCTTTTTGAAGACCAGCAAACGAATAAACGAGAAAACAGAAACACACTAGGTAGGTACGATAGGCGATGATAGCTAAGTGGTAGTGACATCAAATGCCGAGATGAAGGTCGCGGGTGCAAATCCTACAATGAGCTTGAGCTTTCGGTGAAACCATCGTGAGAACACCATAGCGGCGGGCTGCCACCCTTTAGTTGAAAATCTCTGATTCCGACAGCTGTACCTACTTGCGAGCCAACTATATCCCACTTTTTATAAGAGTCTAAAAAGGCTACTCGAACAATATTGATGTAGACATTGAATTCCAATGATCTACTGTGATTTCGTAATATGATTTAAGTACCTACCTACATAATGTAATTTCGTAATAATGTTTTCATATAAAATATGCCTCATGTTGTTTTATATAGGTATCTATATGAATGCCTACGTTTTTCCATTTTTAGATATTCAGTTGTAAATATGGCAGAATTAACCCCCGAGGCCTATACATATATAAGTGGGTACAACACATTCGTTACCGATTTGGTCAAAGTTTAATTTAGAGTTTAGACATTAGATTTTTTTTCATTAACGCACACAGAATGATGTCTAGCCTGCGAAAAAGCAATCTAAAACAAAACTCAACTTCTGTTTTAATTTTTTTAATCTGTTTATTAAAAAATACTGACATTGCTTGTGTGGGAATTGTAGAGCCTATATTGTTATAAACGAGTTGATACTAGGTACGTTCATATTTTTAAAGGTTGCTTATAAATGTTTCCTACACGTAGTAGCAGTTAGGTTTGCAGTAAAGTAGGTACACGTCAAAAGTTAAACTCTATTCTAACACAAGGGTTTTTTAATTGACACATAAAACTATGTACTATCACAGAGTACCTAATAATATACTGGTACTCACTTATTATTTATTCGTAGCTGGTACTATTAAAAATATATACCAACCTAATACCATTATGTTTATGAATTCATAATAAAGTTACGAAACGTCTTTTAGTTAAAGTTGCGAAGTCTTTATCGGACTCGTGACGTATGGTGATCGAAAGAGTGAGACGGAGGACACTGGTGCCGATTCTGTTGTTTACGAACTAAAATAAATTGAATCTCACTATATCTCTTTCTAATAGTAAATATAAGAAAGGGATGCAAGATATTTTAGTGCTGTCAGTTTAATCCGATCACACATTTCAACATGAATTTAAGCGCGATCTTTATTGGCCACGACTATTTACCCGTACATTACGACGGTATGGATTAAACTGACAGCATTAAAAATGTTCTATCTTTTTTTTTAATAAAATTTAAAATGAAAGAGAGGTGTCTTGTCTAACGTAAACAACAGAATCGATACCATTATAACACTAATTTAGTTAAATAGCGTTTATGAAAAAGGGGGTAAGCTTGTAGGTAAGTGCAAGTATAATAGTTACTTACTAATTTTATAAAATTGTGAAAATTAGTTTGTTGAGTAATGGATTACTTAAATCATTGCAGCAGTGATATTTTATGTTGAGATAGTACAGTTTTACTTCAAAGCAAATATTTGTGAAATCTGTACATTTTTTTAATGAAAAAGTAAAAAGAAAGTATGTAGCTTTATGAATGTTTCGTTCGTACCTTTGAATCGCGCAAAAGTCGTTTTCAGTCCGTTCGTTTCGTACGGGAATGTATTCAGAAAAACTGTTATTTTTTATGTGGAGGAAAAAATCCAACCTGAATCCCGTATACAGACAATATTGTGATCACGTCCCACGAAGACTCAATCGGTTGGCGAGATCAAATTGATTCCATCACTACAGGGACGTATTTGATTTGAGGAAGTTTATTTTAAATCTAAGATCGTATCGATAGTGGAATATATAAACACATTTTTTAAATAAAATAAAGCCCATGCTATGAATCTTGAGAACCATATACCTACACTAGGCTGGGCCTGTCCTGTGAGGTTTTGAAAAATACCTGTGTTTTTGTTTGTCAGCTGAAAATCAGATAGGTGGTCCATCTGGGTAGCTACTGTTGCACCAGGGTATTTCCATTGTGTTTGTTTAGTTCATTTGTTTTTATTCTAGGTTTTTCAATTTTTCATGTCATGCTAACTGTTTTAAAAATAAAATGAATTATGTTTATGAAGATCTTTCTTGACATTTTCATTATCAAAATATATTTAATTAATTACTTTTTTTTATTTGAATTGTAGTTTGGTAATTATATACCGATAAATAATTGTCTTTTTAATATTATATACCTACTTAAATGAAAATTGGGCACTTGCCCAAATCGGTTCAGGCCTAAAGCTGACTCTGTGCCGTCACGGACGAGGCCGGGCGTCAAATCATGTCACAATCCGGGCCGCGGATTACCTCCACTGTGAAAGGATTCACGATTACTTGTTGTTACACAAAAATCTACTTTATTGTTTTATTTTATGGCAAATACCTATCTATATGTTTTGATTTGTACACATAAGCAGTTAGCGGAGGCGCGGCGGCGGCGAAGCCATTGGTCGATTAACGGTGCAATACTATTATAAAGATAACTGTAACCATATTGCCAAAGAATTCTAACGTTTAGTGCGAGTCTGACCCACAGAGGGTTCCGTACAAACTTAACTTTGTAATTCAGTGTAACTAAAAATGTATGCTTTTCGCAATTTTTTCTTTATCTGTCCTATAAGACGTTGCTTCGTACCAAATTTCAAGATTCGGAGTTCACGGGAATATGCAGCATAAACGGCTGTATCTTTTGATTGCGTTGGCTTATAAGTTTGATTTTTTCACAGCTCCAAGCGACAGTAGACCTGAGTATTTGATATGAATTTCAGCTTGATACCTCCACGCGTTCCTGAGAAAAAGGGTCTTCACAGACAGACAGACGGAAAACATAGTGATCCTCCAGGGTTTTTTTTCCTTTTGAGGTACGGAACCCTAAAAATGATTTAAGTACCGAATATTATACTTTCATATGTATGTAAAAAGCTGTTATTTTGACATTACAAACAGACACTTAAATTTTATTTATGTGTATAGATTCTTAGGTCATACTGTGTTCTGTCGGTAGATACCTAGTGATGCATTAGTATTCAATGTCTGATGTCAGAAGTATCTAGGGGCTGGGGAAATGAAATATTATTACAAACCTACGTATTAGTCGTGTGTCTAGACTTTCTAACACGCCTAGGCACTAGTAGAATTTATAAGTAGTACGCAAGTAGGTATAGTAGGGAATAGACGGCACTGATTTTAGGGTTTTGGTTTTGGCCTATATGAAGCTAAAAGTTAGCAAAAAGCAGCTGCACAGTCTGCAATGGTTGGTTGGTACTGCAGGGACGTTACGTGCAAAAATATTTTAATTTTATAGAACTTTTTAAACGACTTCGAAAAAAAGGTGGAGGTTATCAATACCCACCGTATGTATTTTAAATATGTTTTTTTCACGCAAAACTTTTTTGGTTATGAACCGATATTAATAATTATTTTTGCGTTGCCAAGGTCCCATTTTAATTTTATTGTCTTTGAAGGGTGTTTTACTAGTTTTGTTAAAAGTCGATTACTTTTTTTTATTGAGAAATGAAAACAAAAGACAGTAAATTTTTGGCAGATAAAGATGTTATCGCAACTATGAAAAAGTGCACATAATGATTCTAAACTTTTCACTTCGAGATAAAATTGATCTCTTTAAAAAAACCGTATCGAATTGAGAAACACTTTTGAATCTGAAATCGGATGAAAAGGTCACGAGCCATTTACATATTAAAAAACCCAACCAAAGTCCATTTCTACCAAAGAATCTATTAGTTATAGTACTTTAGGCATTTAGGTACATGTATACAAAGAAACCTATTTATTTTGGGTTACTAACCTCATAAAAAAAACGCTCCTCGAAACAGTTTAATACTACATAAAAACACCTACCTATTTGAATATGTAAGTACTATAAGAAACTTAGGTTCCTAATAAAAATAAACACCCTTTAGCAGCTTGAGGCAATGATCTCAGGTGAAGGGGACCGCTAGGAGAATGCGTTTTTGATGCCTGTTAATCTCAGAATCTGATAATCTGATGTCAATGGGAAGGTTCGCTATTTTCTTAGGATTAGCCGTTTCCGGGATTATTCTATTAAAGACACTGAGGTATATTACTACGTATAGAGAAGCTATCCTAAGCAAAGGACATGCTCCATTTTTTTAATATTCATCCAATGTCATCTGCAAAGCGGAGATATGAAAAATTCTTATATATTGGTGTTATGTATCGAATTACTTTTATAATTATGTAGGTAGGAGACAAAACCTTGCAATAAATCAGTATGCTTTGGATCTCGGAGTTTGATTGTCGCCTATACAACACTGGCGACCGAGTGAAACATTATTATTTTCCGCGTGCATTATTAAGTGTTGAAAATGCCTATTGGTAAAGTTGAACAGTTTCAAGTAGGAACTCAAAATTGGGACACTTATATTCGTCGTGTGAAACAATTTATGACTTACTATATCCTCCCAGAATCACAAAAGGCGATGATATCTCGTCTGGCTGGCTACCACCCTCAAGTTGAAAAGTCGTCAACCACCTATCGGTGTGTTCCGGCAATGGCACTTGAGAGCTTGCGTTCTCGGTATTGTAACAGGTCAGCAACACATTGGTAATACCTCTGGTATTGCAAATGGCGATAGGCGACGGTTTCCACTTACCATTAGGTGGACCGCCTGCCATGAAAAAATAGGTAATTAGGTACATTTCATGACTAAAAAAACTGAAATAATAACAAAAATCCACTATCACAAATGCTAACCAACTAACAACGGCAAGTCAAATCAACTAGCCTTTCCTTAACTACGTATATACGAACGTCGTGTTCGTGATCTCATTTGCAAATTGTCTATGTTCGAACATAAAAAAACATAACATTTTTACAACGTCTGCATGGAAAATTGGAAACGTTCGAACAATATTTGGGAAATAACAAATTTATGCGAGAACAAGTAACGATATTACATGTTCCAATGATATCCTGTTCTTTTACACGATCTTTGTTGTTTTAATCTCAGTATATGCACAATGTATTCATTTAGGTATAAGTACATGCGCACACATAAGTATATTTACTGTCTTTACGCGGATGGGGGGCTAATTTCAACATTCATATCTGAGTATCAAAGTTACCGACATAGCCCGAAGAATTGCCAAACTTAATTGGCAGTGGGCGGGGCACATCGCTCGTAGAACCGACGGCCGCTGGGGCAGAAAAGTTCTCGAGTGGCGACCACGAACCGGAAGACGCAGCGTGGACAGGCCCCCCACAAGGTGGACCGACGATCTTGTTAGTGTCGCGGGAAACCGCTGGATGCGGGTAGCGCAAGACCGGCCATCGTGGAGATCCTTGGGGGAGGCCTTTGTCCAGCAGTGGACGTCTTTCGGCTGATATGATGATGATGTATTATGTGTAGGCACGTGGCCAAAATCGGAACTAACGCTGCTATTTTGTGAAGATTCACTTTTTGTGAGTTCGCTCTGTCCGCTTATCATTGTTGTGTTGTTTTTGCTTGTTATTTAACACTATCTCTCTGACCCCACTTCTTATTACTTTCGGCATAATATTAGATTAAAAGTTAAATAGCGCCCTCCTGCCGATGTCATTCGACGGTCAAAACATCCTTGTTGCACTGTAACGTCGAATCCTATAGGTAAAAGTACACGCGTACGAGTGCTATAGCCTCCTGTGGCTAGCACCTTCGAGTCCATTAAAAAGAAAAAAAAACGATGCAATACAATCAATCGGGCACTCAACGCTCGCCGGCCGGGGCGGGCGCGAGTAGTAGGTGTACCTATTAATTATCTTTAAAGTATAAAATGAAGTCGCTTCCGCTGTCTGTTCGCTTAGATCTTTTAACCTATTCAACAACAGATTTTAATGCAGTTTTCAGTAATACATATAGTGATTCAAGAGAAAGGTTTATATGCATATTATAATACAGAAAAGCCGAGAAAGATCGTCGTTAGTAAATACATATTACATATAAAATATTAATAACTTACATTTTCATAAAAAAATATATAAATCTGCTGTAAATTATAGAAATTAATTGCTAGATGCAAGTTATATTGCAGGAGCAGCTTTAAAACCCCGTAGATACAAGCTTTGTTATGACTTGAAAGAGCCACTCAACCCAAATAATATACTATACTATATTATTTTATTGGAAGCGCTATTCGTGAATCCAACAAACGACACAGATAAAATAAAATAACATTTCATGACGTTGTTTCTAACGGTTAGCGAAAGCGGGTTCAGGTCAGTGGGTCGGCCATACAGTGAAAATTTTATATTGTAAAGCTACCCCGTCTTGTATTTTTATTTTGGCAACGAGTCTGCCCGCTGAGCTGGGCTCGCCCCTGGCTGCCAGTGACAGCACCAAATTAAATCCTACTCCCAGCGAGCACTTATTAAAATCCAGCCGAAAAACTGCTCTTTTACCGCACAATGGGTAATCTAGAGGCTGGATGTAATGGAGCCTACGAATAAGTTATAAGCGACGAGCGGGTTATAGCTTGATTACCAATTGACTTGTTTGTTTCTGTCTTTGATTTTCAAGCCTTCTCCATGAAAACTGTCTATTCTAAGTTTTATTTATTTATTTAAATGTACTAACAGCATACGTACAGTTACTTTTTAAAAAATGTGTGCCAATTTCAGGTACACTGGCAATGCTGCAACACTAATATTAAAAATAAAAGAACGAGGATACAAAAAAACGAAACTAGGACATAAGCTATTATGTTATGATTCTATCTAAATATGCGTATTTTTTTTTGCGTTGGCAGCCCTGCTTAAATCTCTTCCAAAAAACCATTGAAGATTTACATTAACCATAATATAATTAGTAATTATATTATTTCCTACTTAATAATTACTATAACGTCTTTAGGAAATAGGATTATTTGGTCACAGTTGTCTTCTATTCTTTGCTTAGATATTTTACTATTAATTTATTGTTCACCTCTTTTAACATGAGATTTTCTAAAATTCATACTCGCTGCCGTTCACGCTACCGCTCACGCTAGCTCTTATACCCTGCATCCGACTTCACCCGCGTTAATATTAAGCGTCGTATTATTAAATTAATTTCCGGATGTGTCGCGGGAATCGGGATATGAAATACTGGTTCGCGACGGCGCGGGAGAGAGTGCGGGCGCGGGTGCGGGCGCGGGAGCGTGAGATAACATAATATTGTTTGCTGTTTTACTGCCACCCACTTTGTTGTTATACGACCTGATGTTTTTATTATTAATTGCTTTTTGGTACTGTTTACTATTTTCATATATTATTTACAGTATAATTCACACCTTCAGCACCTGCCGGTGTGTTCCGAAAGACGTATTTGAGAGCCAGTTCCCTTGTGTGCTTACCAGTTACCACTCTCGGTCACATAATCATTGACCACGGTGAGATTGTGGTCAAACTCAGGTTTCATCATCATCTCCCTGCCCTGTTCCCAATAATTAGTGGTCGGCGCAATATGTAATCTCCATTCAGCCCTTCTATCTGTCATATTGGCATTCACTAGCCTTTCTTAGTTAAACACAAATAAAAACACAAGCCATGTTGTTGCAGTTGGCGCTAGGTACCTTTTAAGCGGCAGGTTATGGGATCGCTTTCCATCCTTGGAGCGCGAAATTCAAATTTTATCACATTTTTTGCTAATTGCAGCTCAGTTATAGGTCGTAAGTTATCAACATGTTATTTGCGACATAATGGTAATATATTTACTGATTAATAACAAAAGAAATCATCAACATATTCTTCCAAGGTATATTAGTAACATTTTCATGAAATAGTCGTATAATTTTAGTAATAATCTGGTCGCAAATATCATGTTGATAACTTACGACCTATAACTGAGCTGCAATTAGCAAAAAACGTGATAAAATTTGAATTTCGAGCTCCAAGGGCTCCGAAGGTTTTACCTTAAATATAGGTACATAAATGAATCATAAAACATAACTAGTTTTTTCAGTCATTCTTGTAAAATGAAACATCATCCTATATATATCTACAGATACGCTGGCTTTACAGCTGCTCCGTGCGTATATTAATTAACTGAGTAGAATAGAACATTAGTAAATTAGCATTCAAAGGCTGCTAAATTTAACTAAACCTACTTGATTTCTAAGTAATCTAAAAATACTTATTAGAATCTTAGTACTTTATCTAGCTATCTCCCGCGGTTTCACCCGCTTTTCCAGGATAAATAGTAGCCTATGTCCTGCTCCATATCATAGACTATCTGCGTGGCAAATTTCGTCGCGATCGTTTTAGAGGCCGACGCGTGAAAAGGTAACAAACAAACAAACTCACAATATATTAGTTAGGATTAGCCATTGGATAGTTACTTAAATTGTCAATTGACATCGTATTCTAAAATGTTCTTACAGATCTCCTATCGTCGAGTAAACGTTAATAATTTATGTTTATTTTTACTAACTCCCGCTCGGCTATAAAGGTAAGCTTTGTCTTTCCTTCTCGTTAATTTCATGGCTTTCTCTGCGTCTAAAACTGTTCTGCGGGCTTATAGTATATTACGTCAGATTTAGTAGCGTTTATTCAATGCTGTTCCCAGCGATTTTTGGGACAAAAATAGAAAACCTCCAGGTTCCATGCTACCTTTCTATAATTTTTTTATCGATGTCCGATCCTTTAGCATATTGTTACCTGTGAAAACGTTATAAATCGTCTTTCGCTTTGCTATTTACTATCCCCGCGGTTTCCACTGCGTTCTCGAAGATCCAATGTTTTCCTGATATAATAAAAAAATATTATAAAGTTTAAAACCAGTGGTGCGTCAGGTGTCTATATACGGCACAGACCGTTTGACAGCGGAGGTCACTGATAGCACAGATTATGTATATATAGCTAGCTAGCTAGTTAACTTTGTTTATCCACATGAAATTTTCAAAATATGTTCCCAGAAACAAAAGCTGCCGTCACACTGTTGTCTACTATAAAGGGAAATCTATTAGAAACACTAAAATTATTTTATGTCTCGTCTCCGCCGTATATTACTCATTAACTGTAAGTCAGGTTAGATGATGTGTCTACAAGAACGTATGTGTGTGTAAAATGCACCACGTCCGATACATTTATCTCCCCGACCAGAACCGACACGTGCTTTTTACTCATCCTACCTTTACTCGAAGGCACGTACGATTTTGACGCCTTCTGTGATGAAAACTGAAACTACTCGCATCCTCTGCAGCGTGGTGTTTATTATCAAGCTTTTCTGTTATTAACAGGATATTCTCCGTAAATGACTCCGTCCCTTACTAAACTGATGAAGGACAAGTGAGACAGGCTCAATTTTAGTAAAGGCTTTATGTTATTTTTAAAAAAACTTAGCCTTTTTTTAATAAGAAAATATTCTGTTCCTGTTAGATCTCCGAATGTATGTTCATATTTTCAAGTTATTAGGATATATTCTCTATTTTTTTTTTTTTTTTTTTTAAAGGACTAAGTTGGTAGCCTCAGATGGCTGCAACAACCTTACCGGACAAATCGGCGAGCGCAGAGGGCTCTCAGCCGGGTAATATTTAGGTAACAACGCCTGAGGGCACCCCCGAATGGGGTACGAACCTCGGCTCAGGGCGTTACCGGGGGAGGGGGAGGACTTTGTACGAGTTACGACTAATTGGGGGCGGTCGGATTACTGTAGACAGCTCGGGCCGCTTGAACGGGACGAGACTGAGTGGGACGTCGCGGCAGTCCTCGCCGTCGAGGACGGTAGCGTGATCGGTTGTGTGTAGTGTGTTGTGTGTTTATAAATTGTTTTATCGTGGGGAGACCTAAGTCAATGTGGAGATTTTCATTACGCATGTACCACGGGGCGCCCGTGGCCTTGCGCATGAAGGCTATGGATCCGTGATGGAGCTGCATGTGCGAACACAGTACTAGCATAAGTCATGATGGGGCGGATACACGTGGTATAAAGTCTAACCTTGCTTTTAAGTGCAAGTTTAGATTTACGATTTAATGAAAAGTGGAGGCGCCCTAAAACAAAGGCGGCGCGCGCGCGGACCGCTTTAATGTGGGCATCAAAGGTCAAACGATCATCGAGAGTTACTCCGAGATATTTGGCTTGCCTTTCCCAGGGATTGGTTCACCGAATAGAGTAACTGCCTTTGGAGGGGAGGGGGTACCTCGATGGTAGGGTCTGTAGAATAGGACCGCCTGGCTTTTGAACATATTCTCTAGTTTTATAAATCTATTCCAACAAAGAACGCCAAAAAATATTATAATTTCTCGGAAATCGTCGCCTTAACATACTTTATATACTTTATCTTTCCGCCCCCCGATTTCACCCGCGATCCCTATTTTACCTCCTCAGGGATTGAGTTTTCAAAAATTCTTTCTTAGCGTATGCCTAAGTCATAATAATAGCTATCCGTCCAAAGATACTCAACTCAAACGCACTCACTTATGGACGTATGTAGTTACATCGTCGGTTGGCAATACATTTAAACTGAGAAGACTCCAACAACAGTCTTCTCAGTTTAAGTGTATTACGAACCGGTGGTACAGTCTATTGTAACTTCCGACGTTCATAAGTGCCTTATCAGGGCCTAAACTGAATATATGATTTCTGAGTTTAAATGGATTTAAACTCAAGAATCATTTATGTTTAAGCTTTGATGGCATGAAATGTTTATGTCAACTATGCCTATTTCTGTGGATTCTTGATAGATAAAATTGATTCCCCCAAATTAGATCTTGGTAGTTAGTTTTTACCAAAATCTAACGAGCCATTTTCTATAACATCTAAGGAACATACCTTTTTTAGTTCATTGAATATAATGGAATTAGGGTAAAGGTATTCGATAAACGAACTTAATGTGACTTAAATTGTGCCTACGAAAGAAATTGTTTCAGCAAAATTATAACAAATTGTTAAATAAGTAATATTGTAATTGGCTTATAAACTTAAGAATTTGCTTCGAAAAGCTTTGCTTTTCTTTATATTTTTGTCCTTTGAAATAAAATAACCGCTTATAAAAGAAACTTTTTTTATTATTTTTATATTAACAACTATGGTAAACTTTTTTTATGAAAACTATGATAAGTAGATAACTTTGTCGAAACTTGGTTTATTGTGGAGAATTACTTATATTTTAGTTTTCGATTACTTGTAGAATGTTCTTATGAAAGTCACAGAAAAATAATGTAATTAAGTACGAAACTTGAGGTATAAATCGGGGTACTTAAATGGTAGCTTGAAACTTAGAATTTTGAATTTAAGGGTGAAGCGCGAAATTCAAATTTTATCAAGTTATTTGCAAATTGCAGCTCAGTTATAGGTCGTAAGTTATCAACATGTTATTTGCGAGAGGAATGGTTAGTATATTTACTGATTAATAACAAAAAAAAAACATCAACATATTCCTCCAAGGTATATTAGTAACATTTTCATGAAATAGTCGTATATGTCAGTAATATACCTTGGAGGAATATGATGACATGTTGATAACTTACGACCTATAACTGAGCTGCAATTTTCAAAAAACTTGATAAAATTTGAATTTCGCGCTCTAACCGACGCCTCCACCTTAGATAGTTTTTACGCCATTTAATATGGAGTTCGATATGTTGATGCTGCAGGTCGTATCTTCGATTCCCATCTAGGACAAGCATTTGTGTGCATAAACATGTCTGTCCTGAGTCTGAGTGTATTTTAAAAAAATAAGTTTTGTTTTTACAAAAGATTGTGAATATTTTATTTTGACCGTGTGTTACAAAGCAAACCTAATTTAAAGAACTAAGTGTGAGAATATAGAAAACTGAAGCATATGCACGAAGCTATCGACTCATAAATGTAAGTGAACTTGGAATCTGAAATACTTACATTTAATATAACTTAATAATTTTATTATTTATATATCTCTGTATGACACAAAGTACGTATGATGCATAAAATTAAATCAAAATGTAATATTTTTTATTCAAATATTGTTTTCGCTAACAATTCGAAACATCCAAAATTATTTGTACTAGGCCTTGAAGATTGAGTCCAAACGAGATTTTTATATGACTGTAATATATCAAACAAGAAACTAATGGAATACCTCGGTAGATATAGTTGGAAAATCCCTTTTGATACTTTAAATTACATTGTTTCTGCCCTCATATTTTTCAGTTTATTTCTAACAGACCAACATTTTTCCTTTCATCAAACTAATCAAGATTATCCACCTTATTTATTTAAGTCATCGTACCTTTAAAGGCAGTCTATTTACTTTTTAACCTCGTCTTAGTTTTATATTAAGTTCAGTTAATACGATCCCGGCATTCATGAGTTAATATATTTTTTATATTCCACCTAATGAAAAGTTATGAGCTAGTCCGCCCGTCGGTCGTTTGTAGGTACTTACTCGATATTATATAGCGATATAAGGCTTTACGAATATTGCTCAGTTTAGTTGTATTTTATTACGTCTACGTTGATGTGTCTGTCGTGGGAATTATGTTGGTATAGTTTGTTTAAAAGGTTTTTTGATGGCCATATTGATGCTTCAGTTTACAAATTCGAATTGGTTCTTATTTCGAAGTATATTCATACCAGCCGAAAGACGTCTACCTACTGCTGGACAACAAAGGTCTCCCCCAAGGTTCTCCACGATGGCCGGTCTTGCGCTACTCGCATCCAGCGGTTTCCCACGACCCTCAAAAGCCGCTCGGTTCTAGAGAATATATGACGCGGAACAGTTTTTCTGAAAATCTAAATTTTTCATTAGTAAAGTCAGAAAAAATCGTGAATATGGTCCTTTTTAAAATTAAGAATGAATGTTTCTCTTATTTGGGCGTTTCGAATCACTTGAAAATATTAACATACATTCTGAGACCCTCAAAAGCTGGGTAATTCAGAGCCGCTCGGTTCCGGATCAATTCGGATTACGAACCCAATAGGTCATGAGGAAAAATGCTAGTATTTTCCAATTTCAGACATCAAATTAGAACGAGGTAGACAGTTCATGATCATGGTAAAAATAACGGTAATAATACAGTATCGCTATTTAAATTAAATTAAATCGTTCCTACCGATCGGAATGGAAACCGAGTCGGTTTGAATAAGGGGGAAGATCGTCGGTCCACCTTGTGGGAGGCCTGCCCACGCTGCGTCTAATGACTAACTCATTCAAGCTAACTCACTCAATCATGACTGACTAAGGACTAATGTATCAATACAGTATAATTAATATATTTTCCTTTAGAGTTATCTTCCGAACCGGTGGTAAAGTCTATTATAATGATTGTAACTATCGACGTTGATAAGTGCCTTACCAGGGCCTAAACTGAATAAATAAGTTTATCTACTCTCATATCGTAATGTTCTTATTATGAAATCAAAATCAGTACTCTTTCATTTCATCATAGTACAGTTGTGTTCCCAAGATAATGCTATAAAATAACTTTTTTTCTATTATAGTACACTTTGGAACTATCAATAGTATAATCAATCAGTATCAATTCAATTTGACGATGACAATGTGACAAATTTTGACTTGAACTCTAGAGGTAAGAATTTTCGGGAGTTGGCAACACGGATTTGATTAGGTATATGATTATTGTGTCTGTTTATTTTACTACTATTACTACTATTTTGATTTGATTTTGATTTTTGGGAATAGCTTATCCGAGGCTAATCTAGCGCAACCGCAAAAAATAGAACAGAACTTAGTTTATTTTCATTTCTCTGCACATTACACCATCACACGAAGCGATGAAAAACTGTTTCCAGTATAAAAACAGTAGTCCTTTTTATCAAAGTTATCTTATTTAGTTTTACTGTTAGTTATATAGTCTTACTAGCTTCTGCCCGTGGTTTCACCCGCGTTTCCGAGGTATATTATGTTTTCCCGGGATAAAAAGTAGCCTTTATGTTATTCCAGATATATTACACACACGTACGTCGCGGTTCGAAAATCTCAAGGACTACCTACTCCATACAATTCTGACTTTAAGGTCTACATTCAGTACCCTCAATGTCAAAAGTGTTGCAAGTTGGAACTTTGTTGGTTAATACTGGAAGCTGGATTACATATAGTTTTAATCTGGTGGAAGTAGAAGCTTGGCTGTGGAGCCTTTTGTTCGCGTTTTTCACGAGAGTGTACTGTGACTACGTACGTACCAGTGGCAGGCACAAATCGTGAGCACTTGGTTAGCAGTGATACACTCTAGGCACATAAGGCGACGATATCGGAGAAATTATGATTCCAGATTAAGTTTTTCTCGGCATTCTTTGTTGCAAGAGATTTGTAAAAAATACATGTTAAACTAGAGAATATAAGATGCTGAATAGTTTTTTTTGAAAATTGTAATTTTTCATTAGTAACGTCAGAAAAAAATTGTGAACATGCCTCTTTTTAAAACTAAGAATGATTTTTTCTCTTATTTTGGCCATTTAAATAACTTGAAAATATACATTCTGAGATCCAATAGAAAGAGAATAGTTTTCTTACTTTAAAAAAGTGCAATCTTAATTATATCTATTTGTTTTAATGTCAGAAGATTGACAAGCTGACAGGCGGTCCACCTGATGGTAAGTGGTTACCGTATTCTAGGTCTGGCAATACACTGGCAAATTTGACAATACCTCTGGTATTACATTGGCAATACCTGCCAAAAAGGCAACTGGCAAAAAAACACTTTTTAAAAACACTGAAAGTTATTTAATGAAAAATAAAGTGTAAAGACAATTAGGACCAATGTGTCCGCCACGAGATTTAATCCAGACTAACTAACTGTGTGAAATTACCCGCCTCGAAATGTGTCATAAGACTGTAATCGATTGTTCAATGAATGTATTGCGAAACATATGCATACAAAGATCAGCGAATCTTGATGCATATGATATCCCTGTTAAACTAGATATAACAGTACTAAAAAGTACCCTACCACCGTGTTATGGTTTCCTCACGATGTTTTCCTTCAAGCTCAAGTTCATTGTAGGATTCGAACCCACGACCTTCATCGCATTGACGTCACTAACTATGAGCTATTATCGCATTAATTTTTTTTTAGATTATTAACCGTTTAATCTCTAACAACACGAGATCAAACCAATGAGACGGTTCTACGACCTTGGACTTAATATGTTGCGTGTTACAGACGATTATCCCTTCACAGGCGCTTACTCAAGTGGTTCTTGTTAATTAATAAACACTACAACCTCAAATGAATAATATAGTAATATACACTGGATGGCAAAGAAAATGGGTCGGTAATAAAAAATGCGATAACTTTTAAAATATTTGAGCATTCATTAGTAGTAGTTTATGATACTGTTGCATAATAGGGGTTATTAAATACGAGTGTGAGTTTAAGTACCGAGCCGTAGGCGAGGTTCTTAATAGTATCACACGAGTTTTTAATACCTAATTATGTGCATACAGTATTTTATCTAAACTCATATAAATAATGTAATTGAAAGGTAAAAAACCAATAGTATTTTGCTACCCAAAAATAATAAAATGTGGGCAAAAACAACAATAAAATAAACAAACACAATAATCATATACCTAATCAAATCCGTGTTGCCAACTCCCAAAAATTCTTACCTCTAAAGTTCAAGTCAAAAATTCGTCAATATTACATGTAACCACAGACAAAGTAAAATTGCATCTAAAATTGAATTGATACTGATTGATTGTACCATTGATAGATCCAAAGTGTACTATACCCACTTTATACACGGGTGTGTATAAAGTGGGTCATTAAAGTACTGTTTTTGATTTAATAATTAGCACATTACGATATGAGAGTAGATAAAAGCGTTTATTTAACTTCACGTGTCAGTATGTTTAGGTTGAAACTGGCAAGTCAATTTCAACACACTTCCCGGTGTTCATTGTTCTGAAATTTGGTACACATAATATATGTCCAATGACAACACAATAATATGGTGTCATTGAGCTGATATGATATTTTTTTGAATCTTTCTTGTTGACATCACATGGTTTGTGTATTTTGCCAGTGTCAAGTATTCTAAATCTATAATATTCTTCAAGTATATGCCTAATTTTCGTCAAGTTATATTTTAAGATAAAATCACTATTTCAAAAGTCATAGTCAGTCTCGCAGTTAGTTTAAGTTATGTTTTAGTACAATGGTGGCTGTTCTACAAAAACTTCACGGTCTTTTTGAGACAACTTGAAAAGCCACTATACACGTAATCATTTCATTTCACTTCATTGGTGCACTTGTATTGATCTTTATTGGACAAAATACCACCGACAATTTTCAATAATACTCAAATACCTACACGATTGTGTCAAAAGTCCTATATTAAAGATTGTTTCATTACAAATATAGGAATAAGTAATAAAACCTTTTTATTCCTTTCTGGTAATTGTCTTAAAAACCATAAATAAAAAGAAAATATTTTAGTTTTTGAGTTTTTTGTTACCGACCCACTTTCGTTGCAGCCCAGTGTAATCCACTTATCTGTTACCTACAAAGCGAGAGTTCAGTCACTTTCCAACTTCCCCACAGTTAACCGATGTGGGATATAATAATACGTTTATACTAATAGATATATATAATATATGCCACATATATCTATATATTATAATATTCCTTACACATTCCTTAACCACAGACTTGGCTATGGGAGCCAAAATATAGGTTTTGTGGGTGAAAGCACGAGGTGGAAAGCTGGTCTCTTATAAAGCTATTACATGTTACTTTCAAAATAATAGAAGATTGTACAATAATCCAAAATAATGCTTCCGTCATAAAGCAACGAACCGAACAATTTATTGAATAAAAATGATGGAGGGAAGAAAATTTTCGGAAGCCTTCCATACCAGTAACACTAATAAAAATACCAAATTTGATTTTCCAACGAATTGAGGGCGGGATGGCCCCGAACGATTGATAAGAACCGAATACCTACATTTTAGAATGGAATGATTTATGAAAAACCCTCATAAAAAAAGAAGCCTTGCTGAGTTTCTTGCCGGAGTCTTCTTAGAGTCTATTGTAAAACTGTAACTGTTGACATTCATAAGTGCCTTATTAGGGCCTAAACTGAATAAATGAGTTTTGAGTTTGCTCAGTGTGGTGAGCACTCGGTAGCAAATATAGGGCCGGTTTCTGAATTGAGAATTCTAGCAATAATCAGTAGAGTTTTGCAACTCAACTGAATCAACTTTGAATTCTCAATTCAGAAACCGGCTGATAGTATAGCACGGTGGTAGGGTATTTTGTGGTACTCGGCTGGCTGGCTCAAGATGAAAATCTGTTGCCAAGCACCTGCCGCTGAGTTCCGTTGCACTTGAGATCCATTCCCTTCTAGGCTTTATGTACTTACCACCATTGGCCACGTCATCATTGACCTTGAGATAGGGGTCAAACACAATAAATAAATAGTAAAAAAAAAATTGCGGGTGACAGTAGACAGACAGGGGGCCAATTCCACTAATAAATTTTGATTAGATTACAAATGGATCGCAGCTGAATGACGATTTTTGCACGATTTCGTATTCCACTAATAAATCTGACAACGATGAACGAACGATGTTTCGGTTACTAAGGGCAACAGCGATTACAATCTAATCATAATAATCCCATCGTGGATCGGTTTCGTTTATTATTGGATGTCAACCGTTGTAATTTAGCAGAATTGGCCCCCAGGTATGAAAATGAACCTGAATTGAATTGTCATATCAATTCATTAAGGTTCATCAGAATCTACATTATACTGAGTCATAGATTAAACAGATTAGATTAGAGATAAAGCTCATTTTCATATATTTTTAGCTACCAAACAACAACGTAAATAGTGTACCTACAGTATGACACAACTTAGATGTAGTATCGGCAAAACGTATACACTTCACTCCCGATTAACACAACTAATAAAAATAATTCATTATCGCGCCATTCAACGTTCAACAAGATCATTTTCTGAAGTACTAATAAACATGGGTAATGTTGTAGGCGCACTCTTTTCGTAAACGATCGATTTTACGAATTTTGCCGATGCTTCATTTAAGTTGTGTCATACTGTACTACTGCAATGGCTGCGACACATAAAGACGTCTGTCTCTCAATTTTATTGTGTTAATAAGGTTCACCGCGTTAATTAAACTCCAAGACGGAATGCTGGAATTTCCCTAACATGGGACAAATAAGCTGGTACGCTCGCGAGACGTACGTGCGTACAATTTAGAGCGATTCGATATCGCATCGAGTTTGTTACATTCGAATGATTGGGTTTTTTTATTTGATTGCGGCGTACGTATGGAATAATTTTAATAAATAATTCATATATTTCACGGAGAGAATTTGACGTTGATTTTATTTTATGTCACTCTTTTTTATTGAAAACTAGCTGTTTCCCGGGATAAAAAGTAACCTATAACCTTTGGGGATATTGTAGCTTCCTATTAGAGAAAGATTTTTTCAAATCGGACCAGTAACTCCGGAGATTAGCGCGTTCAAACAAACTCTTTAGCTTTATTATTAGAATAGATAATAAAATATATCCGGTTCATTCAACAAGAGTTTCATAGTAATTAATTAGCCATACTATTATTTCGTAGCCAACTCAATAGTCGTAGCGATGTAGCCCGTAGCTCCACAGACATTCGTAGCAAGTAACTGCGTAGAATTTCGTAGCATATAAAACATTCGCGTAGATAAATAGTGCAGTAGAAAAATAATGATAATAATGAAGGCAAAATTAAACTTCTGCGATTAGGACCAAGTATGTATATTTAAATTAGAAACTAAGACTAGGTGTTATTCGTGGTTTTACCCGCGTTTTACTAATAATCTTTCTCTCTTTATACGTCAGACAGATTAAAGCAAGTTTAATAAAACCAGAATTTATAAAACCATGTCAAATTAATATGATAGTACGAGTTCCTAATGTGTTCCAAAATAAACATGATTATGTTATTATTTTATTTAATACAATTCGTCGCTCGTCTGTGTCGTATGTAGCGCAAGAGCAACGTCTTAATCCTCATATTTATCCGTTGGCCGCAGCTCGCTGCCCCCGCAGCCCCCGCTGCCCCCAGCGAGCGTGAGCTGCTAATTATTCCTCGCAGACACTTCTCACGTCGTGTACTCTCCCTCCAGCCATATGCAATGGAGTCGACAAATTTATTAGATTTTTGCCTAAGTGACGTCACATGCCGTCGACTTTTTCTCGCCACAGTGTTTTTGGTGGTTGCGCGTTTTTTTTTAAATACATTCATATCTAACGGAAAAGTAGTGTTTCGTCAGATGTCAGGAGCCAGTGCTCTAGCTTGTAAGTTTGCGTCTTTTTTGTAGACCTTTCTCACTTGCTGAAAGACTGTACTCGTACAGTCAGCGTAAAGAAGGTTGTCACTTGAGTAGCCTTCCATAATCTGTTGATATTCTTGTCACAGTATTTGTAACTCCTCCATTGAAAAGGGAAGATCTTCCGCCAGGCTGGAATATCGTGCTGTGGTCCAACTGTATCTTGGAATTTTGTTTATAGGGGATGTTCCAAAAATCCCAAGAAATTAAAATTTTATTAAGCTTTTTGCTAATTGCAGCTCATTAATAAATATGTGGCGTGATTGGCGACACAGAAATATGGATATATGTAGATTTATTTATGTATTCATTTTGCATTGAAAATATTATAGAAATGTACATTGGTTCCTATCCATTAAAAAGTATTATTTTTATTTATCTATTATATTACAAATTTAAGCCTCAATGTAAAAGTTTAATTTTTGTATTGCTGAAATACATAGTTTTTAAATTTTGTTTTCTTTTGACATTATCGAAGCAAATAAAAATAATCAAATACCGTATCAAATAATTTAAAACAGCATCAATGTATAGACGAAAGGATGTCGGTACGTACTTGGTTTGGTAAATAGAAAGTTCGTTTAGAACTCCGCTTGAGTGTCTGAGTGATGGAGGAGTGGCGCTGCTGTGGCGTTACCACTGTGGCGCTACATTTGTTACTGGGACCTTTTGTGTCGCTAAACTAAAATTTAAGTCTTATTTTAAGGCGATACCTCAGTGGTAGTGATATTGATAGCTTGTGTCACTTTAACAAAAAAAATTACCGTGCCATAACCGGCCAAGTGAGATCGATCATCGTCAAAGTTAAAGCTTGGTAATGGTAGTAGTTGACGATAACTTTAACTAAAAGTATGAGTAAATATAAATATTGTCACTGTCTGTTTGGTGTAAAAATTACAAAATGACATATTGTGAGTGTTTTTTGGATATCTTGACAATTAAGGTAGCATGTCACTGACATGACATACAAATTCTAACTAACATACTTTTCGAGGTCTCGGAGGATCAGCACGAGATTTTTCCGCCAAAGCGTTAGCTTGGCCATCCAAAGAGGAAACGCTGCCTTTGGGAACCTTGCCGTTGATCGGCAGCAGCGGCCGTCTTGAGGATTTTTTTAATTATGTAGATAGTATTTTGTATAGTTGTTGTAAATAATTGTAAACATGCTTCTAAATCATGCTTCTTCTGCAGCACGATGGACTGACGACCTTAAAAAGGTAGCCGGACTGGGCTGGATGCGGGTGGCTGAGAATAGAAAGGTGTGGCGCGCTATGGGAGAGGCCTATGTCCAGCAGTGGACTCAAAATGGCTTATGATGATGATGGTGATGATGCTTCTAAAGTTCAAGGTTCAAGCGTTTTCAATCTATAGATAAACACACAAGTAAACATACATACATGAATCCTGAAAATATTACCCTCTTTTTCGTGAAGTCTAAAGTAAAACGCAGACTCTGTCATATTTTTTAATAACTTTCAAAGTAATTCGGAAGGCTTTGTGCGTTAAAATTTTAATTACACTGAACACGAATTAGAATTCTGCTAATTTTAATTAACACCTAAAGTTGGAGACGTTGATTCTGTGAGACTTCATAATAACCGGGCAAAGTTGTACAACATGTTAATATTCATAACCGCCGCGCGGCGCGTCTAGACGAAGACGATGGAGTTGACAAATGTTAAGAGACAGAATTCGAGAGATTCGTAAATTCGTTTATTCACTGGTAATATTATATGTAGGTATAGTTTACGAGCTACATCACGTCGGAGATAATTACCTATATATTTAGTTTTGTTAGCTCAACAAATTTTATATACCTATATTAAAAAAAAACATTAATTTCCTTTGAATTAGAATAAATACGGAGTTGTATAATTATTATTCATATTGTTTTTGTACAAATTTTTAACAAACAAAGAATTGTGTTTGATTTTTGAAAACCCTTCTAAGGGTACTTAAGGAATATTTTCTAATGTAATAAATCTAGGTACACTAATTTAGGCTGTAGATTGCCTTTTTGTATATAACCCACAGTACTGTTTTAAAGGTATGAATCTATGATTAGGATCGTCTAAAATGAGCTTTACATTAAAAACCCCAGAAAAATATACATAAAACCATTGCTTTCCAAAACCACAGCATACAGTTACATGTATAAATATTTACAGTCTGTATTGTATTCTCTATACGGCAGTCTTTCTCAAAGTTGGCGATAATGCCCCCTTGTCGCGATATGGAGGCTTACAGGGAGGCGGTTTAAGGCCCAGAAAAAAATAATTGACATCATCATCATCATCATATCAGCCGAAAGACGTCCACTGCTGGACAAAGGCCTCCCCCAAGGAATGAATTGACATGGCATGTTTTAATTTGAATAAAAGTTTTTCTAAATATTATTAAGTTGCGCTTTAATCGCAAGTTAAAAAGTCTCGTTAAAAATGTAAGTATGAACTCAGAAACAGGATAAGACTAATATGGTACACTATAATTAAATTTAAGTAATGATTGCCATTGTGATGTTTCATCATGTCAGCCGAAAGACGTCCACTGCTGGACAAAGGATCTCCACGATGGCCAGTCTTGACTACCCGCATCCAGCGGTTTCCCGCGACCCTCATAAGATCATCGGTCCACCTTGTGTGGCCTGTCCACGCTGCGTCTTTCGGTTCGTGGTCGCCACTCGATAACCTATCTGTTGTTGTGATGTTTAAGATTTGGTGTAGTAAAAAATAATGTGGGGGGGCTAAAAAGATTTGTTTATCAAAGTGGGCGGTAGACGAAACAAGTTTGAGAACCTCTGCTCTACGGCATCAGATGTGTAGTTAATAGACCCCCTGTCGTTTGCACACGTCCGGTATTGACATACATTTAACTGTTGTTATGTTGTTACATATTATTTTGGCAATTCTAACTCAAATTGGAATCATTCAGTTATTGTATGTTACAATGACAAAAAAAAAAAAAAAAATTACCGAGAATGTGTTTCTGATGGAATGCGTTTCAAAAATAATGGGATTATCTCGAAAGTCCATTTTGTGGGCGTGGTGAGCCCTCATTTGATGATTTTCATTACGATTATCACCAAAGATACCTGCTCGAGCCCCTGAGGTCAAATTCCACTATATATAATTTTGATTAGATTACAATTGCATCGCAGCTGAATGACGACTTTGTACGTTTTCGGAATCCACTAATATAATCTGTCAACGATCGAGATCCAATCATGGTTGAGTTAAAGTTGACGTTCGATCAAGTGGTATTCCACTAAACATTTGACACATTTGAATGGATTAGAATTGTTTCGGTTACCAAGTGCTACAACGATTACAATCTAATCGTAATCCAATCGTGGTTCGGTTTCGATTATTGAGTGGTATCCGTTATTTAGTAAAATTAGTATTGGATTGGAAACGAACTTTAACTGAATC
Source organism: Tethea ocularis (assembly GCA_963555595.1). Classification (NCBI taxonomy): domain Eukaryota; kingdom Metazoa; phylum Arthropoda; class Insecta; order Lepidoptera; family Drepanidae; genus Tethea; species Tethea ocularis. Next base: position 11,449,603 of record OY741966.1, read on the forward strand.
GAAATTGGATGTCAACAGTTTGCGAGCTTTATCACACAAAAAAGGTGGTAATGCGATAACCTGTGATGCAATACACATGTGGTTATGTACTGAATCCATTGTATCAGTTGTGTTACAATAGTACCTCTTATATCCCAGCAATACAACAACTAGCTATAAAAGAGAGTTACAAGAACTTTTACACTACAATAATAAACTTTGATAATTAAAGTTATTTAATTCGCAGTGTTCTGGTTGGCGAGCAGTTAAACGACTGTTATGCGTGTTTCTATTGTCGCTGGTGGGTCGCGAGCACATCTGTTCCCTGGCAAATTAACGGGTCGTATAGCTTGCACTCGGTATTAGTTTCTATTCTATTCTACATAACATGTGAGTTCAAGTTGGATACTACATCTGTGCTGTGAAACTTGTGGAAGTTATCTTTGTATAAAATAGCTTTTAACGCGGGACGCATACGTGTGAAGTTTGAAATCTTGAATGTAACATACCTAATTATTCTCAAATGCAAAAATCATTTATTCAGTTTAGGCCCTGATAAGGCACTTATGTATATCGGATTGTCGGAAGTTACAATAGACTCTACCACCGGTTTGTAATACATTTAAACTGTCAAGACTCTGGCAAGAAACTCAGCAAGGATTCATTCTTTTGTGGATATTTTTTTGAATTTATGTTATTACAGTTTTTATATTAAATATAGGTAGTTTAGTACATACATTTCATAAAATGAGGTATAACAACAAAAAAATCTAATTAGCACGTCAGTTAGATTATCAAAAAATATTGGATACGTATTTTATAATTTATGAAATCAATAAGAAATTACAAAGATAAGTCCCATCAAAGTGCAGCATTGGGGCTTGGGGCGTCATTGTACAACTACTTTTTAGTACACTTTTTGCAGACCGGAAAATTTTAACGCACTGTATCTTCGTTGTTTTTTGTTTTCCGATCAAAATAAAAAATACGTATCCAATATTTTTTGATAATCTAACTGACGGACTAATTAGATTTTTTTGTTGTTATACCTCATAGGGTAGTTGACTCAAATCAGTTACTTTTTAATAAATGTCAAAATGATAGTTTATATGGAATTTTGTATGAAATATTACACTATGACGTCACAGTTTCACAGCATCAAATGATCTACTCTTAGTGGTTCTACTGGTAATTAAAAATCATATAAAGCATTAAATGTACAACATATTTGATATTTCCACGTGTTTTTAGATGTTTTATGCATTGGTTAGTGTTTGGTCATTTATTTTTGACACTGTCAACTACCCTATTGTCACTTGGCCAGGGGGGCAAAATTAAATTAAATTATTGTATTGACTAACACTAGAAATAAGGTTTTTGTTTACTAAACTAACCCATAAATCAATGTTGTTTGATTATATAAATTATTATTATTATATTATAATACTCATACATTTTGAATGTGCAGTTGCAAACATGGTGACTAACACAAAAAACTCTCATTCAAATTATTTAGGCCATGGTACGACGCGTAGAAAATACCTACAAATCACCGTTTGTAATACAAATCCTTTGCTATTAAAGTTCGCAGTTCGCAGCATTAATTTTCTCTTTTAAATCGGAAAATATCGAAACGATTTATGCGCAAAAATCCCCAGACAATGGGTAGAATTTTTCAAACTGGCAACAAAGCGAGCCATTGTCTCCGATTTGAATGCCACGTGTTAAGTTTAATATCAGTGTCGCGTTCGGCTCACTTTTCACTGGCATTTGTCGTATAAGAGTGGTATAAGAGTCGTATAATAAGCTAGTCGGTGGCATTTCCGCGCTGTATGAAGATATCGACACTACGGAGTGGGTACCTCATCAGTGATCATTGTTGTGGAACTGTGAGCGTTTTCACTGAACGCACGATAGGATTTTGTTTTATATAACGTCAGCTCGTAGTAAAGAAATACAAAGCCGTGTGTCTGAATGACAGATGTCACCTGTCATGACACTACAAGTCTACATCGCGATATGCAAGTTACATCAACAATTTGTATGGACTGAAATAGCATGTACCTACCTATTTATTTGTATGTAGAGTGGAAAACTACAAACTTTTAAAATATATCAACCAAATTATTTGTGTGTAATAAATACACTTAGTATAATACGGATGCAGGTAGCGCAAGACCAGTCTTCGTGGAAATCCTTGGAGGAGCTTTTGTCCAGCAGAGGACGTATTTCGGCTGACATGATGATGATGAAACATAAGTAACTGAGTACCTACTAGATCACACGAGTACTAACATTGCTATTTTGCCCAATTATTATGTTTCTAAGGAGCCTAAGCAGATATGTTCTAAAGTTCTAATTGTTTTATCTTCGTCATTGTAGTACTTAGCCTTATTATTTTTTTGGGATTATTGATAATGATGTACCTACATTATCCGCAGTGTATTGATAGTGTAAAAAAGTCAAAAGCACCCTGTCTGTATGTGAGTCCTCGACAAGAAACTTTTAATAGAAGTAATCTATTAAAATATTAATCTTTGATTGATTTTCAAAAATATGCCACTTCATGTTCTTACTTTACAATTTGCTGTGTTTAAAAATAATGTTAATTTAAAAAAACGTAGTGCAATGGATATGCACATTATTCCAATAAGGCAGCTATCTGACGCGCTATGATTGGCCGAGGAATGTGCCGGCATGTGACTCGCACGTTCGCACCCAATTGATTACGTTATTGAACTTCATTCGGGTACGATCGGCTTCAATCGGGAGTCCTCGGCACTCTGTCTGGCCACACATTTATACCATTTTCCACCACAAAATTGAATTGTCATCTTTGCATTTTACGGCGCACGGTAAAACGCAATTTAGACGGAATAAGGCTTTAGATAAATGAAATAGAGTTTCAATTTGGTGGGTTATTTCGATAGTCGATTTATTGTTTTGATTAAATTCGAAACTAATAATACCTATTGCAGGCTTAAGTATCTGAATAAGGAATTTTGAAATTGGATCATTAAATCTTATGATTTTCAGTTGATTATACAATGATCTCGGGATTTTGATAATGGAAATTATCACGAAGAAACCATAGTATGGTGCTTGTGGTTTCCAAGCAAGCATCTACCGCGGTGTGTTCAGACAGCTTCTCATGAGAGCTTGCTTTCTAGCTTTAAAGCTAGTGGTATAAGCATTAAGCACATAAAGCCTAGAAGGGAACTATCCTTCCAAGGCCTTCCTTACTTGTGAAGGTAAATTCGTGAGGAAACCATAGCACGGTCCTAGGGTCCTTGGTAGTAGGTAGTGCTTGGCTGGCACTGATAATCCATCAGCACCCATCTGGGCGTTGTGTGCTTGTCATCGGTCACATCATCACTGACCACAGACGGTGAGATTGTGTGACTGTTGAATACAGGCGTATAAAGAAAAAAAATACGTCAGCCACATTCATGAGAGAGCCTGTATTGGAATTTTACTAGCAAGCATTGTGCTAGGGACTGGTTGGAAATTGCAGGACATTTTACTTTTTTATATATACTTACTTGTTTCTTTCTTTCTTAGGGTCGGTTGCATAAAGCGCGGTCATAGTATGGTTATAGTTAACTTTAACCGCCAAAAGAAAGCAAACTGGGTTGCTCGTGTCACTTTAACTAAAATTTTAACCGTAACCATAACCGACCGAGGGAGATTGGTCATCGTCAAAGTGACTCTACGGTCAAAGCATGGTAATACTTTAACTTAAAAGTACGAGCAACCGGCCTTTAGTGGGTAGGTAAAGGCACGTGAAGCCGCAGGCGCAGCCTAGTTAAACATTAATTCAACATAAAATGTCGTGACATCCACATTTTACATGTAACGAAGGTTTTTTCGCGGCGCAGACTTAACTACCGGATACCGGACAGATTTATTAAAACAACTTTTTAATTATCATTTTAATTGAATCCGGTCGTAGAACACGAGATTATACTGTGCTCTAATTTAAAGTGTCACCTAGATGTCACTTCTTTTTCGGGAACTTTTCTACTCTGTGGTTTTAATTTTGAATCGTTTAAATTGTTTTTTGGTTTGACTATCATAATTCTATTCGGTGTCTACTCCGATCAGTGGAAAGATTTTGTTTAATTAAATGTAATACTGATGCAGTCCTTTATGTAAATGGAAGTCTGGAATTAGAAAATATAAGCTATCCAATCGGTTCACCATCCGAATCAGAAAAACGATACACGATAGTCGTCCGATCATCGTTGTCAAATTATGAATCAGTAGAATTGCACAAAATATACTTTTCGTTAGTTTGCTGCAATTCTACGATAATTAGTTAGTTAAACGATAATCGAACTATAGTGTATCGTTTTCCGGAGTAGAACCTCTGGATTTTTCAGAAAATCGATAGTTTCGAGACCTTTTTGAATGACTCAGTGTGTTTTTTTAATCAAAAGACCAGTAACTAAAAAAGGCCAAGAAGTACAATATTGTTAATGAGAAAACAACTATCGAATTGTCTATCTGTAGGTACATATTTTTTTTACGACAAAACCTCTGAACCGATCGCGATTAAATATAGTACGCACATAGCCTAATAGTAAGGTAAAGGGCTTTATTTTGGGTACGCACGGGGATGACACCGAGGGGACAGCTAATGTACGTAGGACACCTATAAGTACGTAAGTAGGTATTATATTGGAGCGGTCAATTGATAGATCTTTTCAGTTAAAACCTTCTGTGACGTCATATCCCGCATCGATATATAAAACGAATATACAGGTTGTAAAAAGGCTTATTCTGAGGAATGCGTGGAGCATAAATTATACACTATAACGCGTGGAGGTATCAAGAGTTGAAATTAAAAAACTGGTTTCTAATTCAACGAAACAAAAAATACAGCCATTTATGTCGCAAATGTTGATACTTTGCCAGTGGATAGGTTGACGTCACAAGTAACGGAATAAACCTGAAACAATCGTTTTGCAATAAGAAATTTACAATTGCAGTTGGAGATTCTCAATTATAATAGATTGTTTTTTAATCCGAATTACCTGTAGTAAACCGATATGCGAGTTCGCTTTCATGGTTATGAAAAAACCAATGTTTGTTTTTTTTATGTCAGAAGTTTGACAAGCAGGCAGGCGGTCCACCTGATGGTAAGTGATTACCTTTGCCTATTTGCAATACCATCATGGTCATCATTACATGTCCATATCGGAGTAATTTTTTTTTCTTGGCTATTTAAAAATAACCTAGTAATATCACTATACGTAGCATACGTATTCTCCACCCTGTATAGACGATTGGGTACATAACATAGCTGGGATTGTAAAAAAGTGATGAATAGCGGTCCCGGGGCCCGGGATTAAAATCCCGTGACGTGGGTGCTGTAAGCCGGAAAAATGGGGTCGATGAGATTTGTTCAAATTAACTTGTTAACTTGATACTAAGTATTATGTATGAGTAACCATACCACGTATTAGTAGGTACTTATAGTGTTCTTGTTTTAAATTTATTTGACACTAGCTGTTTCTCGCGGTTTCTCCCATCGTCATGGCATAAAAAGCTTATAGCACTTGGGGATAGTACAGCTTCCTATTAGTAAGTTTTTTTGCTAGAGAAAATATAGAAAATGTTGAGAGGCGGAGGCCAGCAAATCCATATTACGGGGCCTACTCAGTTTGGACTCCTGTCTCCTGCTACATATTTAATTTTAGCCTTATATAATAAGTTTTTCTTTCCTGATTTTGTTAAATATTGTAGATTGGAGAAAAATAAACAAAATTATTATTATTATTATTAGTGAAAGAATTTGAAACGTTGTGAAAGTGTTTCCACCACGAGCTCTTTTTAAGAAGATGCTCTCCGCGAATGACCCGTCCCTTACTAAACTGATGGGGACAAGCGAGACAGGCGCAAGGCGCTCTTTTATTAAAAGAAGACGTTTTATGTTACTTGAGAATTTTTTTTTTTTTAAAGTAATAAAACTATTCCCTTTCTATTAGATCTCAGAATGTATGTTAATATTTTCTAGTTATCTGGATGGACCAAATAAGAGAAAAATTCATTTTTAGTTTTAAAAATGAGCGTATTTACGATTTTTTCTAACGTTACTAATGGAAAATTCAATTTTTTTAAAAATATTCCTTCCTTTTTACAAAGAATGCCGAGAAAAACTTAATCTAGAATCATCATTTCTCGGATATCGTCGCCTTAACACTGGGAGCCAGCCAGGTGGGTACTACAAAGTTCTCTACCACCGTGTTATGTTTCCCCGCTCTCGTGGTTCTTAAAAAGTATCACAAAATAATTTTCAATAAGCTTATTATGTCCATTCCACTGAACCCAGTTGTTTCTGTAAAGATATCAAACAGTCTTACATAATTTATTTTTAAACTTTGTCATTTTTACTGTGACTAAAACTTTCATAGGGTTTTTCCCCCACAAGTCTGTGGTTTACCTGTTTCAATTTCTCTACATCATTATCGGTTCAGTGACTCTTCCATGGGAGTGCCCTAAGGAAAAAACCGTGGTTTTTCGAAACGTGGTTCGAAATAACCAATTTTCCAAGAAATAATAATTGCATAAACTAATTTGACAGTATTCAAATATTAAAAGTATTAGTTAGGGTATTAGTAAATAATCAACATCAAAAAATGAGTAGAACCTCCTTCAAAAACAATAAAAGTAATGTGAGACCACCTTGAAACTATACAGACAGGGCGATGATAGCTCAGTGGTCGGATGCCGCGACGAAGGTCGTGGGTTCGAATCCTACAATGAGCTTGAGCTTTCGGTGAAGGAAAACATCGTGAGGAAACCATAGCACGGTGGTAGCGTACTTTGTAGTACCCGCCTGGCTGGCTACCAACCTCAAGTTGAAAATTTGTCGCCAAGCACCTACCGGTGTGTTCCGGCAATTGCACTTGAGAGCCAGTTTGCCTCCTCGGCATTGTAACAGGTCAGCAACACATTGGCAATAACTCTGGTATTGCAAATGGCGATAGGCGACGGTAACCTTTTACCATCAGGTGGGCCGTATGCTTGCTTGCTACCTTTGTAGTATACAAAAAAAAAAAAAACTGAGATTTTTTGAAAGAGTCTAAAAAGTGATGTGAATTTATTGAAATTAGTAAACCATGCTAATCAGGCCATCACTATAACTTAACTGTAATTTTCACAAGCGGTATCAACACGTACAGAGATACTATCTCGTAGCGGTATTAAGTTCGGGCACTCACTAGGGAAATGCCGTAAATTAATACAGCGAACGTTGTTTGCATTAAGAAGGGTTAGTTAACTATTGCTTGTAAGGTTACTGATAATCTTTATCAATTTATTTTAATTGAGGTTGTCAGTGAGTGTTCGAACATAGATTATAGATATATTTATTTACTTCAATTATTATGGTAGCAAGAGCGATGGCGAGATCGAATCAGAAATGATGAGATCCGAGGGGAACCAAAATAACCGACATAGCCCGCAGAATTGCCAAACTCAAGTGGCAGTGGGCGGAGCACATCGCTCGTAGAACCGACGCCCGCTGGGGCAGAAAGGTTCTCGTGGCGACCACGAACAAGGTGGACCGACGATCTTGTGAAGGTCGCGGGAAACCGCTGGATGGGGGTAGCGCAAGACCGGCCATTGTGGAGATCCTTCATCGATGATTATGGTAGCACACCAATCACAATAATTGAAGATGAGATATGAAATAAAAAGGCATTTTTGAATGTCACATGTCACATATTATAACCAGTCCCAGATCTAGAGTGGGACAAGCTGGGCCACCTCCCCGGGTGACAGTTACTAGTACTCAATAGATTTTTTATTTATGGATGTTTGTTACTCTTTCATGTAAAAACTACTGAACTGATTTGCATTAAACTTGGCAGATTGATAGATTCTGAAACAACATATAGGCTTTTTTATTTTATCCCGGTAAAACATAAGATCTTTCGGGAACGCGGCAATTGCTTAGGTAATTGCTATCTGTAAGCCAAATTTCAGCCCGATCAGTCCAGTGGTTTGAGCTATGCATTGATAGGACCATCAATCAGTTACCTTTTATATATTTTACCTATCTGTTCTAATAACATATAAGTTAAGGCGATGCTATACGTGAAATGATGATTCTAAAATGCGTTTTTCTCTGTACTCTTTGTTCCAAGAGATTTGGAAAAAAATATATGTGAAACTAGAGAATATGTGACGACGAATAGTTTTTGAAAAAATGGAATTTTTCATTAGTAACGTCAGAAAAAAATTGTAAATATGCCCCTTCTTAAAACTAAGAATGCATTCTTCTCTTATTTGGGCCATCCAAATAACTTGAAAAATATTAACATGCATTGTGAAGTCCATTAGAAAGGGAATAGTTTTCTTACTTTTTTCAAAAAAAGCTTAGTTTCTTTTTAAATAACCTAAAACCATATTTTTTACCAAAATTATGTTTCTCCTGTCTCGCTTGTCACCGCCAGTTTAGTAAGGGACGGAGACATACACAGATAGCCTCCTCTTAAAGTTTCACGCTTCGACCAACTACAGCTTTACGTGGTGTAAACAATAAGTCGCGTGTAAGATTACACCTTATCTTGTTGGATTACGTGTGAACATGCTTACGGAATAATAATTGTGTCGGTATTTCGGTACTAGGAGCGATATCGAAACGATGAAGCGACTCACAGACTGCGCAGATACGAGATCACTGAGACAGCGTTATACCAGAGAAAGGGAGTGAGAGATAATTTATATTTTGTTAATGCTTAAGTTAGTAATTTTGTATATAATATAATAATTTAATCTTCAGCTTTATTATTAGTATAGAATATATGTGTACATTTATAAATACATTATCGTCTATTTACATCAAAACTAAATACTATTATGAAATAAAATAAAAACTAGACTAAAATAAGAAAGAAAAGCTATTTACAGTAGATACAGCTGATCTAAATCACTGCCAGCCGGTAGTGTGCCCAGAACGCTGGCGGCATTGCCACGCTGTATGGCAATGCTTATCCTTTGTCCAAGGTATTCGCCAGCCCTCTGGTCACGTGATGTGTCGATCAGGCGCTTTGAAATTTCGCGATAAATGCGATGGGCTCCTGGCCCCCACGGGCCCAGCGTCTCTACCCCAAACGGCTGAAATATGTAACATCCATCTAGGTCGCGATACTTGCGCCGCTTGAGGCATTCAAATGAAAATTAAAACTGTCATATTATAAGAATAAAACAAAAAGTAATTTTGTATATATTTTTATTTAGTGAATGTTTAATATGAGGAATAATGGCAAAAAAATCTAATTAGTCCGTCAGTTAGGTTATAAAAAAATATTGGATATCTATTTTTTATTTAGTTCCGAAAATAAAAAATAACTGTGTTAAAATTTCGTCGTCGACGACGTACGACGTCACTGGTCTGCAAAAAGTGTACTAAAAAGTAGTAGACCGATGACGTAGTCACAAGCCCCCACTCCTGAACTTTGATGGGACTTATCTTTGTAACTTCTTATTGATTTGATAAAATAAAAAATACGTATCCAATATTTTTTGATAATCTAACTGACGGACTAATTAGATTAATAGATTTTTTGTCATTATTCCTCATTGTAGTGAGCTATTTTGCTACGTCAAAAAATATTTTTTATTTTTTTTTTCTTTATTACGTTTTTATCTTCCCGAATAAGGTTGTTCCTCGGTCGACATATGACGGAGATGCATCAGGCTGAGCTCCCGCGACGCGTCAGCGGTATATCACTCCCGGCTCCCCACCACTCCACCATCAGAGCGTTATCTACCTCCCGCATTTTTAAGCACGCGATTTATCTCGCGAATAAGCAATTTTGCGGAGCATATAATTTGTATTTACGGTATTTTGCAAATTCCATACGTACACGAGTAGCTGTTTTCCGCGGTAACCCGCGTTCGTGTATAGAGTAGTCCCAATCTTTTTCAGCCCGCGGAGCAGTTACAAATTTTGTATTTTGTCACGGCGCCCTACCCTAGCTAGCTAGCTATTTGAATAAGATACAGTCGAAAGAAATAGGTAGGTACCTAGAATCATAGTAGTTAGGTTAGGTAGATAGGAACATCTTCACTACATACTATAAAATAAAGTCGCTTCCCGCTGTCTGTCTGTCCCTGTGTATGCTTAGATCTTTAAAACTACGCAACGGATTTTGATTCGGTTTTTTTAATAGATAAAGTGATTCAAGAGGAAGGTTTTTATGTATAATACATACATATTATAGTACAGAAAAACCGAGAAATTCAAAGGTTTGTACACCCGTGCGAAGCTGGGGCGGGTCGCTAGTCTACAATATGAAAATGTCCTATTGGGGTGCGGCCATCTGACAGCGGAGGTCACTGATAGCTGGCTAGCTAGCTAGTTAACTTTGTTTTTCACATGAAATTTTCAACAAAAGTTCCCAGAAATAAATTCCGTCACACGGTTATCCACTATACAGGGAAATCTATTAAAGCTGTATACAATCGACGCCCAACAGGATATCAGTTTTTTTTATTATAAAAGAATTGAAACAGAAAACAACAAGAAAGACTTTTCGGATAATGATAGAGGATCGACTCACGGCGCCCCTCTTTCTACGGCGCACCAGGGCGCCGCGGCGCACACACAAGGAACCCCTGGAGTAGTGTATAACACTCGGGGACAATATAGCTTCTAAACGAAAGGCCTAAAAGGGAGCTGAAGGGAATATTATATTAGTACCTAAAGATTTTTTTTATGTTGTCTTTACTAATCTATACTAATAATAAACCTGAAGAGTTTGTTTGAACGCACTAATCTCCGAAGTTACTGGTCCGATTTGAAAAATTCTTTATCTACTCTCATATCGTAATGTACTTATTATGAAATCAAAATCAGTACTTTAATGACCCACTTTATGCACACCCGTGTATAATGAAATTAAAAATAGTAGTTTATGATACTGTTGCATAATAGGGGTTATTAAACACGAGTGTGAGTTTAAGTACCGAGCCGTAGGCGAGGTTCTTAATAGTATCACACGAGTTTTTAATACCTAATTATGTGCAGTATCATACAGTACTTTATCTAAACTCATCCAATAATGTAATTTAAAGGTAAAAAATCGATAATATTTTTCATAGGTTTTCATGACTCCGGGTATCGATTATTCGTCATTTCCATTGCCGCCTCCACAATTTCAGATCCAAGTTTATTTCACCTTAGTATCACTGCTATTTTACTATCATTTTTGGCCAAAATAAAATATGTATGCAAAAAAATCAATAAAATAAACAAACATTAATCATCATGGCGCCCAAATCCGTGTTGGGAAAAACTCCCTACCGCATACGCGACCACAGAGTAAATTTGCATCTAAAATTGAATTGATACTGATTGATTCCTAATTGTTTACAAAGAGAATTAATTTAATTGTTTAATCATGTCTGGCCACTTAAAATGTTTTTTTCTTTATTATTTAGTTTGACAAGTTGACTGACAGTAATTGAAGTATTAAAACCCAAAAAACATTATAAGTGGCCAGACATGTCCAAATACTTGTACTTTAATGAAAAAAAGTTATTTTATAGCATTATCTTGTGAAGAAAACTGTGCTATAATATAATTTTTTAATTTCATTATACACGGGTGTGCATAAAGTGGGTCATTAAAGTACTGATTTTGATTTCATAATAAGAACATTACGATATGAGAGTAGATAAATTATATTATAGTACAGTTTTCTTCCCAAGATAATGCTATAAAATAACTTTTTTTCATTAAAGTACAAGTATTTGGACATGTCTGGCCACTTATAATGTTTTTTGGGTTTTAATACTTCAATTACTGTCAGTCAACTTGTCAAACGAAATAATAAAGAAAAAAACATTATAAGTGGCCAGACATGACTAAACAATTAAAACGTAGTATTATATTCTCTTTGTAAACAATTAGGAATCAATCAGTATCAATTCAATTTTAGATGCAAATTTACTCTGTGGTCGCGTATGCGGTAGGGAGTTTTTCCCAACACGGATTTGGGCGCCATGATGATTAATGTTTGTTTATTTTATTGATTTTTTTGCATACATATTTTATTTTGGCCAAAAATGATAGTAAAATAGCAGTGATACTAAGATGAAATAAACTTGGATCTGAAATTGTGGAGGCGGCAATGGAAATGACGAATAATCGATACCCGTGAGTCATGAAAACCTATGACAAAATATTATCGATTTTTTACCTTTAAATTACATTATTAAATGAGTTTAGATAAAGTACTGTATGATACTGCACATAATTAGGTATTAAAAACTCGTGTGATACTATTAAGAACCTCGCCTACGGCTCGGTACTTAAACTCACACTCGTGTTTAATAACCCCTATTATGCAACAGTATCATAAACTACTATTCACTAATAGGAAGCTACATTATCCTCTAAGGCTACTTTTTATTCCGGGAACACGAGTGGAACCGCGGGGAACAGGTACAAATATTAGCACAATTCGAATAATTTGCCTTAATTCCATCCAGCTAGATTTCGCTCTGCGGTGTCACCAGAATTTCAGCTTTATGTTTTCTCTATTCTATATGTTTTTCCAGCTATATTCTACCTTTGTGCCAAATTTCATAACAATTTGTTGTACTTCATTTTGTAACAAAAAAACTCACTTTCTCATTACTACACCCAAGCAAACTAACTAACACCATTATCAGGTCTTATAAAAGTGACGAAGTGGACTAAAGTGAGGACATAAAGCCTAAAGGAACTAAGTCAAGTGCAGCTCAATTTTATCTGACTTTTTTCAACTATTCATGTAATGTATTGAATATAATAAAATATTGGCGTCAGATTCATAACCTTTCGGATTAAGGCACCTGCCCCGCTGCAGGCGAGGAAGCGACTAGCTATCGACTATTTTCTCGCTCACGAAACTTTATATTTTATGCCGGCACTTTACATGGCGTTACATGTTTGTGGTATTCACACAAAGTCTAGAAGGAACTTGGCTCTCAAGTGCAGCTGTCGGAATTCACCGGTAAGTGCTTGTTGTCAGATCTTCAACTTGAGGGTGGTACCACTACTTCTGTGGTACTGCAAATGACTCTACCACCATGCTATTGCATTTGACAAGACACCACCTATTACGCCACTGGTCATGGGTTCGATTCCCATCCAGGAAAAACATTTGTGTGCATGAACATGTCTGTTTGTCTTGTGTCTGAGTGTAACTATCTATTTAAATAAAATGAATAGTATAGTATATTAGTTATCTGGTTTCCATAGTACTTACAAGCTCTGCTTGGTTTGGGATCAGATAACCGTGTGTGATTGTTCTCTCAAGATGTATTCCTTCATCAAAAGCTGACAACTGAGCTATCATTATCGCCCTACATGACTGCCCTTGGACGTTCGCTGTTCGTTGCTCGCCAACTCGTTACTCGCTTTACTCCCTTATCGTTCAGTGGGACAGTTGCTTTAGAAGCGCTTTCAGCTGGACCCGCTCGTGGGTATATCGAAAATTAAAAGCGCTGTAGCATAAAATTGTCAGAGCTTGATACCGTCTTAGGGTGAATGACCTACGCTGAGTGATTAAATACAAATAGTTTTAATTAAAATTAGTCTGCAATTTAGTTGTAAAGAATGAAAATGTAATTAGAACCTTAATTAATCGAAGAAAGAATACACAACTGGGAATTTTCTTGTAGTACTTAGTGAAGTTATCTATACTTCTATACTAATATTATAAAGAGGAAAGATTTGATTGTTTGTTTGTATGTTTGTTTGTTTGCATTGAATAGGCTCTGAAACTAATGAACCAATTTGAAAAATTCTTGCACTAATATGAAACTACATTATCCCCGAAGGTTATAGGCTACTTTTTATCCCGGGAACAGCTAGTATCTTAATATTTAAACATTAATTTTTAATACCTAAGTTTTTAAGTTGGGCCATCATCTATATCTAAATAGTATAAAACAATGTTGCTGTATGCCTGTCTGTTTCCTAAACCACGCAACGGATTTTGATACAGTTTTCACTAATAGAAAGAACGATAAACGAATAAATTGCACACGTGATAATTTTTTTAGATTTTCGTACTCGTCTCCCTCGGTGGATTCACCAAAAAAATCCTGTTATACAAACCTTGTCCTAACAGAAAAAAACACAACAATATTATTCAAATATGTGCAGCCGTACTGAAGTAATGAGCTTATATACCTACATTCGACAATTGATTTTTATTTACATATATTTCTTTGTTTGAGAACATTGAGTAGGTACAACTAATACTTAGAAATAAAACCCCCTTAAAGACATTTACAGAAAGCCCATTCTTTTTTACAGCCTTAATGTTATCGCATCGAGTAAGAAAGCTAGAAATGCCTTTAATAGTATTCTTTTAATCTTGACCTTTCCTCTAAAAAAAGTGAATTAAAAAAAACACGAGTTCCCTCCGCTGTTCGACTTTTCAGCCTGCTCATAAGGATGCAAATGGCGTTTGCTTTTGAAATGGGACAAAAACCCGATATAACGGAGACTGAGATAGTAAAATTCCTAAACAGAGTCCGATATTATTTCTCGCTCGGATTGCAGACAAAGCTGGGTTCTAATGAGTTTACTTCGCTTACAAATCCTGTTTGGATGGAAGCGGGCTGCGGGACGGGGGGGAGGAAATGGAAATTTGTAAACGCTTCCAACGAGATCTGAGTCGCTTGGAATTGTACCTCTTTTTATTTTTTCCCGTTAATTGTTTTTCTTTCGTCGACATCTTCTTTGCCGAAAATATAATTTTAGTTTATTTTAAGATTAGTAATCTATAAACGAAACTTGCCAAAAAAGTGAATAAATAAAACACTTATTATCCGTCGGAAACTAGTCAAAACTAAAGGCAAGTTTTTAGTCGAAAACTTCTAATTTACCAAATTTCAAATTCGGGGACAGCAAAGTAAAAGGAATACAAGCAAGTTTGTATTTTATTTAAATGGCATTAGCATAGGCCATACATGAACTAGGCTTTCTATAATGAGACCATAATGAATAATTTTGTTTTTTTTTTGTCATGCGAAATATTTTGTTAATTTGCTCTCTTCGAGAGGTTAAGGGTAAACGTTCGGTTGGAGCGTTAAATTCAAATTTTATCACGTTTTTTGCTAATTGCAGCTCAGTTATAGGTCGTAAGTTATCAACATGTTATTTGAGACAAGAATGGTAGTATATTTACTGATTAATAACAAACAAAATCATCAACACATTTCTCCAAGGTATATTAGTAACATTTTCATGAAATAGTCGTATATGTCAGTAATATACCTTGGAGGAATATGTTATAACTGAGCTGCAATTAGCAAAAAAACGTGATAAAAATTTGAATTTAACACCCCAACCGAAGCCTCCTTAAGTATAATATTTTAAGATAAAATTAATATTACGCAGAAACTGATATAAAAAACAAAACTTGAGATACTTCACGAAACATAATCTCTATCGATAGGTACCTACGTATTGAATGAACCATGAATACTTTACTTATAATTTTTTGGGTCCCATACCATATAATTTGTAGGTACCCGGCAATGTGTGGATAGCGCTTTATCAACTTTAGTCTAATTATGTATTCTCTGTCTAACATAGAACAAATTGATATCCAGTCAGTCGTTGTCACCATTTAATACAGCTTAATAGATTTCCCTTTATAGTGGACAACCGTGTGACGGCATTTAAACGCTTTTGTTTCTGGGAACTTATTTTGAAAATGTCATGTGGAAAAACAAAGTTAACTAGCTAGCTATCAGTGACCTTCACTGTCAGACGCCGAGACGCCTGACTGGATATATATTACTAATAAACACTAATTAGTCAGTCAGTTAATTAGATTACCAAAAAATATTAGACACAATGTATGTCATGTTTTTTCTTTTAGTTCCTAAAACAAAACATAACGAAGATACAGTGGGTAAAAATGTCACGTGACGTCACGTTTTAGTACACTTTGTACAGAGAGATGACGTCACAACCCCTCACTCCCGAACTTTCATGCGACTTTTCTTTGTAACTTTTTATTGATTTGATAAATTAAAAATATACGTAGGTATCCAATATTTTTTGATAACCTAACTGCCAGACTAAACAGAATTATTGTTTACCCAGTAATTCCAATTTATCCTTATTTATCCCAATTTAGCCATTTTAAATTAGTACAATTCCTTGGATTCAATGTCAACTTGTTGCCTTTAACATTGATTAAGTCTATTTCCTGAATCTAAGTATAGCTTAATTAGACTAATTCGTTATTATTTCCTATTATTTTTCCTTAAAGATATGCGTTTAATGCACTAACCTTAAAACGAGCTTAAAATAATCGCGTGTAAGCGACGGCAATGTAATCATGTATGTCAGCATACATTTAAAACAACTAAAATGCACGGTTTTGCCTGTACAGTATACAGGTGAATTTTTTAAGTGGGCGTGGTAGGCTAAATCCTAAAGTATAGGGAATAGCGAAAAATGCTGAAAGGAGTCTCGGGGCCGATTTTGATAAAAACTAAAACTGTATACTTGGATTTTGAAAAAAAAAATATTTGTTTTGCCGGGAATCGAACTCATTGATTTAAAAAAAAGAAACAGCCTGTATTATTGCTCCATCTCATAGTGTCGCTTATAATTATCAATTTCTGCGAAGTAATGTCCTGTATAATATAGGAATAGGTATTGAAACTAAATTTGTTTAGTTAGCTTAATTCACTATCGAATAATACTTGTTTTTTTAATTATTTTGATCCTTTATACAAAACATTTTAGATTATATATCTAACAGTAAAACAACAAAATGTATAAGTATGTATGTATAGTTATAATAATATAAAAAGTTTAGATTGTAAACAACAGAATTGTGACCGTGGGATCCGTCTCCGTGATGGATAAAATAAATTGACACAGATTATTGCAAGTATTGGGCACCTTGGTCATCATGGCCTCTCTTGTTGTAGGAGCGCTGGGCGTATGTCACGGCATGTGGCCATAAATGACCTAATCCGCCGATCTCTTGTCACCGCTGGCGTACCAGCCGTTTTAGAACCAAGTGGCTTGGTGCGCGACGATGGCAAGAGACCGGACGGAATGACTTTAGTGCCCTGGAAGTTGGGACGACCATTGGTTTGGGATGCTATATGCATCGATACCTTGGCTCCGTCTCACCTTCCAGACACTTCAGTCATGGCCGGTGCTGCTGCCGCCCAGCAAGAATGCCTTAAGCGCCGCAAATATGCATCTATAGGCAATGGATGCATTTTTGTGGCGTTTGGTGTTGAAACACTGGGGCCGTGGGGCCCAGATGCCCTTCTTTTGTGTAAAGAGGTCTCCCGGCGCCTTATTGAGACCTCCCGTGACAGGAAGGCTGGTGTCTATCTAGCACAGCGGATCAGCATTACCATTCAACGTGGCAATGCCGCCAGCCTTCTTGGCACGTTCACTCAGGGCAGTGATCTGGCACAACTTTTCTACTTGTAAATATTTTGTATTTTGTAAATTTAGTGTTAGTTATATTAATTTTTAGTTGTAAATATTTATTGCTAGTTTATTCTAATAAATTAAAACTAAACTAAAATACCTTCAAGTAGTTGCTATAAATAAACTAATAAACCACGTTTAAATTGCCAATCAAAAATAATAAAACATTAACGAAATACTTTGAATTAATTTTAAACTTTGTGAAATAAGCAAAAAAAAAAGCGCAAATCTTTGTCAGAGAATCAATATTCATGAATACAATTTATTTGCCAGTCGCCGGAACCCCAACTCACATTTAATGTATAATGCAAAGGTCGTTACTAAATCGAGTGGTTTTGGGATGCTGTGGGGTACCGATCACCCAGTGGCGGTTACCAGCTTCACATAACCAATGACCATAGGCTGTCACTGGTGATCAATACACGGCAGTGTGTCCGCCAAGTTCCCAAAAAAAAGATCGTAGGTTATATTACATGAACTATTTCAGGGAATAAGAGGACGCTATCTGTGTATGTCTCCGTCCCTTACTAAACTGGCGATGACAAGCGAGACAGGAGAAACTTAATTTTGGTAAAAAATATGGTATTATGTTATTTAAAAAGAAACTCCCTATTTCCTATTCCCTTTTGAATGGATTTCAGGATATATGTTAATATTTTTCAAGTTATTTGGTTGGCCCAAATAAGAGAAGAATGCATTCTTAGTTTTAAGAAGGGGCATATTTACGATTTTTTTCTGATGTTACTAATGAAAGATTCCAATTTTTAAAAAAACTGTTCCCCGTCACATATTCTCTTGTTTCACATATATTTTTTCCAAATCTCTTAAAACAAAGAATACAGAGAAAAATGCATTTTAGAATCATCATTTCACGTATAGCATCGCCTTAACGTAAGACCTTCTTTTAAGGTGATGTCACCTCATGAAGTCTATTGTTAAGGGTTTTTTTAAATAATCATATCTTCTGCAGCCTTTGACGGAACTCAAAACATAATTGAATATACTTAGATAGATAAAAAAAAAAATTAAACCTACCGCTTGGTTTACTTATAAAACTATCTTTTTTTCTTCTAATTTTCTCTTCATTGTCTATTTAATTTGAAATTAAAAATATATCACGAGATTTCAAATACTGAACCACATACATTGACGGATTTATTTTCAATGAATATTAAATACAATTTATTTTTAAACAGTTTTTTTTACGTTTATTTCATTTCATCTTCAATTATGTATGGCGGTAATTTTACCCATAATTTTATTAACAACTCAAATTGCTATATAAAACATGTAAACACTATAAGATAATGGCAAGCGAAAATCACTGTTTCTACCACTGTAAAAATGTATGAAGAAGTAGGTCACTGCCTCACTGGTATACACTTATTATGTTTAGGAAATAATCAGAAATCATTATTATAGAAGACAAAGTCATTAATGCGGCCACTTACGAACTAATTAATTAGATATCTTAGTGTTGTTATTATATAATGATTTTACTATAATTAACCGAGAACGTCTACACGGATAATCATGTTCACAAACGTGATATCGGTATGATACTGGACCCCGACCCAGACCTCGCTCGGATCCATGACGTTCAAATATTCGTGGTAATCACACGAAATGTAACGCCTTGATTTGATAGGTAACTCCGAAATGAGGCCGGGTTCCGAACTTGTAAAAACTTCAGTAAATTTGACCGTCATAAGTGCCCATCTGGGGCCTAAATTGAATAAATGGCCTTGACTTTGACTTTGAATAGAAAACGTAAAACGAAAAAAAACACCACAGAGTAGTTAGGTATATGAAAATTTAAAAAATGTCAGGAAAAAATAGTGCGTAGGTAAATGCAGAAAAGCCTAGAAGTGCTCTCAAGTGCAGCTGTCCGAACACACCGGAAGCCAGCCAGACGGGTAATACAAAGTACCCTACCACCGTGCTATAGTTTCCTCACGATGTTTTCCTTCACCGAAAGCTCAGGATCATTGTAGGATTCAAACCCGCGACCCTCGTCTCGGCATTCGACCTCACTACCACTGAGCTAGTTTAAGAATAGTTTAGTATGTCAACAAAAGATCATCAACAACATCCAAGAAAAAAAAAGATAAACATTGACAGAAAACGTTGAACGACCTTTTTATTCACACTACTAGCTTCCGCAGACGTTAAATGAAAACATAAAAACCTTGTTACATTATTGATTTTCGTAGGGAGCTTTAATTTTTTTGAAAATAATATGCAGCCCCGTTGTTACTCGCTGATATTGCGTTCTATAGGCGAAATAATTTTTAAAATCATTTAAATATTTTTTGAGTTTATTCATTGCAAAACAAACAAACATACAATCAAATATTTTCTCTTTATAATACCATCGTAGCGTAGATAAAGTCGTCAAACTGGTCAAACAAGTATACGGCCTCACTTTAGGCTGGCCGCTCACGTTCGATAATCGGCGATCGACTTTTTTGCGCACGTCCTACAAAAGTCTGTCTAGAAATAAAAATATATTTAAATCGGCCCGATTATCTGTCCTACAGAAAGTCTGACGTGGGTGGGCAGCCTTATTGTAAGCGAGTTTCAATACACGCGCTACCGACCTTTCCTCCCTCACCGACCACATTCATCAGGAATTCCGTTTCGTAAAACCGTTTCGGAATATTGATTCGAAATTTCAAACGCAGTAAATCTATTTTTTTAAAGGAATAAAGTTGGTAGCTTCTGATTGGCTGCAGCAACCTTACCGGTATCACATCAAGTACAGTAGTTATTTCGAATTTCGAAAAAATCTAAATAACCGATTCGATATTTCGAATCGATATTCCAAAACTGAATTCCTGATGTATTATGTGGCAGGCCTTACGTAATCACTAATAAATAATCTGTGCTCACGCGGCATTCTGTAAGATGGAGGTATTTCCCTCTACCAGTCGGGCTGCTTTTCGAGCAAAAAATAACACCAAGCTTTACCTCTCTTTAACTTCATAACAAATAATGTTTTTTAGATTGGATTACTGTGTGCTATTTTTATCGATGCAGTGCATAAAAATACCGCGATTGGATAAGAATAACAAACTGTGTTTCCCCAAAGACCTGGTGAACCCGTCTTATCAAAGACGCATGGCAGAAGGAAAAACAAGTCCACAAAATACAAACATAATAATTAAATATAGGTACTTAGTTATAAAAATTATTATTGTAAAATATTAGGGTTGAGTAGGTATGATATTTGATGAATTAAAGAATATCGTAAAACAAAATAGTAGTTTATGATACTGTTGCATAATAGGGGTTATTAAATACGAGTGTGAGTTTAATTACCGGGCCGTAGCCGAGGTTCTTAATAGTATCACACGAGTTTTTAATACCTAATTATGTGCAGTATCATACAGTACTTTATCTAAACTCATATAAATAAAGTAATTTACAAAAGAAATGGAAAAATCTATAGTATTTTTCTACCAACTTTAAAAAAAACAAAAAAAGCTATACAATAATCATATACCTAATCAAATCCCTGTTGCCAACTCCCAAAAATTCTTACCTCTAAAGTTCATGTAAAAAATTTGTCACATTGTCATCGTCAAATTGAATTGATACTGATTGATTATACTATTGATAGTTCCAAAGTATACTTTAATAGAAAAAAAGTTATTTTATAGCATTATCTTGGGAACACAACTGTACTATAATGAATCATTATACACGGGTGTGCCTAAAGTGGGTCATTAAAGTACTGGTTTTGATTTCATAATAAGAACATTACGATATGAGAGTAGATAAAATATTTAAAAAACGCACAATACTGACTTTTAAAGTACTTACTATTTAATTCAACGGTAAATTGGGATGGGTAATGAAAAAACAAAAATCAGCTACGAGTACATGTTCTAAAGTGTAGGTATCTAGATATTTAGGAATATTTTTGGACGTATTTACGAAAGATTTTTTTAACACCCGACGCAAAGACAAGGTGTTTGGTATAAGTTTGACGTGTCTGTCTGTAGCCTCATAGCTCCTGAACGGATGGACCAATTTTGATTTTTTATTTTTGTTTAAAAGGTGACTTAATCGAAAGTGCTCTTAGTTATGTTTCTAGAAAATCCGCTCAGCCGTTTGTAAGTTATGACCAATTTTCTATGATGTTTCGGGGGTTTCTTAATTTTTTTAATTATTATAGAATCGAACGACTTAGACCATATACTTTACAAGTGCCTGTGACATATAGATGGACAAACGGACTGACAAATAGTAATGACGAAACTTTTGAGTTCCTAGTTTGACTACGACAGAACCCTAAAAACAAGATTTATTCTTAATAGGTATTTATTCTCCGAAAGAGGTAAACAGATAATTAAATTTGCAATAATGACGTGTTTTCCGTCTGATAAAATTTTGTGTATAACTCAATACGCGATCCTGATAAAGTCGTCGTTTGGTCGTGACTTCTATGCGAGATACACGACATGCTGGGACAGAATTTTGCTTTATTTTTATTATTCGTCGCGGTCGCCCAAGCAGGTAAAATTAGTATTATTTTATTTATAAACAAATCGCTATTCATATAACTAAAACAGTAGTAGGGCTGCTGGAAGAAATTTCTATTAGAAATAAGCAGTCCCTTTGTGCCTTTGTATCTGTTTTGTGTTTTCCCATTACTTGTGTGTGTATTATATATATTCAATATATATTATATAATATACAATATTTACAATTATTTACAACAAATATACAAACTATATATAAAAAAAATCCTCGAGGCGGCCGCTGCTGCCAATCAACGGCAAGGTTCCCAGAAGGCTGGCAGCGTTCCCTCTTTGTATGGCCAAGCCAACGCGTTGG
Organism: Tethea ocularis; assembly: GCA_963555595.1. Lineage (NCBI taxonomy): Eukaryota > Metazoa > Arthropoda > Insecta > Lepidoptera > Drepanidae > Tethea > Tethea ocularis. Next base: position 11,471,909 of record OY741966.1, read on the forward strand.
CGGAAAAAGCTCCCCGCCCGCCGGTCCCCTGTGACCTCAATTAATTTTGAAGATAATGTTCGAGAAAATCGGCGAGCCTCGGACCCCCAAGGACCCATGGTCTCGACCGTAAAAGGCAAAAATAAATAATTTGGGCAAATAGAATGTATATTTACGTATTTTTTGGATTTGGAATTTTCATATTGTATTATATTATATATATATTGTATTATTACATAAATATAAAGATAACTACGTATATTTAAAATTATACTTTATCTCACTATAATTTCCTGCAAAATATTATTATTACCTATTGTTAAAATAACTTAAAATGAAAATAAACTCTAATAAGTACATATAACTTAACTAAACTATATACAATTTAAGTAAATAATATTTGTATTTGTAAAATAAGTCATTACCATGCACTATAAGGCCAGCTATAGACGGACCGCATGTTGCAGTCGAGACCGACTGCTCTAGAGCGGCCGCGTTGAAATCGTACACGACTGCAACACGACCGCATAATGCAGTTGACTACGACTGCTTGGAGCAGTTGTGTTCGACCGCAAAATAATACTGATCGAGTTTATGTTTCCATCCGCTTACGGGTGGAGGCAACAACGCATTTAACCAAACAATTTTTTTTTTAAATCGAATTTCAATTTATTTCATATTTTCATTACGCAGGCACCACAAATATCTCTTGACTATAAAATGCATGTTATGTATTCAGGTACCGTGCAGTATAGATGGCTTGACAAGGTGGGATCCTGCAAGCTGCACTACATACCTGCAGGATGGCAGGAAGCGCGACTTAGGTGCGAATATGAAGGTATGTAAATACTCAATTATGTTCGTACTCCTCTTGAGCAACATCGTGATGAAAACATAGCAAGTTGATAAAGCTGGCTAACACCATCTTGTTGAAAATCTGTTGCCAAGCATCTACTGTTGTGTTCCGAGATCTGCACTTGAGAACCAGTTATACCCTTTATAGGTTATTGTACCTACCACCTTCGGTAACATGTGGCCAAAAACAGGCCTTTAATTAGTACATACAATTATTTGATCAATATTTGCATTCCCTTCGAGCGGCGATGGAAAACAAAAGAGAATGGAAGATAAAAATCTCGTGAAAAAAACTCCTTTTCGCAGGCGATTCTCGCTTTTATTGAATGAAACGTTATTATTGTTATTATCATCTTATTTATTTCCTATCAAAGTGTAAATTGAAATAACTTTGACAGCCGACATTCGACGCAAAATGTTTTGACTGTCCGATGTTCGAGTGGACTTGTTACAAATTTTGTTTTTGACTTTGCCAGGTGGTGAAATGGCGTCGCCTATGGAACCATCTCTGCTGACGCCACTGATGAAAGCGTTCGGTCGTGAGCGAGTGTTCCTGGGAATCCACACCGCATATACAGGAGAATATTATTCTATAGACGGTTAGTATTATTTATTATCAGCATTATACCTACTCTGTTCCCAATATTTTGGGGTCGGTATAATATTTGAAATGCTATATTCATAGACTTAGAAAAAACGTCTAGCTAACTAAACGTGATTTAAAAATAAATAAACAGTAGGTAACTACTAATTTAGACATAAAACTGCAATGTAAATCAAAATTCAAATCAATACGCAAGACTGCACGTGTTGTGTGATATATAATTAATAAAGTACATTTCGCGCTCAAAAATTACGATATTTGTAACCCATTACTTCTGACATTGATTTTTATAATGTTGTTATAGACATTCAGAGTAACCCTTACCCCAAAGTTTTCGTTACGCTGTCCCTTACACCCAGTTATATTATATTTCAGGTGTTCCATTGGATTCAATATCAGTCGAGTGGGCTCCAAACGAGCCCAACAACTTTGGTGACAACGAGAACTGCTTGGCCTTAAACTCTAACGGAACTGTTGCTGACGTCAAGTGCTCACATCCACTACCTTTTATCTGCTGCAAAGATACTGACAAAGCTATGCGCGATCAAAGATTAGTTTACAATGTAGACAATGAAGTGATTGAACCTGTGCATCTTATCAAAACAACAGGTAATATTAGAAAATATATATTTTTTACGATTTATAAAACGTCTGTGATAATCTCACCGTGGTAAGTGCGAATGTGGCCGGTGGTAAGCACATAACTTTTAACAAAAAGAGAACTGCCTTCAAAAAATACTAAAATGTATAAAATAATAACTATGTAGGAACTCTAATCTGACAGTTTTTATGTCAGCGAAAGTGTAAGTACCTACATATAAAATATCATGGAATCTCTGATTTTTTCGCTGACCTCAAAACTGTCGGATTAGATTTGCCAAACTTAAGTGGCAGTGGGCGGGGCACATCGCTCGTAGAACTGACGGCCGCTGGGGCAGAAGGGTTCTCGAGTAGCAACCACGAACCGGAAGACGCAGCGAGGGCGCCGGCCCTCATCTTGTGAGGGTCGCGGGAAACCGCTGGATGCGGGTAGCGCAAGACATCGTGGAGATCCTCGGGGGAGGCTTTTGTCCAGCAGTGGACGTCTTTCAGCTGACATGACGATAGTTATTATTTTATACTTTTTAGTATTTTTTTTTAATTTCCATCAACATATCCAGAGACTTGGTGATAATGGGACTACCTCAAAAGTATACTTTTTCGAATAAAAAAGTATTTTTTTAAATCGGTTCACAAGTAATAGCGTAACAAAACAAAACATTAAAAAAACACTATAGTCGAATTGAGAACCTCCCCCTTGTTTAAATCGATCGGACCGGTAACTCCGAAGTCTACATCCAAAAAAATGGGTACCTCATTATAATATTAGGTTTAGATAGAGGACTGCCCCAGCATAAAACTACGTGCACATCTGCGGGGCAGTTTTGGTTCAATCTTCAGGGAAATATTCAAGTATTCTTTATGTTTCAGAGTCTCCAATGGATTCAACGTCAGTCGAATTGACTACGAACTGGCCCAACAACTTAAACAGCGAGAATCTAGTTACTGATGTGATTACACCTTTGGATCATAATGAAACTTCAACAGGTAATTATTTTAGTAAAACGGTTAATTAAAATAAAACCGGACAAGGGCGAGTCTCGCGCACCGAGGGTTCTGGACTTTCGTATGCTACCTACTTGAAATACCATAGACTTTTTATAGGTTTTCCTGTAATCTATAGGTAAAGAACTATCATCAATATTTTTTTCAAAAATGTTGGCCCAGTATTTTCGTAGATAAGGGGGTGTGGGACAATCTTTGCCTATTTTTTTCGTAAATAACTTCAAAACGATTTATCTTAAATTATAAAAACAAATATTTGAGATTATAATGAGCTCTTTTATTTGATATGACACACAATATAGTTTGCAAAACGTTTTTTTTTAATTCTAATTTACCCCCCAAAAGTTTCAACTCAATCCAGTCCATTATTTTCGGACAGACAGACAGACGCACGAGTGATCTAATAAGGGTTCCGTTTTTTTAACCCTAAAAATCTCAAAATATATATTTTTTGTATTTTGATGAAACTAAAGGTCTGAAGATAACTTCTTAGGAATAAACAAACCAGGGACCGAGGGGCGAAATGCTAGTAACAACAATTGCGTGCTCCAGCAGTAAAGTTACGTACAAATCTGCGGGTCATGTTTAGTTTAATCTTCAGGGAAATATTAACTATGCATAATGTTTCAGAGTCGCCATGGGATTCAAATCAAGGAATATTAGCCGAGTGGCATACGTATGGGCCCAACTTTGAATATAGTGACTATCCAGATACTGACGTGCTTCATCCTTTGCATCTCAATAATGAGACAGGTAATTAATTATGTTAGTAGAACGGTAGCTTTAAAAAATGACGAATGATCTTTTTTTGGGTTCCGTATGTAGAAAGGAAATTGCGGGGGGCCTTTGAGAAACACTTGGTTGTCCGTATGTCAAGATCCTATTTCTCAGGAACGCGTGGAGGTATCAAGTTCAAATGAATATACAATACTATTGCAGTCTACTTTCGAAATGTGTAAGCAATGAAAAACAATACCAAAAACCGACTTAAGTGGTCCATTAACTAGTCGATGATCGACGCTAGAAAGAAAATTAGCGTGCGTCAATTATAAGTAGACCCTCTAGCAGTAGTACAAACTATTGTCAATAGATGGCGCTGTGCCTTTTTAAACGAGCTATTTATTATGAGCTCCGTTCTAACCGGGTTTCCATAAGACACCTCAATTTTTGTTTTCTATTTGTAGTTGGTTTTGTGTTTTGTAGTTATAATGTTTATTTTTTACAGCTGAAGAAGTAAAAGAAATACGGAGTGACGGATACACGTGCGAGAAGTCATTGGGGAGCTGTTATAAGTACCGTTCTGTCGAGGCGACTTGGTCAGAAGCTGCCAATGCTTGCGCAGAGGAATCAGCCCAGTTAGTCGTCGTGAACAACCAGCAAGAGGCCAAATTTTTGAAAGATATGGCGTATGGAACTGGGCAACTATACCCATACTTGTATTACACATATTTCGTCGGATTCCGGGCTACGATGGATGATCCACGTAAATGGCTGACTATAGACGGTAATTTTTGTTTTATACTAGCTTCCACCACGCGGTTTCACCTGCGTTCCCGAGGGATCTTTACGTTCCCGAGGGATACAAAGTAGTCTATTGGGTGGTAAGCACACAAAGCCTAGAAGGGAACTGGCTCTCAAGTGCAGCTCTGTCAGAATACACTAGTAGGTGTTTGGTGACGACTTGAAAGTAGCTTACCACTGTGCTATGTTTTCCTCACGTTGTTCCTTCACCGAAAGCTCAAGCTCATTGTGGGCTTCGAATCCAAGACCACTACTGACCATAAAATCCTATTATTTCTCATTATCTAATTATACATTTATTTTTAGGTCAACCACTTGAGGAGTTAGATTATTTGGCATGGAGTTATGACCATCCAGACAATTTATGACAAAATTTAGTGATTACGGAGAATATTGTGCAAAAATAGTGATTCATGACAATGGTTGTTATTTCCAAAGTCATTCATGTGATAGTCGGATGTTTTGCATTTGTGAGAAAAAAATGGATGTGATGTCAGAAACACCTGTCGAGGATGTGATGTCAGACAAACATGATGTGGGTGTGATGACAGAAACACCTGACGAGGTTGTGATGTCAGACAAAAATTATGTGGATGTGATGACAGAAATACCTGACGAGGTTGTGATGTCAGACAAAAATGATGTGGATGTGATGACAGAAACACCTGATGAGCTTGTGATGTCAGACAAAAATGATGTGGATGTGATGACAGAAACACCTGATGAGCTTGTGATGTCAGACAAAAATGATGTGGATGTGATGTCAAATAAAATTAATTTAAATTATTACGATATGTACAATGAAAAGTGATTTTTATAGTATTATGTAGTTTAATTGTAACTTAAGGATTTTTTTCTAAATAAATGATGTTTTATGTGAATTTGAAATTTATTCATATGCCGTATTGTGATACAGTAAGATTCATAATAAATAATATGGATCTACGTAAGTCTGCCATAACATAGGGGTGCAAAATACAATACTAGCTTTCCGTCCCGCTGTTTCGACCCCGATCCTTGTACTCCTTAGGTATTGAAATATCAAAAATCCTTTCTTAGAAAGAAAGATTTAATCAGGGGGTCAGTAGCCTCAAGGGAAGCCAGTCTCCGCTAAGCTGGTCTAATTTGGCGGTCAATCAGATGATCCATAAAGGATTAAATGGACAGTAATATGAAAGCGACAGTAATATGAAAATAAACATAAGATAAAAGAAAAAAATATACATACAAATGTGACTCCAGAAACAAATAAGAAAAGAAATGAAAAATAAATTACTTCGCGTCATTCACGGGGGATGTGCTGTCATAAAGGAGCGGATGCCTACGTCATGATAGCATGCCCGTAAATTTCAGCACGATTCACGTTCAGTGGTTTGAGCTGTGCGTTCGGAGCCAATTCCACTAATTAATTTTGATTAGATTACAATTGGATCGCAGCTGAATGACGGCATTTGCACGTTTTCGTATTCCACTAATAATCTGACAACGATCGAGATCCAATCATGCTTGAGTTACAGTTGACGTTCGATCAAAAGTTATAAAAGTGGTATTCCACTAAACGTCAAATGTTTCATTGGATTAGAATTGTTACGGTTACCAAGGGCAACAACGATTACAATCTATATCGTAATCCAACCGCGATCCAATCGTAGTTCAGTTTCGTTTATTTAGTGGAATACCGTTTTTTAGTAAAATTAGAATTGGATAGGAAACGAACTTTAACTGAATCGAAATTGAATGTCAACTGCCTTAATTTAGCGGAATTGGGCCCCCTGTCAGTCACACTTTACTTTTATATATTTATACTAACTGACAATATCAAACAAAACACTGAAAGAATTAGATAAATACAGAAAGACAAGAAAATTTTGGCACGTGACCAAAATCGAAATTAACGCCGCTATCTTGTGAAGAGTCACTTTCTGAGAATTCGCTCTGTCCGCTTATCATTATGTTGCTGTACGTTGTATTGAATTTGCTTGTTATTTAATCAAATAATATGCTGAAAGTAATAAGAAGTGGTGTCATAGAGATAGTATTAAGAGTTAAAGAGCGCCAAGTCAATCATCTGCCAAAAGATCCTTCTCGCACTCACGGTATAAGCAGCCGTTCTGAAGTGATGCACATATATACATTTCCGCATTTTTATTTAAAGTACCTGGATGACCGAGCTTTGCTCGTTTCTTTTTTTAAAACCACTTGTTCTACAAATGAAACCTAGCTAGATTGATTTATCGCCTCCGAAACCCTCAACATAGTAAATTTCATGATAATCGTTGGAGCCGTTTCCGAGCTCCTAGATATATACTAGAATTGCTCGTTTAAAGGTATTAGATAGAATTGATAGAGTAAATTCATTTATATAACCTATGTATAACCTAGATAATTATTATTGAATTCAGAGTCTATCATTACTTTCTCACTAATTACCGATTATTAGATTATGTTGTTGGTTGTTTTAAAAAGTTATGAGTACTCTCTTTCTGGTAGGATCACATGTGCATCTCATAAACTAAAATATCTAGCAAAGATAATGATATGCTTTCAGAATATGTCACTAAGTTGTCATCTGAAACACTTACTTGTCATCTGATACTTTTTAAACTTCTTTTTACGTTTTCACGCTAGCTTGATTTTACCTCCAATATGTATGTTGATAATTTTACGAAATGACAGCGCTTTAAATCTATGATATTTGGCGAAAAGGGGAAGGAAGGGCCATACATTAATCCATACATTGGAATATTCCTAGGTTATCTACACTAATATTATAAAGAGAAAAGATTTGATTGTTTGTTTGTTTGCATTGAATAGGCTCCGATACTACTGAACCGATTTGAAAAATTCTTTCACTAATAGGAAGCTACATTATTCCCGAAGGTTATAAGCTACTTTTTATCCCGGAAACGCGAGTGAAACCGCGCGGAACAGCTAGTAATCTTGCAAAGATAAGCGTGGAAAACATAACCTTTGTCTCTGCCACAGTACTACGATTATATTCCCCTAAAACTGTACCTCTACTATCGCACTATATCATATTATTATTGTGTTAACATTTGAACCATCTTATCATAGCGCACGATAGATCATTGGGCAAGTTCTTAGGAAATACCGATACAAAGATTTACGTAACTTAACATTGCTCTTTACCTATTTGTGAATCATTTTTTATTTTTTCCAAAAAAACTAAATTTAATTTACTTGCTACCATTATTAAATAAGGACAGATAAAAGAAAACAGCTGACTTCAGCTAGGTAGATAGGTACCTACTATACAATACTATAATATACTATACTGTGTCTGGTCATGAACTAGCGATATTTTAGGTACTTATATTTCAACACTTTTCATACAAAAATACACGACACACTCGGGACCAACCTCCCCCCATGTGGCAGCTATTTATTATTTTTTCTTGTGATATTCTCTACGTGTTTACAAAAAAAATAATATCTCTCAAAGTTTTAATCCCACTGAGATAATAAAAAGCTTATTCAAAGGGTAACAATATTGTTTATCATTTAAAAAAACTTTTAACAAAAAATGGAACCGACTGAAGTCAGCGGTACCATGATATTTTCCATCGAACATGAACTACACTTTGGCTGACTTCAAAACAATGTCAGGTTGATTAGAATTGCAACATGGTTATTTTATGCTTTTTAGTGTTTTGAAGTCGGATCTATTTTTTGCTAAAAGTTTTTTTTGTATAAAACGAGCGTACCTAAAATATCGCTAGTTCATGACCACCGCCGAACGCCTCGAGGAATTTTTTTATATGAAGTTTGTATATTTGTTGTAAATAATGACATTTGTAATTTAAATTATAATTATCAAAAGCAGGATAATTGATAGTTATATATAATTTATTATATTGTATTGAATATTTACTCCACTTTCAGACTTTATGAAGATCGGTAACGCAATGGCAATCCCTCAGATTAAAGTAGGCAACGATGATTTGCCTGTTTGTAAGCCTTCTTACATATAAAAAAAAACATGAACCAAAAATAAAGAATATATTTACACAATGGAAACGCACACTGATATTTACGTGTGATAAAAACTTATGTAAATAACACAATATTTGGACTCGTTTAAGTTCTGCCTTGACTATCTTGCGAAGTGGACGAAATGTTACCAAAAGCGTTTGTTTTATTTTTACTTTATGTTACTGTAGCTGAATCAGGTGAGTCCCTTAATTTTTACAAGCTTTTATTGTTAGTAGGTATGTTTAGCTCGAAACAAGTCAATTTTAGCTCACTTCCCGGTGGTCAATTGATTTGAAATTTGGTACACATAATGTAAATCTGATGACAATAATAATTATATGATGTCATTTAGCTGATCTGAAAAAAACATGTTAATACAAGCTTTTATTTAAATTCACATGTGATTATGTTTAGGTCGACACAAGTTCAATTGATTTAAAATTTTGTCCATATATTATGTAAGTCCGATGACAATACATTAATGAGCTGATCTGAAAAAAGCTTGGACTTAAAAATTATTTTAATTTTTAAATTATTCGTCAAATCAAATGAAATTCATTCATTTATTCAGTTTAGGCCCTGGTAAGGCACTTATGAACGTCGATAGTTACAATCATTACAATAGAATCTACCACCGGTTCGGAATACACTTGAACTGAGAAAACTCAGGCAAGAAACTCAGCAAGGCGTCATAATAAAATTATTGGATTCAAAGTTCAAAATATTAAAAAAAAAACACAATTTATTTACTTACTTGTATACTTATTAGATATAGCTTTCACCTGCATTAGAGTTCATGAACACAGCGTTGTTTATATAATCAATGAAATATGTAGGTCAATTTGTCCGTATTCTCATAACTCGGTTAGGTCGATTAGGTTCCTAGAGGAAGATTTTAAGCTATATAAATATCCATGAACATGTATATAGTTCTGACGATTTAATGCTCCATAAATACGTATATACGTGGAGCCCAGTTTAGATTATACGTCTAAATACTGGTTAGAAATTACAATCCATTACCTAATAGTCTTTGTTACATTTAAATAAAACATGTCAAAGGCGAAAGCCATACAGCCTTAAACAACACAACATACAACAATGATAAGCGGACAGAGCGAACTTTCAAAAAGTGACTCTTCACAAGATAGCGAGCGGCGTTAGTTCCGATTTTGGCCACGTGCCAAAAGATCCTTGTCACACTGTAATCTCTATGGTGTAATTTTTAATTAATTATTCAGGTACCCAACAGTATCGATGGATAGATGAAGTCGGTGCCTGCAAACTGCACTATATACCTGCAACCTGGCAGGAAGCTCGATTGAGATGTAACGCTGAAGGTAAGAATAGTTATGTTGAATATTCCTAATTCCAATGTTTCATGACGATGAGGTAACAGAAGGGACGAAATACTGAAGAACACAAATTCTGATAATGGCTACAATCATCATATCACTATATATATATTTAAGGCGATGATAGCTCAGTGGTAGTGACGTCGGATGCTGAGACGAAGGTCCCGGGTTCGAATTCCTACAATGAGCTTGAGCTTCCGATGAAGGAAAACATCGTGAGGAAACCATAGCACGGTGGTAGGGTACTTTGTAGTACCCGCCTGGCTGGCTACCACCCTCAAGTTGAAAATCTGTCGCCAAGCACCTTCCGGTGTGTTCCGACAGCTGCACTTGAGAGCCAGTTCCTTTCTAGGCTTTGTGTGCTTACCACCATCGGCCACATCATCACTGACCACGGTGAGATTGTGGTCAAGCACAGGCCTATACATAGTAAAAAAAAATAAAAAATCACCGAAAGACGTCCAGTGCTGGACAGAGGCCTCCCCCAAGGATCTCCACGATGGTCGGTCTTGCGCTACCCACATGATCCAAAATATGGATAACGTATATCTGTAACTTTAAACCGATAAAAGTTTTAACTTAAATAGCCTAAATTACAAAAAAAGTGAATAATAACTTCAACTTTGACAGGCAGTGTAATGGCATCGACTATGAAACCGACTCTTTTGACGCCACTGATGGAAGAATCTGGTGTTGAGCGAGTGTTCCTGGGAATCCACGACACAATCACCGGAGAATATTATTCTTTAGACGGTTAGATTCTATCTATATAATTAATACCTTTAAACGAGCAATCTTCTTATATATATAAAAGAAAGTCGTGTTAGTTACTCCACTTATAACTCAAGAACGGCTGAACTGATTTAGCTGAAAATTGGCAGGGAGGTAGTTTAGAGCCAGGAGAAGGATATAGGATAGGTAGGGGTAGGTAGGGTAGGTAGGTAGGGTAGGTAAGTAGGGTAGGTAGGTAGGGTAGCTAGGGTAGGTAGGGTAGGTAGGGTAGGTAGGGTAGGTAGGGTAGGTAGGGTAGGTAGGGTAGGTAGGGTAGGTAGGGTAGGTAGGGTAGGTAGGGTAGGTAGGGTAGGTAGGGTAGGTAGGGTAGGTAGGGTAGGTAGGGTAGGTAGGGTAGGTAGGGTAGGTAGGGTAGGTAGGGTAGGTAGGGTAGGTAGGGTAGGTAGGGTAGGTAGGGTAGGTAGGGTAGGTAGGGTAGGTAGGGTAGGTAGGGTAGGTAGGGTAGGTAGGGTAGGTAGGGTAGGTAGGGTAGGTAGGGTAGGTAGGGTAGGTAGGGTAGGTAGGGTAGGTAGGGTAGGTAGGGTAGGTAGGGTAGGTAGGGTAGGTAGGGTAGGTAGGGTAGGTAGGGTAGGTAGGGTAGGTAGGGTAGGTAGGGTAGGTAGGGTAGGTAGGGTAGGTAGGGTAGGTAGGGTAGGTAGGGTAGGTAGGGTAGGTAGGGTAGGTAGGGTAGGTAGGGTAGGTAGGGTAGGTAGGGTAGGTAGGGTAGGTAGGGTAGGTAGGGTAGGTAGGGTAGGTAGGGTAGGTAGGGTAGGTAGGGTAGGTAGGGTAGGTAGGGTAGGTAGGGTAGGTAGGGTAGGTAGGGTAGGTAGGGTAGGTAGGGTAGGTAGGGTAGGTAGGGTAGGTAGGGTAGGTAGGGTAGGTAGGGTAGGTAGGGTAGGTAGGGTAGGTAGGGTAGGTAGGGTAGGTAGGGTAGGTAGGGTAGGTAGGGTAGGTAGGGTAGGTAGGGTAGGTAGGGTAGGTAGGGTAGGTAGGGTAGGTAGGGTAGGTAGGGTAGGTAGGGTAGGTAGGGTAGGTAGGGTAGGTAGGGTAGGTAGGGTAGGTAGGGTAGGTAGGGTAGGTAGGGTAGGTAGGGTAGGTAGGGTAGGTAGGGTAGGTAGGGTAGGTAGGGTAGGTAGGGTAGGTAGGGTAGGTAGGGTAGGTAGGGTAGGTAGGGTAGGTAGGGTAGGTAGGGTAGGTAGGGTAGGTAGGGTAGGTAGGGTAGGTAGGGTAGGTAGGGTAGGTAGGGTAGGTAGGGTAGGTAGGGTAGGTAGGGTAGGTAGGGTAGGTAGGGTAGGTAGGGTAGGTAGGGTAGGTAGGGTAGGTAGGGTAGGTAGGGTAGGTAGGGTAGGTAGGGTAGGTAGGGTAGGTAGGGTAGGTAGGGTAGGTAGGGTAGGTAGGTAGGGTACTTAGGTAGGGTAGGTAGGTTGGGTAGGTAGGTAGGGTAGGTAGGTAGGGTAGGTAGGTAAGGTAGGTAGGGGTAGGTAGGGATAGGTTTGTAGGTCCCAGTTTTATTTTTGTTCTCAGGGTAGGACAACGTCTGCCGGGTCAGCTAGTTTCTTATATAAATAATTTGAATCTCGGAAACGGCTCCAATGATTTTCATGAAATTTAGTATGCAGGGGGTTTCGGGGGCTATAAATCGATCTAGCTACGTTTCATTTCCAAAAACCACGATCTACAATAAAAAATACCGAGCAAAGCTTGGTTATCCAGGTATTTTATTAATATCAGAATCTACCTGCCTTATTCCTGTTTGTGGTCAGTGCAATATGTGCACGTCTTGTAAGATGTACTTTCTTCTATAAATTATTCTGACATTTCTTTTTCCGTGTGATGATGAGGATGATGATGATGTAGACTTAATCCAAAAACTCAAACTCATCACCGCGTATAATTACATATTGCTTATAACATACATATGGTAAAAACGCATGTAAAATCATGAAAAGGCTTATTTATTTATGAAAAAATGAATTATTGAATTTGAATACAAATAGACAACTTTGGCTTTACATTTAGCATTATGTTTCAGGGACTCCATTGGATTTGATTGATGTGAAGTGGGCTCCAAAAGAGCCTGACAATTTGGAAGCAAGCGAGAGTTGCTTGGCATTAAACTCTGACGGAACTGTTGCTGACGTCAAGTGCTCACATCTTCTCCCTTATATTTGCTGCAAGGACACAAAGAAAGCTAGTGATAAAAGTTAGCACTTTTTAGGATTCCGGAACTCAAAAAAAAGAAGATCTGTGCCTGTCTGTCTGTCCGAAAATCTTGGACTGGATTGAATTGACTCACTGAGTGTTGTATCACTCAAGATACAACACTATTTTTACTTTACGATAACGTGGCAACTCACCAAATGTCATTTTAGTCTATCTAATAAATAGGAGTTTATTTACTTAAATAATGATAAGAAAAATAAATTATGAGTCAGTTCGTTAGATATTTCCACGTTCGCGATGGATGTTGGCCAAAAGTGTAAAAAAATAAAGCTGATTAGTGAAGTAAACAGCCAGCCAGAAACTAAAAAGTATTATCACCGTGCTATGCTTTCCTCACGATGTATTCCTTTACTGAAAGCTTACTTTATTAAGCTCATTGTATGGTTTATGAAGTCAATTATATTCTACTAGCTTTTCGCCCCACGGTTTTACCTGTGATCCCCTAAATTACCTTTTAGAGGTAAAATTTTCAAAAAATCCTTGCGCACAGATTGCGCTGATATTTGGTATGCATATATGAGGAGCTGGCGAACAAAACGATATAATTACGCATCTGGTTAAAATACTTTTTTTTGCAGTCAGGAGGTTTTGGGCCTGCCGAATTTGAATCTCAACTCATATTCAATATTGTACAATCAAAATTGCATCCAAAGTAGTAGTAGTCGTAATTATATCCATGACAAGTCAGTTGGCGCAGTTGGTTAAGACACCACCTATCACGCCGCTGGTCATGGGTTAGTTCCCATCCGGGACAAATATTTGTGTGCATGAACATGTCTGTTTGTCCTGTGTCTGGGTGTAATTATCTATATAAGTATGTATTTACAAAAAAAAGTAGTATATCAGTTATCTGGTTTCCATAGTACAAGCTCTGCTTAGTTTGGGATCAGATAACCGTGTGTGAAGAATGTCCGAGGTATTTATTTATTTATAGTTCAAGGTTTCGATCAAAGCGGTAAGTAGGTACGTCATTCATTTTTTTACTGCTCTTGTAAAATTTGTGTAATTATACCATTTTGTTCGCCAGCTCCTCATATATATTATCCGATCCTAAAGGAGGTAAAATAGGGGATCATGGATGAAACCGTGGGCCATAAAGCTTGAAGTGTTTTCTTAATTACTGTTCTAGAAGCAGAAACTAATGGATACATTTGCGAGGAATCATTGAGAAGCTGTTATAAGTTCCATCCCATCGGGAATACGTGGTCAAATGCCTTCAGAGCCTGTGCAGCAGAGTCCGCACACTTAGCCATCGTCAACAGCAAGTGGGAGGCGCAATATTTAGTAGAGGTGGCTTCTAAAATACCAACTACTACCATGATAGCAGATCATACAGACTTTGCTTACATAGGATTTAGGGCTTGGGGTGAGCCACCCGTTTGGTTGACCATACATGGTAAATATTATTGATTATCTTACCTCATCACGACGTTAATCTTCTAATTATTATAATTTCGTAGCGATGGCGCTTATTACCAGAAGCTTAGTAGAATTCAAACTCACGATCCCGAGGGATCTTATATTTTAACGGAATAAAAAGTAGCCTACATGTTATTCCATGTTATGATCTATTTATGTGCCAAGTTTTATCCAAATCCGTTCAGTAGTTTTTACGTGAGAGAGTAGCAAACATCCATACATCTTCGCATTTATAATATTACTAGGAAGTAGCACGATGTGTCACGCGAACCAAATACTTATACCGATAGTTCTACCGCTGAAGTGTCAGCACCGTATCTTTGGAAGGTGGTGCGCTTCACTAACATACCCAACCAAAATGAACTGATTAGATAAAAAATACTAATTAATATTAGTACCTTCACTTAGGTAAAAAACCTCTCTAGATAGAGTTTGCACGTCTAAACGCCACAAAAAATAAATTTTCCGCTCGTTCCGCCCGCTCAGTGGTGATACTGTCATTGTGCTATAAACACGTCAAATTCTGTGCCGAATATGCTTCAGAATATATATTCCCTCTACTTTTTATAGGAAATACTGACGCAGCGCGCTTGTCAAACAGTAAACAAATTTGGCCTGTTTCTTTTGTTGCGATTGCAACGCAACACTATATCTAGACAAGTTTATTATCTTAGTTAGTACGTAAGGACGGTTTAATCACATCGCATTCATCACATCAAATTATATGCGCGTATCATTATAGCGTCCGTAAGTAGTTAGGAGATCACTAAGACCAATAAGGATTTGTCCATTCAAAATTCAACATAAATTAAAAAAAAAAAGATCCACCAAAAAAAGAAGCCTTGCTGAGTTTCTTGCCGGAGTCTTCTCAGTTCAAGTGTATTCCGAACCGGCAGTAGAGTCTATTGTAAAACTGTAACTTTTGACATTCATAAGTGCCTTATTAGGGCCTAAACTGAATAAATGAGTTTTGATTTTGATTTTGAACCAAGTACTCAAGCTTAGGCGCCCATGGGTGGGATTTAGGGGAGCCTTCGATCTATGCTTGAATTTCACTTTAAAATGATTGATATAAAAATAATTTTATTTTAAACAAATTGTTAAAAAAATCTATCTCTTTTTTTGGTGTAGGATTCATTTACATTGGATAAGCTGTTTTGTCAATCATTTCCCATTTAGGTTAAAATTACATCTGATAGGATATTATTTTTTCGAAATTCAGAGATGTTTAATGTTTATGCTTTCATCAATACAATTGAAACACGATGATCTAAACTATCCATACTAATATTATAAATGCAAATAACTAACAAACAGATCTGTTTGTTTGTTACCTTTTCACGCCTAAACCACTGAACCGATCTCAATTAAATTTGGCACGCAGGTAGTCTATGATATGGAGAAGGACATAGGCTACTTTTTAGCCCGGGACCGCGAGTGAAGCCGCGGGGAACAGCTAATAATATATATTTTATTAGCGGTTCCCCCGTTTTTCGTAGGACTAATAGACAAAAGGATTCGTTAAAAAAACTGTCTAAAGGTCAGGTTTCCTCCAAAAGCGGTGCCACTATGTAGCGACCGTAATATAGCGATGAATGACGTCACTAGAACGTTGTCTATGTTAACCAAATGGCGCGGTTTCCTAGAGAACGGTAATTGACACCGTAACGTCAAAAAGCGGTGCCGCCAATTACCGTTCTTTAGGAAACCGCGCCATTTGGTTAACATAGACAACGTTCTAGTGACGTCATTTACCGCTGTATCTACATGGTGGCACCGCTTTTGGAGGAAACCTTACCTTAAGGTCAGCGTGTTTTCGCGATTCGTCCGATTTTATTAAGTGCATACGGTGCGGTCTAGATCTTGCTATGATTATATAAATTACTCACTTCAGGATATTTTTCAGGACAACCACTGGATGAAGCTGGTTACTTGGCGTGGGGTCCTGGACAACCCGACAATTCAACTGATTTTAGACAAGACGGAGAAAATTGTGGAAGCTTATTTTTGAAAGGTCAAGAAAATGAAGAACAATACAACGACGTATCATGTGAAAAGTACCTAACATACATTTGTGAGAGAAAAATGGCTGTGACGTCATACGGAAGCACTAGTGGTATATATAGTCAGACTTAAATTGATTGTACATTTTTATGCCATTTTTTAAATTAACTATACAGTGTGTCCGGTCATAAACTAGCGATATTTTAGGTACTTACTTATATTTGATTTTTTTTTCGAGTTTTCATCAATCACCTAAAATATCGCTAGTTTATGACCAGACACACTATATCCTATTGGGCGTCGCCCATCTGACAGCGGAGGTCACTGATAGCTAGCTAGCTTGTTAGCTTTGTTTTTCCTCATGACATTTTCAAAATAAGTTCCCAGAAACAAAAGCGTTTAAATGCCGTCACACGGTTGTCCACTATAAAGGGAAATTTATTAAAGCTGTATTAAATGGTGGCGATGCCCAACAGGATATAATAATTACTATGCTGTGTGTAGTCAGAATAAATGTTTTTCTTTCTTTCTCCTTGAACGCGCCAACTCAATATCTAGTTCGGGCAAAATAGACATTCAAGGTTTCATCAAAATATATGTCAAAAGTCCCAATAGATCCCACAGGTGTAAAAAAGTTATTCAAGGTCAATGTTCGCAAAATTTTTTTGAATTCTTCAGATAAACGGTAAGTTTTTTCAAAAAATTACATAGGGCAAAATTGCAAGCTTTCAATTATCTACAAAAAAAAATTCTTACACTTTTTTCCTAAGAATCACCGTTTTTGAGATATAGTTATTCAAAAGTTGCAATCGCTATAGTAAGCTCACGTTTGCACGCCACCTGTGATGTAATGTGAAGTGTGAGCTTTTTTAACGTGGTTTCCCTGGCCTATACCAAGATCTATTGTGGTCTTATTTAATAAAATAATGTTGTTTTTATTAAACAATGGAACTATTGGAGATGATGGAAGATTTTTGAAACGTAATAAGTTATTTTATTCTTTTTTCCTTAATTGTCTTTTGTATTGTATTTCCTAATCGTGTTGTGTGTAGTCAGAATATATTTTCTTTCTTTCTTCTTTCTTTGTTTTCATTAAATAACAACCTTAATCTAAATGTGAGCCGTAACTGAAAATAAATCATAGAAATGGAGGTAAAGTTACTTCATAACTAAAAGTTGGTAGCAAATTCATAATCTGGCAATAGGTAATGTAATTTGCCGAGTAATTTACGGCAAAATTGCGATAGACAGAACAAATTGAATTTAGATATCCTATCAAGTACCTAGTGTTATATAAAAGGGACCGTACATAACTTGAACACTGGAAGTCTAGAAAATAAACCAGACAAGTGCGAGTCTGAGCACAACCAGGGGTATGGACATACTGCATACTTGTATTTCCACTAACAAATAGTCGAACGGAAAGAAATGATCGTGAGGAAACCATAGCACGGTGGTAGGGTACTTTGTAGTACCCGCCTGGCTGGCTACCACCCTCAGGTTGAAAATTTGTCGCCAAGCACCTACCGGTGTGTTCCGGCAATTGCAATTGAGAGCCAGTTTGCCTTCTCGGTATTGTAACAGGTCAGCAACACATTGGGAATATCTCTGGTATTTCAAATGGCGATAGGCGACGGTAACCACTTGTCATCAGGTGGGCCGTATGCTTGCTTGCTACCCTAGTAGTATAAAAAAAAAGTAAGGTGTACGGATTGCAGTACAGCTCACTCAAGTGACTGTTCGAATTGCGAAAACTAGTGCGTAGTACATATCGATGGATTAGGTACATAACATACAGAGAATGAAGTGAGAGGGACGGATCGAACGAGTAAAAAGTACTGCCATTTAGTGGTAAGTAAAGATATTTAAATAAATGATACGCGTATACCTGAGAGGTGGCGTGAAGCATGTGCGTAAACGTCTCACATATATTATCGTGGGGCTAGCACGTGCCCTGCCCACGTAACCACTCTAAACTACCTACCCCACCGTGTCGGGGAAAAATGATGCGTTAAGCAAGATACATAGTGTCTATGAATAATTTAACACTCGTCTTCTGATGTAAGTAGGTACGCTCGGGGAAAATGAACTTAATTAAAAAGAGTTATTAAGTATGTAATCTTTTTAAGGATATGGCTAAGCTTCTTTCTTTTAAAAAAACATTATTTATTCGATTTTAATAATAATATTTTAGATATTCTTCTGACAAGAACACTCATTTAATTCTATGGAAACTAAAAAGCTGATAATTTATTTTTTTGTAATAATAGGTATAATAGGTACATTAATATTTGTCTTAGATGGGACTTTGTTAGGTAGAGAGTCTTACCTAAATGTATTCCAATAATGCTATGAATAATTAATTCAAAGGAGTCGTAGTAAGATACTTATCTTTTATAAGTCCTAGGACCTAAACAGAATTGTGTTTGTTTCTTATGAAAGCAGTTGATAGCGTGAAAACCAATAAAAAAACACCTTAATTCAGGTATTTTTTCCTCAAATGTAACTACTTATCTTATTTAAGTATTTTATCATCCTTCCCTTTACATTGCCCGTAAATTTAAAACTAAATAATAAATTAAATATAGGTAATAACATCATAAAACGTCAACATAACTATCGTTGTGAAAAAAAAACAATTTAAACACCACCATCAAGGGAGAAAAATGAGAAGGTATTTTATTTCGATTCGGCAGAGTTTTGAGTGACATTAAAGATAAGAAATTATCTCGTGGAAGATAATATTTTTGCTCGAAATAACTCGGTAACAGAATTTATTGTGAGTTAAGGATTTACTGCGTTTTTAAGGAGTATCATAGATGGGGGAAGAGAAGGAAGTTTGAACTGAAATTATTATGTTTTTAGCATCTTACTATACTGGGATTAAACATCTTTATAAAAGCTGAAGCCATGGAGTTTGTTTGCAATTTTGCATCTATTTAACGTCTAGGGGTTCACATAATATTAATAAGTATTTTTTTTCCAAAACACAGGTTTTCAATTTTGGTGATGAACCTTCACTCCCAAACTAGAGCCAGTCTCTTTTCCCTTTACATGTTATGAAGATAAAAAAAACAAAAATATTGAAACTCAAAAACAAAAATGCTGTTTGTAAGGTAATAATGTTTTTTGAAAAATTCAAATGTGTGTCGTAAAAAGTAGATTTATTTAATTTGGATCCCGCGTCGACAACTGTGACATTATCAGCCATTTACATAAATATTCCTCGGTGAGAAATGTGGGCCTATTACGTAGTTTTGTTAGGTACTAACTGTTTACATTTGAAAGCAGTGAATTTGAAGGTGTTTTCGTTCAGCTATGAACTATTTTGACGTATCGAATCTTAAATGTAGGTACCCATGTGAAATTTGAATCTGAAGGAACGATGCCTACTGACAGCGGCATCTTCATTTAGTTACGTCTTTTTTATTTATGTAACTTTTACTTTAGTTTTAATTTATTTATTTATTCAATCACGTTAATTGAAATATGTTTTTTAGATATGTTATTTTGTCAATGACATTTCAATTTTGCTGAGTTATTAAAAAAATATTATTTTCTTGATATTTATTTGTGTTTGATTAAGATTGTATGCAATATTGCAAAAATACATTCTCTCATTCAAACGCACTCTCGCATTTAAATGCAGGTTATTTCAGAAACTGATTGCAATAAAATTATGTACATACTTATTCAGCGTTGCGCCGTTTACTTTAATCAGTAATTGTCTGGCGTATTTATTGTTCAGCGTGCAATTTTCACTCAGTCAGTATGTTTTGTATTTTACAAAATGGAAATGCTTTAAAAAACTTACTAGTTAAGTTAAGAGGTCAACAACTAGGATAACTATCAGCTCATATCCCCCTGTATCAGGGATTTTCAAACTTATTTTGTGGAAGAGACTCCTTTTCCAAAATGAACTGATACCTCAGACCACCATAGCGAAATTACTTTAAAAATCCTATCTCTAGCTTTTTCCTATTTATACTTACCAACTTAAAAACTTTGCGGTTGGTTAAGTGAGTAAACTTGACATCATTTTCTCATCAACATTTAACAAAATAAATAGACCACATAGCATAGCACTGGTGGAAAAGGGCTTTATTACGAGATATGGATTCGCAAGTGGTGTAGCTATCTGCAGAGAGTACCTACAATTAGTAGTCGCGCGTTTGACACCGAAACTAGACATGTCATCCCGGCGGCGCATCTTCATGGCTGCACTTGAGAGTCAGTTCCCTTATACTTTATGTACTTACCATCAACGGACACATCACTGACTAGGGTAAAATTGTTGTCAAACACAGGCCCAAAAAAAAGACGATGTAAATATGGAATAATTATATAGCTTAGCATCAGTGGAAACGGTCACAAAATTTCATAGCTTAGCTTTCACATCCTCGCATCATAGCTGCATAGCACATCTCTGGTGGTAAATCAGCCTAAAAGCCATTATAATCAAAAGATAATAAATATAACGAACATTATCTTCAAAATTATTGAGGTCACAGGGGACCGGCGGGCGGGGAGCTTTTTCCGCCAACGCGTTAGCTTGGCCATACAAAGAGGGAACGCTGCCAGCCTTCTGGGAACCTTGCCGTTGATTGGCAGCAGCGGCCGCCTCGAGGATTTTTTTTATATATTTGTTATAAATAATTGTAAATATTGTATATTATAGAATACGATAATAAAAAGATATAATAATAAAAAAACAATCAAAAGTACACTAATTACATAATATTACTTATTAGACTATGAAAAAAAGAATGAGCAGTACAAACAACATACCTCTCGCATTCTCCATAAAATCTATACGACCATCGAAATATTACGGAGTTAATATACAAATGGGGAATTTATAGTCATGCCGCGGCCCACCAGGCCGCTCTGAGCCGCTCTGAGCCCATAAATCTATCCAATAAAATGTTTTATTCGCAACAAAATTCCTGCCTGACAATATAAGTGGACTCTTGTGATCGATATTGCCCAATATTTGGTATTTACCCTCATTTGGATGTTGGCTTGATGCGGCGTTGGGTAATGACGTCATATGTGATGACTGATAATGAACGCATGGGCTACCTGTTACTAGTTATTGCTTAAGATACGTACTTTTGATGTAGTTCCACCAGTAAAAAAGAGATGTACAAAACCAAACAATGTACTTATCTCTTTCAAAAAAAATTTTGGGAAGATTTTTTTTTGTCAATAGGCTGACGGCCCACCTGGTGGTAAGTGGTCACAGGGGAAAACCAGGGGAATTGCCGATGTGTTGCAGACTATTCTGCTGTCAAATTAGTCAGATTGCTTATTTTAAAGTGAATTTAGGAGCCGCTGGCCGAACAATAAGGTCAGTCACTACTATATCCCCGTACAGAGCTTTATCTTGGATTTTGGGTCCGCGCTCAAGTATCCGAATCAAAAGCCCGACAAAACATGAAAAGACTGACAATCAGTCGCTAGTCACCACTGAGGACACTTTTTTAGGTATTTTATTATTAGACCATGAATCCATATGATATATCGAAGCTTATTTGTGAAAAATTAAAATTTAAACTAACAACAGAATCGGCGTGGGCACCACAGTATAAAAGTTAATCTGCCAAAATTTTATTTTATATATTTTGAACTGGAAACACGCAGATAATATATTTAAGCTATGGCCAGTGAGTGAAGTAAATAATGCAGGATCGCGGGTCGCTATCCGGGGAGGAATAAATAACTAAAACTATAATTTACGTTGTTTAACTTTAGTTCCGTGAATAATTTTGTTTGCTATTACATTCAGAGAGTGGTTTTGAATTTGTTGGCAGCATTTGCTGGGTAAAAAAACTGCAGGGTTTAGAAATTTTCGAGTTGTCCCGTATATACGCGACAGAATATCAATCAAAACATAAGGCACCTGTTCCACTACCTACGTGTACTTTATCCTGTTGGGCGTCGCCACCATTTAATAGATTTCCCTTTATAGTGGACAACCGTGTGACGGCATTTAAACGCTTTTGTTTCTGGGAACTTATTTAATTTTTATGTGGAAAAACAAAGTTAACTAGCTACAGTAACCTCCGCTGTCAGATGGCCGATGCCCAATAGGATATGCGATAGAACGTCAATCAAAACATAAGGCGCGTGTTCCACTAGCGACGATTATAAAAAGGAAAATTTTTGCACGGTGGTGAGGTACTTTACACCAGTCTGGCTGGCTACCACCTTTCTGTTCTTATTATTGTACCTTAGTATTGTGAGAGCTTGCCTTCTTGGCATTGTAACAGGTCGACATTGGAAATAGCTTTGATATTGCTAATATCTATAGGCAACGGCAACCACTTACCATCGCCTGCCTACCTGTTTGTCAAAGATCTTCCGACTCCATCTTCAGACCCTCGTTCTTCATCATGGGTAGGGAAAGTACTCATGGCATAAAACTAGATCAAATTTGATTGTCCTACTATTTGCTATAAGGGAGTGTCAACCCTTACATCAACGGCTCCATCATCAGATCAGCTCGGTGGTACCATAATCTTGCATTATCACCATCGATATATTACTAAGTAGATTTCGGGTCCGCATTCTAGTAAAATATAAATCCTGTGCAGACAAAGGGTTACAGAAACTATTTCACTATTAGTATTACACCCCCAGCGTCCGGTTCGGTGTCCGGTATCCGGTGTCCGGTTTCGTTTAGATAAAGGACTAAACGATTATTGTTCCTCACAATACTTTGGGTGTGCGTAATTAAAACTAAATACTAGGTACTTGTGTAGGTACTGTTACGTCAATTTTTTGAATATAGGTTTGTCTCTACAAAGAATAAATATGTTTTTTAGACATTAGGAAATTTTTTGAAAATTTTCTATTCCTTGATGAGCGAATTCTATTAGTAGTTTCATTCCACATTTCAGAGCGGAGCATCCAACCAATAGCATCGTTCATAATTGACATCACGTCATTTTAGTGCAATAGGCTAGATGACAGTGTCAAAAATAAATGACCAAACACTAACCAATGCATAAAACATCTGAAAACACGCGGAAACATCAAATATGTTGTACATTTAATGCTTTCTATGATTTTTAATTACCAGTAGAACCGCTAAGAGTAGATCATTTGATGCTGTGAAACGATGACGTCATAACTTAGTATTTCATACAATATTCCATGTAACCGATCGTTTTGACATTTATTAAAGAGTAGCTGATTTGATAAGTCAGTCATCTACCCTATTGTATTTATTGGTCAAGCAGTCAGGCAGCCTTACTAGATGGCCAGCACGCAGCAACGTCGAAACTAGGTCTTTAAACAAATAATATTTAGCATTCATTCATTAAAAGCAACACAAGTCAACATGAGTTATAAAACTACAAAGCCATGCCTTTCGATTATAAACCGTAAGGCTTTGAATCAGGGATTAAAATGTCAACAATGATATTTTCGATACAATAAAGACTTTTATTGTAGGGACATTAAATATTATGGTCCTTCAATATTCTTAAAGTCTCACTAAAGCAATCTGTTATCGGTCACGTCACGTCGTCGCAAATCATTTCTTTTTTATTTGTCCCGCTTTATGAATACCTACCAACAGAAAATATTGTTTGTAAAAGTTACTTATTTTCTATTTTTGCTTTTTCTTTACGCTACGGTTTCATTTTGATTTAATGTTTTATTTTAAGTGGAAATATTGATATAAGTAAAAATATAGCTCCTTGAATGCGACAACTCAATACAGCTGCACTTGAGAGCCAGTTTCATTCTAGACTTTGTGTGCTTACCACTTTCGGCCACATCATCACTGACCTCGGTGAGGCTGTGGTCAATACAGCAAAGTAAAACTTGGCCAAGTGCGAGTCGGACTTGCATACGAAGGATTCCGAACCATTGTACATTATTTTATTTTCATTATTTGTTGTTATAGCGATAACAAAAATACACATTCTGTGAAAATTTCAACTTATACCTACGGTTCATGAGATATAGTAATTGTATAGGAATCACCTAGCGGCAACAGTGATACATATTCTGTGAAAATTTCAACTGTATACATACAACACTTTATTATATTACAGCACGCTGACACGAACGGACGGACGGACAGCGGATGCTTAGTAATAGGGTTCCGTTGGCAACCTTTGGGTATGGACCCAAAAAAAAGTAAACATTATTATTTAGGTACTATATCAGTTAAGTCTGAGTTATTTTTGGAAAACTTATCTCAATTCATTAAATAAAATAAAATGATGATTTGGGATTTAACACAGCCCTATTTGAGAAACTGTGTAAGTACCTACGTCTCTAATACCTTTGAAATAGTGTTGATAATTTGCTAACACTGGTAAAGGACGAAAAGGTCCGAGTAAATACCTCTCTATATCTGAGATAACGGTATCCGCACACACTTTTACCTACTGGTGTTAAATTACTAATCTTTGTAGTACTTAAAAAAAACAAGGCGAATCCTAAAAAGTATATATTCCATAAAAAATAAGTTGTGACAATGCAAGATTTTTTATCCGACATGAAAAAAATCATAAAACTTCCTGTGAAGGGCAAAGTTTTATGTGTTTATATATCTTTAAAGTAATAAATAATAATAATAAATATCCTGGGACATTCTTCACATATGGTTATCTGATCCCAAACTAAGCAGAGCTTGTACTATGGAAACCTGATAACTAATATACTACATATACTACTTTTTTTTTTGTAAATACATACTTATATAGATAATTACACCCAGACTCAGGACAAACAGACATGTTCATGCACACAAATGTTTGTCCTGGATGGGAATCGAACCCACGACCAGCGGCGCTACAGGTAGTGTCTTAACCAACTGCGCCAACTGGCTTGCCTGGTCTGGTCAAAGTGGCCGGATTAGATGCAAGATTTTTAATCCGACATTAAAAATTTCATAAAGCTTTGCCTTTACAATGACCCCAAGTCGGCCTTAAGAGGTTATGTGTTAGTTAATACCAGTGACCCTGTATAATGCGCGAATACAATTCCTATTCTGTGTGTGTTAAGGAGGGCTAAAACGGCCACTTGAGCAATATTGCTATGCAATTCATATCTTGAATTTACAGCAGAGCCAAACGTTTTTTTAAATATCTTTTGGTGATAATGCAAATAATTTTAATCAATTAATTTACAATTTAGACAAATTGCACCATAATCTGCTGTAAATTCGAGATATGAATTGCATAGCAATATTGCTCGAGCGGCCTTTTTAGCCCCAAAGGTCTTCACTGACGTCCCCCCCGCCAGCTTTACCCGAGCCATCCTAGCTCCTTAAAGTAACACTGTGGCCTTGGGGTGTTGAAAAATTTTCTTCATTGATGTGGGTATTGTATTCTTTTATTGGTAGCGAGCATCCTTGAATCTGGCTTCCGCAAATACAATTTATTTATACTCACCCTGTAGGCATAACAGTAAAATGCCGTTAAAAACCCTCTATTGATAGCTGCTGGGATCGTTTTGGCTCCGGCTGTTCGGATTATCGGCTGCGTGCCAACATTTACCCCATTCATTGTCGAATCTATGGTATTCTTTTTGTTTTTTTATAAATACCATTTTATTTATTTTTAAACTATGTATACTCTGGGTATTTGGCTGGAATTAATCGGGCTCTATGGACAGGATTATTAAATTAATTATAGTAATAATTAAGCTGAAATGTTTGTTTGTTTGAACGCGTTAATCTGGAGTTTCTGGTCCGATTTGAAAATTTATTTCACTGATAGAAAGCTACATTACCTCCAAAGGTACTTTTTATCCCGGGAACGAGAGTGAAAAGTGGGGAAGGAAGTTTATAAATAAATTGTAAACAATGTACACGAAAATGAAGAAAGAAAAGTTAAAAAAATATCAGAATAGTAATTTTGCTCTCTTAGAAAAATAAATATAAAATGTAGATTAAAACCTTGAAAAATTTTTCACACACGGTCATCAATCTGTCTGTCTGTGTATCAATCTGAATTTAAACCTAGAAAATTAAGCTTCTAAGGCAACGCTACAAAAAATGGTCCATATATATATAAAAAAAATGCAAATGGTACGTATTTATGTTTGCAGTCGGAGATCATTTATTAGCGATTGTCCTTCCGACTTATCTCTACGGGAACCTGGATGCGCATGTCCCATTTTAAACCCCCGACGAGTTGCAAAAAGTCCGATTTTGATGAAATTTTGTAAAGGTGTCGAGACTGTTCGTACCTATGTTCACTCGAAGATGACCTATTTTCTAGTGATTAGGGAATTTCTTAAAAAAATTACATTTTTATTAATCCAAATTAATTAATTCTTAGTTATATTTATTTTAAACCGACTTCAAAATAACCAAGGTTGTACAATTTACGAGAATACTCATCAATACTTCATCACAACGTTTTGGTCATATCTTGGCACACTTTCGTCATGCTAGCTACAAAGGTCTGTTTTTTAACAGACCTATGCAGACTAGCCTTCTCAGTGATCCTGGACGATCGTACTGGCCAAAACCTTTCGCATTACGCATTATTTCAAAATAAAATACGTCAAGTCTGTCATTACGAAAATATCTCGATTGTTGCAAGCGTTGCGTGAAAAAACCTAAATTCAATAAAAACTAATCTTTCTACCGGCCGGAGAAGAATCCCGATTACACGTTCCAGGATCCAGCATTTTCGGTAAGTCTGCATTATATATTATAGATATATATTGTTAGACTGACGAATTTGTTGCCAAGAATCTAAACCTGAACCCAATTGTCGCAGCCTTTTGGCTTGCGCACAAAGGTTCTCTTCAAATCATTGTTTATTACTAATTGAGAAATAGGTAACTTTCAAAACCCATCCAATCGCAAGAAAGGGCACAAAGTTAAATAAAAGCAGCCTCAGAAGGTCCAATACATTAAGGGCAAAGGGTACTATATATTTTCCATCAAATGAATGTATGCTTCAATAGATTCCAGTGAAGTAATCATTCGGCGAACCTCTGTAATCGGAAGGCAAAACCACTTTAATATTAATGTTGGATGTGTACATAGGTGGGTATATACCTACCTACACCCGTTGGCTAGCCTGTAGGTATATATCTATAGTCTATACAAAAATGCCAATATCTAAAAGCCATCTGGAAAAATACTGATTGAATAAAATAAGTGTAATAAAAAATAAGTATTCGTTAGTAAAATATACGTTATCTACACTAATAATAAAGCTGAAATTTGTTTGTTTGATTGAACGCGCTAATCTCCGGAGTTACTGGTCTGATTCGAAAAATTCTTTCACAAATAGGAAGCTTTTTAAGGCGATGATAGCTCAGTGGTAGTGACGTCGGATGCTGAGACGAAAGTCCCGGATTCGAATCCTACAGTGAGCTTGAGCTTTCGGTGAAGGAAAACATCGTGAGGCAACCATAGCACGGTGGTAGGGTACTTTGTAGTACCCGCCTGGCTGGCTACCACCCTCAAGTTGAAAATCTGTCCCCAAGCACCTTTCGGGGCTTTCGGTGTGTTCCGACAGCTGCACTTGAGAGCCAGTTCCTTTCTAGGCTTTGTGTGCTTACCATCATCGGCCACATCATCACTGACCACGGTGAGATTGTGGTCAAACACAGGCCTATACCTAGTAAAAAAAAAAGCTACATTATCGCCGAAGGTTGTAGGCTACATACCTATATAGATTATGTTGGAACTATTTAGTTTACTATGAACCTTCTTTCATATATATTTTGATAGGCCAATTTGTTTTTTCTTTTTATATTCTTTGTCATTTTTAGTTTGTCATTCATGTTTTAATTATTACAAAATTACATTACTCAGATTTATATTACACATTATTTTATTTGTAATTCAGAGAATACCTATTTAAAAGGCATCAAGTACCTTTAGGTTATGGGCCCAGGGCTCTGAATCTCAAAATTTCTTCTTTAATAGTGTGTTCCAGAAAATTGTAATTTTTATACTTCGAATAAAAATAAAAATGGAAGGAGATTCTTGTAAAAATCCTGTTCCTCATACAAGTGCAAGTAATACTAGTGTAGTACCCTATGTTTCAACTGCACATACAGTAAGTACTCCATCTTTTAAAAAATTAGAAGGGCGTTCGAACTACACAACATGGGCATTTTCAATGGAGATGATGCTGATTGATTGCGGGCTATGGGATTGCGTGAAGCATCCATCTTTAGATAATAGCTCACAAGAAATTTTGCGCTCCGATGACAGAGCCCGATCTAAAATTGGCTTGTGCTGTCACGAAAGAGTCTTCTCCAAAATAATAGGATCTAAATCCGCATTTGAAGCGTGGAATAACTTAAAAAGGGCATACGCAGATGCCGGACTTATTAGAAAGCTCATGTTAATGAAAAAATTAATGAACTGCCGATATATTGATAATATGGAAATCTATGTAAATGAGATTATGTCGACGCACCAACAGTTAGAACAGATTAATCACAAAGTTGATGATTCGTTTCTGGCCATTATACTTCTTTGTGGCCTACCAGATGAATTTAAGCCACTTGTCATGGCGTTAGAACACTCCGGTTCTGCTCTAACTTCAGACAATGTCATTGCTGCACTTGTGAAAGAAGACAGTCGTGATCTAGCCACCTGCAGTAACACACCTGAAGATAGTGCTTTAGTGATGTCATATAATAAATTTAATAGAGACACTAAGAACATATTTTGTAATTACTGCCGCAAACCAGGGCATATAAAAGCAAATTGTAGAATTCTTAAAGCTAAATCTAAAGATGAAAAGGCCGATATTTGCGAGGTAACACTTATGGTTGATGATCAGTCAGTAAGTAAATCTAATTTTGGTAATTCTGAAGTTTGTGAAACTTTTGTAAACTCGTATACTTGTAAACCAACTTTTGAAAAGTCGCTTCTTGTAAAGAGTGATGACTGGTTTATAGATTCCGGGGCTACAAGTCATATGACTAATAGACGTGATTGGCTACATGATACTGAACCTGTCAAGAAAAGTATTAGAGTAGCTAATGATCAAATTATTCTTTCAGATGCCATTGGTACTGTAAAACTAAACACTTCCAATATTACCGATGTTTTGCATGTTCCGAACCTCTCAACGAACCTGCTTTCAGTGAACTCATTGGTAAAGAAAGGAAATGTCGTACTTTTTTCGAAATCTGGAGGAAAAATTATTGATGGAGATACATGTAAGGTATTCGGAAAAGTTTTATGCACAGCCACAAATGTCAATGGTATGTACAAACTTGATTTACCTATTGCTCATGCGAATTTAACAGAAGTTAATGAAAACTCAGCCGATTTGTGGCACAAACGCCTTGGTCATCTGAACTTCAGATCTATGGAATTACTTAGACTACACTTAGCTCTTGGTGTCAGGTATCCAAAGCCTGCTGGATCTATTAAAGATAATTGCATTGCTTGCGTAGAAGGTAAACTTTCAAAACAACCTTTCAAAACGTCAGATTCAAAATCGACAAATTTACTGGAAATTATTCACAGTGACGTTTGCGGATTTATGAGTACCCAATCTTTGGGAGGTGCTTCATATTTCGTGACTTTCACCGATGACTTTTCTAGGAAAACATTTACCTACCTAATTAAACAAAAATCAGAAGTCGTAGAAAAATTCCTCGAATTCAAAAGCTTAGTCGAGAACCAAACTGACAAAAAGATTAAAATACTGCGATCTGACAACGGTGGTGAATATTTGAATTCGGAAATGAAAGAAATTTTGAAACAGTCCGGTATAGTTCACCAAACGACTGTACCTCACAATCCAGAGCAAAATGGTTTAGCTGAACGGGTCAACAGAACTTTAGTTGAGAAAGCAAGATCTATGCTGTCAGAATCTGGTCTACCTAAGATTTATTGGGGAGAAGCAATCAATACAGCGACTTACTTGAAAAATCGCTCACCGACTAAGGCTATTAGAGGGAAAACCCCTGAAGAAATCTGGACAGGAAGAAAAGTTAATCTTTCACATCTTCGTATTTTTGGATGCAGAGTATATGCGCACATACCTAAAATTCTTCGAAAGAAATTTGATGCTAAGGCCAAACTGTGCATATTTGTAGGTTATTGCACCGAAACTAAGGGATACAGAGTAGTTGATCCCGAACATCCAAAAACTCTTATCAAGACAAGAGATGTCAAATTTTTTGAAAAAGACTTTTTATTCAAATCAAAGTCAAATGATCAAAATAATACGATTAATAAAGTTGGAACTCCAGAATCAGAATCCGTCCCTATTATAGTTCAAGAAAATTCTGAAACTATACTAACTGAAGGAGAAGTCAACAATATATTTTCTGAACCTGTAATTCAGGACACTCAAAACATTGAAACTGAACCTTTAACACCGGTAACGGAACTCAGTGATCCTGGAATTGACAACACTGAAGAGGAATTTTATGATAGTTTTACAGAATTTCCGGATAATACTGACAATCAAGTTTCTCAACCTGTTAGGAGATATCCATTGAGAAACAGAATCCCGAAAAAGTGGTCAGAAGATATAGTTCTCTACAAAGCTGAAGAAGATGATATCCCTTCAACCTTTAAAGAAGCCATTCATTCTGATGATAAAAATAAATGGCAAGAGGCTCTTCAAAGCGAATATGACTCACTTGTAACTAACAAAACTTGGGTCCTTGTGGATAGACCTCAAAACAGAAAAATAGTTCGTTGTAAATGGGTATTCAAGATTAAGAAAAATGAAAACGGAGAAAACGTACGCTATAAGGCACGATTAGTAGCTAAAGGCTTTACTCAAACATACGGCGTAGATTATGACGAAACATTCGCACCCGTTGCACGTCTTTCAACAGTTAGATTACTACTTGCTTTCGCAGCACAATGGAATATTACAATGGATCAAATGGATGTTGAAACAGCTTTTCTCAACGGTGATCTAAATGAAGAAATATATATGGAACAACCTGAGGGTTTCACTAAAGACTGCAACAAGGGGAAGGTATGCCAGTTAAAGAAAGCACTTTACGGTCTGAAACAAGCGCCTAGACAGTGGAACCTCAAGCTTAACGAAGCAATGATGCAACTTGGAATGAAAAGGTCTGAACATGATCATTGCCTATATTATAAAGTTAATCAAACTTGCATGTTAATTGTTGCAATCTTTGTGGATGATTTTTGCATACTCAGTAATAATGCTGATATGAAAGAAGACTTTAAAAAGAATATTAAACAATTTTTTAAGGTCAAAGATTTAGGAAACTTAAAACATTTCTTAGGAATGAGAATTACAAAAGAGGAAAATGGAATAACTATTGATCAAGGGGAATATATTAAAAAGGTACTAGATAATTTTGCTATGACTGATGCAAAACCTGCTAGTACACCTGCTGATCCTAATTTAAAATTAGTGAATCCTTCAAATGAAGATAAAGAAGCAGCTCAACATTTGCCTTATCAAAGACTGGTTGGATCTCTGATGTATTTGTCGGTAGGAACTAGGCCAGACATTACACATGCAGTAAGTGTGTTAAGCCAGTTTAATTCCAACTATGGGACAATTCACTGGAATGCAGCAAAAAGAGTTCTACGATATTTAAAAGGGACAATGCATTTTAAACTCCAATTCCAGAAGAAAAATATACTCGCACTTACGGGATATACTGATGCCGATTATGGTGCATGTTTAAATGACCGGAAATCCTACACTGGGTATGTGTTTTATTTAAATGGTCCTATATCTTGGGAATCTCGTAAACAACGAACGGTCGCCTTGTCAACAACAGAAGCCGAATATATGGCACTTAGTGATGCTGCAAAAGAGTCCATATACCTCAAAAACATATTAAAGGAAGTGTTTGGTTTGGATAATGGTGTCTGTATTTATAGCGATAATCAGGGAGCTCAAATGCTAACAAAAAACAACATTCATCACTCACGAACAAAGCACATTGATGTTAGACATCATTTTATTAGGGATACTGTTGCTAATGGTATTATTGGTATAAAATATATTCCCACAAATGAAATGAAGGCAGATGTCTTAACTAAGTTTCTATCGAAACAAAGACATCAGTGTTTAACAAAAGGATTAGGTTTAAGTTAACATTTATGATGGCCTATTATTGTATTCAGAAGTAGGGGAAGTGTTGGAACTATTTAGTTTACTATGAACCTTCTTTCATATATATTTTGATAGGCCAATTTGTTTTTTCTTTTTATATTCTTTGTCATTTTTAGTTTGTCATTCATGTTTTAATTATTACAAAATTACATTACTCAGATTTATATTACACATTATTTTATTTGTAATTCAGAGAATACCTATTTAAAAGGCATCAAGTACCTTTAGATTATTATCCCTGAACGCGAGTGGAACCGCGGGGAACAGCTAGTATGTAATAAAGATTATCACCTAATATCAAGTTAATAGGTCAATGGCAGGTAAAAAAATGTGCGGAACAATATTTTGTAAAAAGGCCGACTTTTCCTTACCGACTTTCGTTTAGTAGTTTTTACGTGAAAGAGTAACAAACATTAATCCAAACTTTCGCATTTATGTTAGTAGGACATAATAATTCTAAATTCATTGGAACACGATTTAAATGACATATCGTAATTCGTATTACAATTATACTAGTGAAATTGTGTGAGGTACCTCATACCAGTACTGGTACCGAGTACTAATACGAGAGGTAACAGCTGTGTGTTTATTGTGTCTTAATACAATAATCAGATAATTTGCGCACGCAAATTGAGGTGCGCGGTTTTGTTTTGCTCCGCAATAGGTGTTTAGGAAATTTGAGCTGTATTTCAAAGCTAATTAAGAATGCAAATCTAACATAACTGAAACGCTACCTGTCATATTTTGAGATACAAGTGGATTTTACAGTCTGTAAGTACTTAGTCGTCAGTGATAATTAATTTACGTGAGTAACAATATTTTTAACTGCATTCAAAAATAAAAGGATGAGGTGTTCAATTCATCTGTATATGTATTAAAAATCTTAGTGCAATAAATATTTGCAGTTTTAAAATGATATTAATAAAACCAAGATTTAAAAAAAAAGAAAAAACCACATTTATATCATAAATTTCATTCATTTCAAGTTTTATTTATCAGTAACATGTATACAACAAAGTCTGCAAACAAGCATACGGCCCGCCTGATGGTAAGCGGTTACCGTAGCCAATGGACGCTAGCGACACCCGGGGCACGGAACAGTCACTAATCTACACTACGCGCGATGACCCTTCCTCCCTCCTCGATGAGCTCTGGCACCCTTACTTGCACAGGGGCACAACGCAAAGTTATTGTAAGTGGAGATTTTGATTTGTCACGCACAATAAAAAGAGATAAACCACAACTTTCTACTTGGGTATGTACCTACTACAAGAAAAGGCAACTGGCTCTCAATTACAATTGCCGGGAGGTGCTGGGCAATAGATTTTCATCTTGAGAGTGGTAGCCAGCCAGACCGGTACAAAGTACCCTACCACCGTGCTATGGTTTTCTCAAGATATTTTCCTTCACCGAAAACTCCAGCTCATTGTAGGATTCGAACCCACAACCTTCGTCGCGGCATCCGACGTCACTGCCACTGAACTATCATCACCTTAAATCGCGTTAATTGTCTTAACTTCGTAAAGATGCTTCCTGAAATTTTGTACGATTATGCAAAATCATACCTTATGTACAACTAAATGCATTTTAAAAAGTGTTATCACATAGCAAGCGATATAAACTTTGAAGCTACAGTAGGAGCTAACTTAAAAGTCGTCATTATGCAAAGCACGTTAGCTCTAAAAACGTAATGAGTCTAATATCTACTTAATACGAGTCAGTAGCCTGGGTGTCTCAATGGTAAAGGTGCTCGTTTACTTTTCTGTTAGTACAGTCTGCTCAGTATATACCTTTTATATCACAAACTAACTTTCATCCGTAATCCCAATTTGCGATGGTAATTTTCTCCCTAGGATAGATATTTCCAAAAATCATTTCTTGCTTACGTCATAATAGCTATCTGTGTGCCAAATTTTAGCCCGATCAGTCCAGTAGTTGTTGATCTGTTAGTTAGTCACGCTCTCCTTTTACATATTTAGATTGTTACCTACATTATTTTATGTATCATCAATAGTTTTCGCAACGCACGCCAAATAACTTTTAAACGCAAATTTTTGGTTGCAATATTGCTATTTTCTTACAAAACATTCAAAAAATCGAATCTTCTCTTTATAATATTACTAGCTGTTCCCTGCGGCTTCACTCGCGTTCACAGGGATAGAAAGTAACCTATAGCATTCGGGGATAATGTAGCTTCCTATAAGTGAAATATTTCATTTTAATAAACAAGTAACCGCAGAAATTAGCGCATTCAAAAAAACTCTTCAGCTTTATTATTAATATAGTTTATAGTGTAGACATTATCTCTGGATTATATGTGGACCATATCCACAGAACGAGGTCCAAACATCCCGCGACATTATCATTATCTTGAATTTCTTCCTGACATTATTTTAACTTATCTTTAAGCGTATAACATGGCCAAGTGTACACCAGCAGTGAGCAGTGGCACAATGGCCGTGTGTAATTGTTTAGCTAAAACGCGAAACGTGTTAATTTCCCTGTGGCTCGGGCGAGCACAAAACATCCAGATAGCATTCAGCCGTGGCCGCGATAACGCTGACAAAGTGCTCGGCGACGATCCGAGCAGAGCACACCAGCCATCAGATAAGGTACCTGGCTTACCACTTGCGAGCATTCTGCAATTATATCCGACGAATTTTAGAAATGCGAGTCTATGTTTTCAAACACGAGCAGAGTAAAAATGAAAGATATTAATTAGATTATTAGTCTATTTTCTAGATTATTTATATATGATATATAATACGGGAAAATAGTTGACTAATTTTAATAGCGACTAAATTCAAGCAAATTGGACTAATTTGACAAGTTTTGTTTGAGAGAAATAAATATTGAGGCTAATAAACCTACCTAATTAAATTCCGTTCTAAAATTTTGCCCGGTAGAGATCACTTTCAAACATACATCATAAAAATCTTTGTGGTGTGCATTATTTATCTATCTTTACTAAGAACAAATATGTATATATATAATATATGCGAGTGAAAGTCCTGGTGTTGCAAGCGTCCATAGGCAATCACTTACCATCAGGGAGGCCGTATGTATGTTCATTCGACTTTTTACAAATGGCTTCATTTCATTAGTTAAAAAAATAACATTGTCCAATTGTTCGCTTCTTGCTCGCTATCTCTTCTTTCTAACAGTCAGACGAGTCTACAAAATGGTGGACACAAGCGCTGTGCGGCTTTTCACAGTGGGTACTCGAAGACATTTCCAGAGGTACGACTAATGTAGCACTTTGCTTGCGGTGTTATGAGGGCACATTGTGTTAACGAGTTTTTTTCCACACAAAGAGCGAAAATGTCACAGAGTTATGAGCTGTCTCCTTTGAGAATTTTAAATAACGCTTTTTTATTAAAATATTTTATAAATTCCGAGCCTTTTCAGAAGTGTCATTTTGATGATTGACCCGACCTTGAAAATGTTACAGAAAAGTTATGAATATTTTTTTATTTATAAAAAATAAGTTTGATGATTCTGCAGAGATCGGCATTTTCTATTTTCCTTAATATGTTATAAAAACAAGTAGGTAAAATTTGATGGAACAGAGTTACCCAGTAGCAGGACAAGTCCAATTCCTTTGTTTGATATTTGATATTAATAGAGCGGTACCAGCAAGTGATGCGATGAAACTGCTGTAAAGAAATAACGAGTGAATCAAATCGCTCCTTTTTAATTCACATACTCATTAGCTCAGTTGCGAAATTACGCGTAATAAAAAAAACTGCTTTTTCAAATTAAATATGCTTTGTAGTTCATCCTGCAGATTCTTGCATCAATTATATTGAATAAACGTAACGGCATATTTCACCAAAATTGTTTAAATAAATAATTTACCTTTGTTTAAGATGGATTAAGTTGAAGATTCAAATTATATGACATCTCATTTAATATAAATACAATTATTTCTCTTACAAATTATAAATCTTTACTTATAAACAAATAAAATACTGTACAAAGGTCACATAAAATAACGTCATAAATTGGTGCTAATTAGAACATTCAATAAACGAGATTAACTCTTTTTCGAAACCCTAATTTAAATATCTTATCGTTTACACATTACTCAAGACTCTTTATGTAATTACCTACTCATTGGTGAGTAAATATTTCTGAATCCCTCATCAGTGAGACATCTCTAGCACAAACTAGCTAGTTGTTCACCGAGCACCGACCACTCGCTCGCGGCTACGCAGCTAGCCCGCCCATATATCACTGACATGTACTGCATGTACGCTGTAATTGAGCTGTATCTACACAGGTATGTATCAATGACAAATTTGAGCCACTGACGTAAACACTCATTAGCCTCACATACACTACGGAACTATTTTACATATTGATATTGCTTTTGGCATAATTATTTCATGATTGGCAATGGTTTTGACTTCAGAAAAGGAGGAGGTTCTCAATTCCACTATGTTTTTTTTAGGTTTGTTACGCGATTACTCGGCCATATGTGAACCAATTAAAAAAAAAACTATTTTTATTCAAAATTTTGCCTTTTGACATAAAAACACATACTGTAGTAACAGAAAATATAAAGTAAGTAATTAGAGAATTCTATTATTGTTTTCTCCAGGTAATTTCATCCATTTCAATCCGTCCTATTCAAGAGGAACGGACGCGTCCTAAGGTGACCTAAATAAACAAAATTATTTCTTGTTTAAGTTTGTTGAAAATTATTGATACCGTCGTTTCGGGTTTAAAGTATCCTATATGTAAGTATCCTATAGATATACACATCACATCCAAACAGAGAAGAACACACAACTTGATTGCCACCAAATACTAGTTTTATAGATAGTGCAGTATGTAGTACTGGTGTTACAACACTATTCTCCTGTCGGGAACTCTTGGAGAGTGCGGATGGCATGAACGCTTTTCTCTCTTATTTCATCGCGTGTTTCACTCTACACGCTATTTGTTTCTTCGAGAAAATATAATATTTTATCGAGAGAATATTTAAAACTTGTTCTATTAAAATTCAAGTTGCAGTGTTGCAATATTTCAAACTGGAGTTGTTTGTGCCATGAATAATTAAATTGAGAATATTTTTGAATACTTACCTGCTATCAAATGATATTTATATAAGACTCACTAACAAAAAGGCTCGTTGGACAAAAAATATGAGGAGGCTTTTTTTGCACTACTAAGGTAGCATAGAAACTGTGTTAGAGGGTTAAAAATGTGGCACGTTTTTAACCCTCGAAGAAAAATAGGGGTGCTATAAGTTTGTAGTGTATATTTTAACGGAAAAGTATCTAATCCGTCATTGTATACATTTCCTAGGAAATCCATACATTTCCTAAATATCTATCGGAGTACTACATTCGGTATATTTGTAAGGATAGCGGTATTTGGGGGGTTGTAAGTGAAAGGTACTTTTGTGCGAATACTTGCTATTCTATGCAAAAAAAAAATAACCACAACCTATTTTTTTCAATAGTTTCTATATATTTCCAAGTATCATTATTGTTATAATTACCTAGGGGAAATACACAGGAATTGTATACAATTCCTATATTTCATACATTTCCGGTGACATATACATGTGTCATCCTAAGATGGAGATTTCTTTTTACTGTGTAATCATCTGATTCTTGAATGGGTGAACCGATTGTAATAAAGTTTATTTGACTATGTTTCAAGAAAATACGTTCAACCGTTTGATCATCCTCCAACTTTTTTAGTTGATGAAGACTTTTTTCTTTGGAGGTTTATTTTAGGTCGGGGTCTCTTTAATTTTTTTCATTTTCATAAATTTTAAAAGCATAAAACAAGACTGG
The DNA here is from genome assembly GCA_963555595.1 of Tethea ocularis. Classification (NCBI taxonomy): domain Eukaryota; kingdom Metazoa; phylum Arthropoda; class Insecta; order Lepidoptera; family Drepanidae; genus Tethea; species Tethea ocularis. The sequence continues at coordinate 11,510,121 of OY741966.1, forward strand.
CCATCGTGGAAATCCTTGGGGCGGGACGTCTTTCAGCTGATATGATGATGATGATGAAAGGATAACACCACTTTTCAAGTTACCACTTCTATGAAACAATGTTTCAGCTACCAGGGTAGCAGCGCTACAGTACAGATTGGATCCACCCACGACTGTCGCCCCAAATGATTTTTTCTTGTTATTCCGAGCAGCCGCTTCGGGAAGGTTCGAGTGTTTCCGTCGGCTTCCATTAGCCTTCACCGGATATTGGCGCCACTGTGCTACGTGACTGGAGTTTCATGTTTGATTCTGGAATCGGTTGGATAAATCCCAAATAACTAATATATGCTTTGATTATATAATGGGAAAATTTCATCTAACACTTTTTATAGTGGCGCCCAACGTGGGGCCTCCATCGCATAGACTATTAAAACATTACCTAAAAAGGATATGAATGGGACTGTGGCAAACAGTGTGTGTCAATCAGCAAACGGCAGAGATCGTCGAGGATACGGTAACCTTGTTCAAATATTCTCGACAATACGAACTTGAACGAGCGCGCGTTACAATTGTATTTATAAACCAGGGGACATAACCTAGGTAAGCCGGTATTGTTCTAAATACAGCATATCCAGATTTCATTGAAAAATATAAACCGTTTTAGGTGTAAATATTAAAATAACAAATGTTAATTTGTGATCTCTGCAGGCCAAAACCCGGTATTTCTTCTTTTATTGGTTCTTTTTTATCAAATTTGCAGTATACGACGGGTAAGGATTTTTTTTTGGACTCATATTATCCTACTGATACAATAACTGAATGTTTTGGTCTTCAGATACTTATTTGGATGATTATTATTATTTTAGAAGTTTTACCCGCGAGGGATCTTATATTTTCCCGGGATGAAAAGTAGCTTATAGGTTATTCCAGGGTATGTCTGGGTATCTATGTGTCAAGTTAAATCCAAATCCGTACAGTAGTTTTTAACAAACATTCATTCATCATTCATACCAGCCGAAAGACGTCCAATGCTGGACAAAGGCCTCCCCCAATTGGGGGGATATGCTATAATCACCACGCTTGGCAGACGGGCTGGCGATCGCAGTATGGTGGTTAAAGTTCTCAGAGAGACGCTGCTGCCCGTTCTCTGGTATATTTCCCTCCGACGACTTTTACAACCCCACGGGATGAGATGGGTTTAACAAAAATACATCTTCACAAACCTGGATGAACGAGGATGTAGTCTATCACTGCTTTATACTACCAAATGTCCATTGTATATGTAAATAAAGCTAGTACAGTAATGTGAGCTCAATATGCAGCATATTAATTAATAAACGCTTTGTAACGTGATTAGTTTCTAGGAGAATGCATCGTCCATGAATACGCGATGGTACTATGCACGTGCGGTATCAATAGTGAAGTGGAGCGAAATAAGGGAGCAGTGTTGCCATTGACCAATATTGAACTACGTACGGAATTAACGGTAATAAAACTATTTTGGTATGTTTAGTGGATGGTTGATGTTTTTGACGTTTATATTGGACTCTACGCTCTGGAATATTTTTACGATGACCTCTGAAGTAACGAGAAAATATTCCTATCACTATTTAAGCTAGCTTTTTATTTATTTATCGGAAAATAGGAAATAGGTATGAAACAAAAAAATACACTGGGCCGCAAAGCGGGTTGGTTATATAAAATACAATAACTTTTAAAATATTTGAGCAATTCTTTTAAAATAAGAGGTAAATTAAAGCATTACAAACATAGGAAGTAGAAGAAGTAAATTTTTTTTTATGTTTTTTTAAAAACCATATAGAAAAAATAAGGTTTTTAGTTATTGAGGATTTTGTTATCGACCTGCTTTCTTTGCATCCCAGTGTACGTACTACAACAAAATATTAAGAAATTAATTTACTGGCAGCCCCATCTAATTAGATATTTTGAGTTCATCTAATCGTGTTGAGTGAACGCATACAAAAGCCTGCCACGAAGCACTGCACTCCACTGATTACATAACAGAATGTCTCTGTAGTTGTTAGTGGCGAAGCTTGAAAGGCCCTAGAAAGGCCCTGTATCATTTTTTATTGGGGGGCCCAAACTAATGTGTTTTTTTCTAATTAAATGATTGGTCCAGAGCAGTCTGAAGTGTTATAAAATCTAGGGATCGGGGCCCCTGTAACCCGGGGGCCCCGTATCATTGATACAGCGGTAGCAACGCCCCTGGTAGTTGTTCAAACAATGCATCTGTCTGTTCATAGGTCGCCACCTTGTATAGGCCCGACTGAATGAGATGGTTATCATCTTTACTGTGATATTATTATGTGTGTGTTTGTTAATTAAATTATAAAGAACTACACTATCTGCTATAAGATCTATAGTTTTTTTTAAATAATACTAATACCTTTTGTGTTGTTAATTTGCCAATAGGGTAGTGTCCTACTTACAGATCAGCTACTTTTTGTTAAATGTCAAAATTATAGTTTATAGAGAGTTTTGTATGAAGTACTGCACTATGACATCATAGTTGCACGGCATCAAAATGATTTTACTGGTAATTAAAAATCATTAAATTTACAATATTTATTTGATATGTTTATAGTATTAAAAATTTCAGGAGCATTAAGAAATTATGAAAAAGAAGAAGAAAGAAGTAAGAAGTCGGTACCTTAAGAGTTTATTTGCAATTTTTAACACACAAAAAAGTAATTCACAAGAACCATGCTCGATAGAAAGGTAAACTTAACTATGCTACCACTAACCTCTTCCACTTCCACCGCCTGTCCAGATGTGAGTTAGCACAGCAGGTCCTGTTCCTGGTGAATTACAGGTGTTACAGTTTATGAACAACTTTAAACTATGAATAATCAGGGAATAAATGAGAGAATACCCAAGAAACGTTCTTGAAGAAAGCACTTCAACAGTCTTTGTATTATATACCCGGTATACGCACAAGTGTTCTCAACCAGTTGCAACGACTGACTGCCTTCCAAAGAACTGTAGGCGGCGCGGGCGACTACCGATCTCACATTCCAAAACGAGGGTAGTTATAAAAAAACAGTTGTACAGTATGACACAACTTAGATGTAGCATCGGCAAATCATATATCCTAATAAAAATCATTCATTATGGCGCCAACAAGGTAAATTTTCAACAAGATCATTTTCGCTTAACCAGTCAGGCAGTGCAGGCGAATCTTTTCTTTATTGACTTTAAAAACGTTATTAACATAATTCTTATATTTTCCTGTCAAAGTTGAAATTTAAATAACATTTAAAAATAATATAATAAAAGCGAAACGGAAACTACTTGTTATAAACAAAAGCCATATGACAACAAAATTGTTGGGCCAAATACGGACAGCGACGCCTGACTGGTTAAAGCACTAATAAACATGGGTAATGTTTTAGACGCACTCTTTTCGGAAATGATCGATTTTACGAATTTTGCCGATGCTACATCTAAGTTGTGTCATACTGTACCATATTTTGTGAGCATGAACATGTATTTTTTTTTAAGTATGTTTTTTTTTAGCATATTGTTATGTTATCAGGTATACTTTATTGCATTTTTGCTACTTCACTCTCCCAAAAAAAAAAAACAAGATCTTTTATTATTCACGAACAGCAGTTCATTTGCAAAAGGCCTATCAGAGAAAAGTATTTAAGGACGACTGGGCACAAAGCCCCGAAAACAAATTTTATGACAGCGAGTCGAGTCTATGGCACGTCGCCAAATACCCTTTAAAGTTTCACCTAGATAAATAAAAGTTCCCAATTTTATAGTGCAAGTACCTACCGTCGAGTAAACAGACTGTTTTATCACAAAATAGATACGTACAGAAGATTTTTGTCGCCATCTATAATAATTTTTATTTAATCTTGGATAAGCTATTAAATATTTAATCCAAACCATTATTACTATTTATGTAGAGGGTGAAAGTACTTATTTATACAAATTTTACTATGGGAAGAAATCGACAATAATAAAAAAAAAATTCAGTCATCAACTCTGCTCGATCAAAATGAATCTTTGCAACAAAATATCTTCTAAATACAAATTAACAGCTAAAATACGTAATACAGTTTCATCGGCATGTGAATACCGCACGCTCTTTCTATAATCCCGAATGTGATACAAACAATGATTTTTCTTCTCACATAAAGGTACTAGTCCGAGGCCGAGGTTAGCCGTGTGAGAAAAAAATCATTGTTCACACCTGTCACTGTCCACAACACCTCGGAAGTGGCTCCATACATTCCCATATGTTGACTATGATCGCGCGCGGCCTTAAGGTACAAGTCCGAGGCTCGCGGCCGACGGCTGACGCGCGCGGCCGACAATCCTGGTAAAATGTATGGCGTCGGCCACTCGCGTCAGCCGCGCGCGTCTGTCGCGAGGCACGGAAGTGGCTCCATACATTCCCATATGTTGACTATGGCCGCGCGCGCCTGTCGCGCGCGTCAGCCGTGAGCCGCGAGCCTCGGAAGCCTACCTTTAAATCAAAATCCACTGACGCGACACGCACCAAGCTATTTCTATCGCTAAAATTAATTACAATAGGTCACAAAACATGATATGTAATAACTTTTTGCATGAAAAATTAGTCACCGGAGCCACCACTCACACAGAGAACAAGTCATTGTAGGACAAGACAAAACATAATAACAAATACAGCAGGCACGAAAAACAGAGAGATACGTTTGTTATTATAAAATTGTTCTTCTGTTCCTATTTATTTCGTAGTTTTACCATTTTACTATCTTCAGATAAAATGACGACTGTCCACAGATTCTCCCCTTGTTTTCCTGTTTATTGACTCCTGTTTGTTGGAAAATGAGCGGTAATAAATTGGAATGCCCCGTTGATTGCTTCCTTTTCTTTAATACTTAGGAATGTCAGTTTAATACTATCGATGATTCGATACAACTATTAAAACGTTTAGCAGACATTACATTGAAGTTAATTGTTTATTTTAAAATAGCTGTTCCCCGTGGTTTCACTCGCGTTCCAGGGAATAAAAGTATTCTATAACCTTTGGGTGTAGCTTTCTATTAATGAAAGAATTTTTCGAATCGGACCAGTAACTCCGGAGATTAGCGCGTTCAAACAAACTCTTCAGTTTTATTATTAGTATAGATTATTTTAAATAAGAGAGATGATTTTTTAGATTAGTCGAATAATTTTTTTAAGGTAAATTTTATCAGATGGATAATTGTGCTCGGACCACAATCTCACTATGGTTAAGCTGGTCTAGGGACTAGGTCTCTAGTATACCGAAAAGCGATAGACTTTCAAAATAAAGGTGGCATCAAACCAGGGTCCTACAAAGTACCTCACCACCAAGTTTCCTCACGATGTATTACTAAATCGAAGCAAAGAGTAAACTTTCAAACATATGAATACAAAATTGTTCAAGAAATTAATTTAGCTCAAACAATATTTCTCGAACAAAATCAGATGAAACGCGGGTGAAGTTGAAAAATTCAACAGAATAAAATTTATGTTAGCGATTGAAATCAATTCCATTCGTTATGGAACGTGTGCGAGTCAAATTGCATTGAGCCAGCAGTCAGGAGTCGGGATTCAGGAGTCAGGAGAGGGCTTAAGTTATTATAATAGAAATTCTTTCCCGACAACTGGGAGTTGAAATTATTGATTGAAGTTTACTTTTAATTTGAAGTGGAGTTTTTGTATCATTAAATTCAGGTATTGGTTTATCTTTTCTAAATCCTGTTTCTTACTAATTTACATCGAAATGGGTGAAAAATATTTTGAACCGTAGTGTCAATGAATTAAAGCATGATTCAGATAAACCACTGTCTGAAACTGAGGACCTAACAATCTACCAAACAATTAATAAAACAAACAAAAATGCCAAAACATTTCATGAAAGAAAATATGACAATACAAGCAATTGAAAGTATTAATCACTATCATCACTACATATTATAAAACAAACTCGCCTCCCGTCTGTCTGTCCCTATGTATGCTTAGATAGAGTGATTCAAGAGGAAGGTTTATATATATAATACATGCATATTATAGTACTGAAACTCCGAGATAAGCCATGCGAAGCCGGGGCGGGTCGCTAGTAACCTTATAAAAAGCATTTTCACAAAAAAAGAAGTTTATTATCGCGCGTTATCTAAAAGTGTCACGATATTTTATATGGAGCCTCATTGTTGCCAAGAGGAAATATTTAGCAAACCTTTGTCAGAACGTAGAGGCACGGTACGATGTATAAATCATACGTGCATTTTGTAAATGTCAATACAAAACCTCTGTACGAAATAAATCTTCCAGATTAGGGCTGGCCCTGTGTTTGACCCGATAGACAGCGGGTATAGAGTAGGGTGACCACTATTTCATCGCGTTAGCTTAATATTTATACAGGGTGGCAGATTGAACTAGGAATAAACTTGTAGAGGTAAAATTACAAATCAAAATGACCAACATTTACTAGGTGATGAAAACTGAAATCGCATTTTTAAATTTTCGTGGAGCAAGATTGTATATTTGTGTAAAACAATAGCTGTCCCCCGCGGTTTTGCCCGTGTTCCTGGAATATCTTATATATTGTTGCAAGGATCTTTATATGTAATGCAACCAAAGGTGGTAAGCACACAAAGCCTACAAAGAGATTGGACCTCAAATGCAGTTGTCAGTATGAGCATAGATTATCAACTTGAAGCGTTGCTGAGTTTCTTGCCGGAGTTTTCTCAGTTCAAGTGTATGTGGAACCGGTGGTAGAGTCTATTGTAATGATTGTAACTATCGACGTTCAAGTGCCTTATCAGGGCCTAAACTAGATTGATAATACATACTAGAGTAGAAAATCATAGTCTTATGTTCATAAATGACGTTGGCCACTTACCATCAGGCTCATCGCTTGTCATTCTTCTAATTAAATTCTGTCATGTATTTCAAACAGATTTTTATTATAATTCCAAGACTAGTGCAATGTTGTGGTCACCCTAACGGGTATATAAATGGAATGCGTCGAGCGAAATTATTAGTAGAATGAGTGAACGGCATCCTTTCCGCAATAGTTTCCCTCTGTACCAGCACGGCTATTTTAAAACACTCTGATTCGACATCGGAATCGGAAACGAAAACTTTCTAATGTCGATTCCATTCGCGACGAGCTGTCAAAAGGCTATTTTAAATAGCAGTCGGATGACAGATCGAAAAGATTCGGTAGCGGAAAAATGGAGGGCAAAACAGAATTTAGCATGGAGTTTATATAAACGACCATATGGTCGTAATAGTATATGACGTCACATACTATGTCCGATCTCTCTGTCTAATCGCTATCTAAGTTTAAAATGCTTATAAGATATAAGTTGTTTCTTGGCTGATTTTAATTATAACTTCACTTTTTGAAATCTTTATTTTCATAGTTTCATATATTATCTATATAAGTATGTATTTACAAAAAAAAGTAGTATATGTAGTATATCAGTTATCTGGTTTCCATAGTACAAGCTCTGCTTAGTTTGGGATCAGATAACCGTATGTGAAAAAGATGTCCCAGGATATTTATTATTATTTATTATAGTTTGTTAATAAATGCGATAAAAAAATCATGTATATTCCCTATTGCGGGAATTCATCTCGGACGTTTTCGAATCCGTTTCCGATGTCGAATCCGAGTGTTTTAAAATAGCCCTGCAGTAGCCTAAACTATTACAGTTCAAGACGCTTTACTTCTATTTTACCCAACAACCAACCTTATTAGAATAAAATTCTTATTTGGATTCCATTCCGTGTTATTACATTATGTTTATTTTATTGAGCCCGTTCCGTTTGTTCGATACTTTATTTGAATATCGTGTCGAGAGGTTGTGTTTCGAATTTGTTTTTTTTTTATCCTATTGTCGAATCGATATGCAAAGGGAAATGGGATCCTTATAACCGAGAATTGGTAAAAATATCGTAAATGTCTTTGATAAAATATTTGTAGAACATTTTGTGTACCCATTTGTTTTTTAAGATCGTTCGAATGAGGTATTTAATAATTTATTTCTTTTTGTACACAAACTTGTATATATCCACTGGCCAAAGAGCCTAAAAGCAAAGCTTAGAAAGGAAATGGCTATTGCAGCTACCAAAAGATACCAGTTTGACGATAAAATCTTTTATATTCCTAACCAGTAAATAAAAAATATAAACATTTTACCACGTTATATTTTTTAAAGGTGAGTCCCAAAATAGGCAAAGCCTTTGGTGGCCACTTTTGACCAGACAGCGTCTCTTTAGCACTATGTTTGTCTCTCTTTGTCACATGGATAGTAAGTAGGTAATAGTAGTCCTATCAGTTAGGTTATCAAAAAATATTGGATACGTATTTTTTATTTCATCAAATCAATACAAAAAAAGATCAGTCGCATCAAAGTTCAGGAGTGTTATGACGTCATCTCTCTGTAAAAAATGTACTTAGACGTGACGTCACGTGAACTTTTAACGCACTGTATCTTCGTATTTTTTTGTTTTAGGAATTAAAGAAATAACATGTGTCCAATATTTTTTCGTAATCTAACGTCATCATCCATATTATATTGAGCTGTCAAAAGTTATACTTACATTAAAATACTATTCTTTTAGTCTTTAACTACGACTCCATCTTCGAGAAAGACTTGTCTCCAATATGGCTTCTTTTAGTTAAAGAGCTTATTTATAGCCTCAAAAGGTACTTAAGGCCCAGACAAATGTAATATGTCGGAACAGTGAGAATATGAATAATATAAAGGAAACGACTCCTACATCATTTAATGTTTTGAGCGAGAGTAAATAAGATTCATAATTCTATAGCAAAGTACAGAAGACGAATTTAGTCAGCCACTGTTCCAACCATAAATTAAGAGCAGGCTAAATACCATATTATTATGTTCATTTGGGGCTTTAGTCATTTAGACCCACATCCAAAAATCCGCGGGTCTAAAAGCCTAATTCTTTTTTATCTTCAAATTTTGCATTATGAAAACGATGGTGCCATTTTTAGGGTTCCGTACCCAAAGGGTAAAACCTAGCTACCCTATTACTAAGATTCCGCGGTCTGCCTGTTTGTCCATCTGCCACCAGGCTGTACCTATCTCATGAGCCGTGATAGTTAAGACTGTTGACATTTTCACAGATGATGTATTTCTGTTGCCGCTATAACATCAAATACAAAAAAAAAACAAAATAAAATTAATATTTAAGTGGGGCTCACATACAATGGACATGATTTTTTTGCCGTTTTTATAGATAATGGCACGGGACCCTTCGTGCGCGAGTCCGACTCGCACTTGGTCTGTTTTTCTTTGGACCTATGATGAAATTAAACCACATTGATTTGGTTCAACCTTTGATGAGATTTTACGAAATAGTTGGATGGACAGCTTTTTGTAATTTTTTATTTATCAATTTAATAATTAACTTTATCTACTCTCATATCGTAATGTTCTTATTATGAAATCAAAATCAGTACTTTAATGAGCCACTTTAGGCACACTCGTGTATAATGATTCATTATAGTACAGTTGTTGTTCCCAAGATAATGCTATAAAATAACTTTTTTTCTATTAAAGAACACTTTGGACCTATCAATAGTATAATCAATCAGTATCAATTCAATTTGACGATGACAATGTCACAAATTTTGTAACTTGAACTTTAGAGGTAAGAATTTTTGGGAGTTGGCAACACGGATTTGATTAAGTATATGATTATATTTTATTGTTTTTGCCTACACATATCATTTTGACCAAAAATGTCACAAAAATAGCAATTTTTTTTTTTGCAAAGTTGGTAGAAATTCAATTTTTTTAAATGACATTATTTATATGAGGTTAGATAAAGTACTGTATGATACTGCACATAATTAGGTATTAAAAACTCGTGTGATACTATTAAGAACCTCGCCTACGGCTCGGTACTTAAACTCACACTCGTAGTTAATAACCCCTATTATGCAACAGTATCATAAACTACTATATTGTTAGTTGTTTAAATATGCCATGGTTAGATTCGCACCAAAGATAAATAATTGTGCACATGAACATAACCGTTTTTTTCGAGTCGGGTGTAGGTAATTTTCGACCTGGTATTTAAAAAGTAGTATCTATCTATACTATAATAAAGCTGAAGAGTTTATTTGACGCGCTAATATCTGGAACTACCAGTCGGATTCGAAAAAATATTTCACTGATAAGAAGCTACACTATCCCCGAAGGTTATAGGCCATATTTCCGGGTTATTATTTTACAGTTGATATTGCCACAATTTACCTTTTTTTTTCTTAAAAGCCATGTGTTGCCACTGGGACGATTAAACTCAAGGTTGGTGACAAACTAAAGTATGGCACGCTTGGACGGACGGTTTGCGGTATCTAGAATATCTCAAATCAATGGTTCCATCCTATCATTTATTATTCTCGAGTCGCTCATTACTTTTAGGTTCAGACACATATAAAATTATGTTCTTGGAAATTAAACGAAAGGCATAATTTTATAGAATAATTACTGTTCTATAATTAACTAGATATATCTGTGTGTCAGTCTGTTTCATCACAGCTCTTCAATGGATGAAACGATTTTGATTCAATTTCGTTTTAAAGGTGTCTTAATTGAGAGTGTTCTAGGTTCTATGTTTCAATAAAATCTACTCAGCCATATGACATCACCTTGAGGTTATTTATGACAGGGGTTTCTATACATTTTTAATTTATTTTAATAGCTTCTTACATTATCTACATCTACACTAATATTATAAAGAAAAAATAAGTTTGTAATAGATAAACTCAAAAACTAATTAATTGATTTTAATTTTTAATTTTTTTTTATCTTTTATCTTTATCTGATTTTAAAAAATCATTCACCATTCATTCATAGAAAGCTACATTGTCAAAGAATACTTAACATGTATTGTTATCACAAAAAAAATAATAAAATTGAGATCCCTACGAAAATTATAATAATGCAAATAATAATGTAACCCACCTAGGGCTTGTACTATCATGTAATCTGTGCCTATACAATAATGTAACCCTTATTGTAATCCTTGTTATATTATAAATGCGAATGTTTGTTACTGTTTCACGTAAAAAATACTAAACGGATTTAGATGGAAATTGGCACATAGATAGATCATACCCTGGAATAATATATAGTCTACTTTATATCCCGGGAAAACTTGAGATCCCTCGAGAACGCGAGTGAAACCAGGGGCGGAGGCTAGTAATATCTAAAGTCGATATTAGGCATTTGCTGTGAAAACTACCTACATAAATGTACATATATAATATATCAGTTTTTAATACACATTTTTTAACTGTAATCAAATAATAAAAAAAATCTAGATCCTAAAACAGAATTACTAACACCATAAGTGTTAATAGGGTCGAACACTTATGGAGTAACTCGTTTTTGTTCTTACTGAAGTAAGTACCTTTTCTAGGGCAATGTTACTTGTGTAGGTAAGTGAGTCCATTTATCCGGGGCCAAATAACCTAATATAGCGTGTGTAAGGCCGTAAAACCTACTATTGCTAGGGCTGTCCATATATTTTTTAATTAAATAAATAAATATCCTGGTAAATTCTTCACACACGGTTATCTGATCCCAAACTAAGCATAGCTTGTACTATATATTAAACCAGATAACTGTAAATACTAGAGTACGTACGTAGTAGAGTCTATTGTAAAACTGTAACTTTTGACATTCATAAGTGCCTTATTAGGGCCTAAACTGAATAAATGAGTTTTTGATTTTGATTTGATTTTACTACTTATACTCGTACTACGTTTTTTGTTGTTGTATATGCTTATATAGGGTAATATTTTTTGATTTTTGAATGAATAATTAATTATGCATAATGCTCGGAGTTTCCCTGCAAGATCGAATCAGAAATGATGAGATCCACTGGCGAACGAAGAATTGACAAACTGAAGTGGCAGTAGGCGGGGCACATCACTCGCAGAACCGACGGCCGCTGGGGCAGAAAGGTTCTCGAGCGCAAGACCGGCCATCGTGGGAAGGCCTTTGTCTAGCAGTGGACGTCGTTCGGATAACATGATGATATATGCCTGTTACGCGCTCTTGAAAGAAAAATATCAATCTTGTTCATCAAAATGTAAAAAATAAGCTATTATAATAGACCCCATAATCATAAATTATAAGTATTCCTTCAAGGATGTCCCTTGTTCGATCAATTAGCTGAGGTATAGATTAGTGTCAGTGGCAGCCCTATGTCCGTACTGAGCACTCGCAGCCCACAGCCTCTCCCATGTTTATGAGTACTAATACTAGTAAGCCTCCATTTGCTTTTATGAATGAATTCTCTGCTAAATTTAGCTTTTCGACTGGCTCGCTATAAAGCTAGACGTTTCTTCATTACTCGAAGGTTCCACGAATTACACAGAACTAAGAAAATCTTATTTCATTATTTCGAGTTACGTTTGGAGCCTAGATATTCTTGAATTTTTCTTTTTGTGTATTTTGCCAGTGTCATGTTGAGCAATGTAGATATTTATATATTACTAGTTTCCGCACCGCGGTTTCACCCGCGTTCCAGAGGGATCTTAAGTTTTCCCGGGATAAAAGTATGTTATACACAAAAATAAAAGACGCCATAGTACATGTTAGAACGCTAAAGTGGAGATGGGCAGGCCATTTAGCGAGATATGAAGATGGAAGGTGGACAAAAAGAGTGACTCAGTGGCACGGACCGGAACGAGGCAAGCGCCGTCAAGGCCGGCCACTCAAACGGTGGGCTGACGACATTCGCGCCGTCGCCGGCGAGCACTGGATGATCAAAGCGAATGATAGAAAAAACTGGAAAGTACTGGAGGAGGCCTTTACCCGAACGGGGGTTTTTGCATGCAATGATTAAAAAAAATATATTAATGTAATTAATAAATGTAATTTACAAGAGATAGATATATTTAATACATGAGATTATAATAACAACACAATTCTTGTAATACTTATATGTATAATGTAATCGTGAATTAATACTTTCAATGTAATTACTGAAATATGCATGGAGAGCGAATAAAAGGCTTTTGAGGCTATGATAGCTCAGTGGTAGTGACGTCGGATGCCGCGACGAAGGTCGTGGGTTCGTGGGTTCGAATCCTACAATGAGCTTGTGCTTTCGGTGAAGGAAAACATTGTGAGGAAACCATAGCACGGTGGTAGGGTACTTTGTAGTACCCGTCTGGCTGGCTACCACCCTCAAGTTGAAAATCTGTCGCCAAGCACCTACCGGTGTTCCGGCAATTGCACTTGAGAGCCAGTAATTGCCTTCTCGGCATTGTAACAGGTCGGCAACACATTGGCAATACCTCTGGTATTGCAAATGGCGATAGGCGACGGTAACCACTTACCATCAGGTGGACCGCCTGCCTGCTTGTCAACTTAATGACATAAAAAAAAAGAAAAAAAAAGGCTTTTATTTATTTATATCTATGTTATAAACTATCTGTGTTCCAAATTCCATCCAAATCCGTTCAGCAGTTTTTGCGTGAAAGAGTAAAAAACATCCATACATACATACTCACAAACTGGCGTATTTATAATACTAGTAGGATTCATGTATTTAAATTCTCGCAAGCACCTTTCGGTGTCTTCCGGCAATTGCACTTGAGAGCTAGTTATCGATAGGCGACGATAACCACTTACCATCAGATGGACCCCCTGCTAGTCAACCTTCTGACATAAGAAAAAAAAATTACCTGCATAAGGTGAAGGCACGCTGTATACAGTCAGTTAAACGTTATCCACACATGTCCGGGAACCCGGCCCTGCCGTGCCGGGTCAGAGCTATCCGTGTTCTGAGTTGTTCGTTTTACTATGATGTACCCGGACGCCCCTGACACGGAGCTGTGTGAACAAGCTCGTACTAAATGTATGTAACCGATTTTTTCCCCGTCCCTGACGGAACACGGCAGGGCCAGTTGCCCGGACATGTGTGGATATCCCTTAATACTGTTTCCCTTAGAACCGTAAAATCAATAGTTTATTAATAAAGCTACATAAATTAATTGTAATTTTCCCCAACTTGAAAACTGCAAAACTTGACGCACCCTCAAAAATTCCTCAAGTTATTTCCGAAATGACGTCATCGAATAATTGAGTTTCTACGCGCAGGCTCGGGTCTATCTTGGGTCCAAATTATGGACGAAGTATCTTGCCTGGGGGCGATATTTTGTGCCTTTGGGACTGTTTGAGATATTGAGATAATAGAAATTGATGTTTCGGATGACCTCTCTAATTGTTATAACTTTTGATAATGTTATTAGCCTTAGCTTGGCCTCAGCTTAGAATTGCGATAGGCTGTCTAAATTCAGATTGTTTATTGCATATTCTATGTAACACCAGCGTATTATGGTGGGCGTGTGGTATAAGGTTTTCGTAAATAATCCTCTTCGAAATATGAAATTTAAATCCCTATATATAAGAAAGTCCGGTTATTTACCCCATTTATAAGTCGAGAACGGCTGAACCGATTTTAATGATCTGATTTGTTGGATTTGTCTAATCCGAGAATAGCAGACTGCAAATATAGAAATGAAAAACAATAATCGGGCAAGTGCGAGTTAAACTCGCGTGGAGAGGGTTCCGTACATGTTTAACTAAGTTCCATAAATATTTTTAAACCTGACCCAAATTTGTTGATGGTATAACTATAAAAAGTTTTTTTTTTTTTTGAAATCGTCTTTTCTAAAAATGAAACCTAGCTACATCGATTTATCGCCCTCGAAACCCCCTGCATACCAAATTTCATGAAAATTGTTGGAGCCGTTTCCGAGATTCAGATTATATATATATCCATGAATTGCAGGTTTAAAGGTATTAGATAGACTTCTCATAGGTTTTCCTGTAATCTTTAGGTAAAGAACTATTATCTGATTTTTTTTCAAAATGTTTGGCCCAGTAGTTTCGGAAATAAGGGGGGGGGGGAATGGTAATTTTTCGCCAATTTTTCGTCTATTTTCTTAAATAACTTCAAAACTATTCATATTAAAATTCTAAAAAAAAAAATATTTGACATCCTGATAAAAAGCCCTTTCATTTGATATATTACACAATATTGTCTGCAAAACTTTTTTTTTTAATTTTCAAATTTACCCCCCAAAATTAGCCCCCATGTTTGAAATTCATTTATTTACGTAACACGTCCATGTTTGGGTCATCGACTTATATATGTGTACCAACATTCAACTCAATCCAGTCCAATATTTTCGGACAGACAGACAGACAGAAAGACGCACGAGTGATCCTATAAGGGTTCCGTTTTTTTTTTTTTCGGAACCCTAAAGGTAAGGTTAGGTAAGCAAGAATACGTAGGTAGGTGTATGTTAGGGTAGGTAGGGAGGTACCAGGTTTTTATCCTCAGGGCAGGACAACGACTGCTGGGCCAGCTATTAAATATGTAAAAGGAACGCGTGACTCACTATGCCTGATCTATCGACTCAAACCACTGGACGGATAACAGTTAGCTATCTGTATAATGTTTTAAAATGAATTGTCCTAGGCGATCCGTCTTTCTTTTTTCTTGTAAGATCTCCGATCATGATAAATTTACGGTCCGATCGCGATCGAATTAAGTGAGCAAATCCTACTCACAGAATTTTTATTCTAGCGTTATCTAGACTTACGAATTTTATTATCCACCTACGTCATATACATAACGCTTATTAATTTTTTATTTGACATAAATTATTATTTATTATGAGGGTTTAACTTTATGTTACTATGTGATGTGTAGTTTATAAATTGCTTATTTTTACGAGTGTCTAAGTAAATATCTCAGATCATAAAACTAGGAATACAATGCTTGAACTGGTTAGCTCAATTAATTTTAAAATAATCATATCAGCCGAAAGACGTTCACGTATTGCTGAACAAAAGCCAAAGATCTCCACGATCTGTCTCTCTCTCTTTCCTTGCTTGTAAATTTGATATTTACAATAGAATGAAAGAATGAAATTATATTTATTTGTGTGACCAATTATGTACGTACTACATAAAATTAAATTAATATTATTAGTACCTATAACAGAAACAAAAAAAGGAAATAACCGAGTTATTTTATTAATTAATTGTAATAAGAACAGCATATAAGTACGAATTTAGAATTATCACACTACATAAGTTCTTTAAAAATGTTAATAAAAAACATGTTCCCACATATTTTTATGATCTGTGTGTCGATGTTCTATAAGTGAAATTTTATGAATACTTTTTATGAGCGGTATGTGTCGCTTTCTCACTGACGAATGTAAAAGAGAATGTGGGGTAAATAGGACAAAATGGACCTTAAGCTAGCCTACCTAGGTAGTAGGATGAAATATAAAATTGAAGCGTCCTAAACCACATGCTAAATTCTGTTTTGATTGAAAAAGTATAGATAGAAATTTTTGATTTAAGTATAGGTTATTTTTATAGTTATTCGAAAAATATATTTTTTCTTCTCTTTCATAAATAAATGAGCTTTAATTGAAGCATTAAAAACAATCATGCGTAATATAAACACAATAAAAAAAAAGTCGTTCTAAAGTAATGTTCCGTAATACGTAATTAATTATTATATACGTAATTCAGTTAATATTTAGGAGCTTCCTACCGTATACCTTCATGTTGTAGACAAAGAGCTCTATCAGTAAAATCGATTTTATCCAACTAACCCCACATCTGTCCAAAACTTTTTATAACCAGCAAAATCACATCGAAAATCCCCAATTACAGACCAACAGCAACTTTTAACAGTAAAACAAATCCCATGTCCAAATGATTCAAAGGGTTTCGATCGTGACATCAAACGACAGATGATTGCTTCGATCGTTTTATACAATCGCCTTCGGGAAAGCCGGTCGTAATTAAATGCCGGCACTTTGACAGGTTGTGGTGATGGGGTACAAATAAAGAGGATCTATCACATGCGGGCTGTGCTATGTAGCATGACGTGTGTATAAAGTGCTCTGCTTTTTTACATAAAAGGAAATGTTGTAAGAGAATTTTGTGAAAAGGAATGAGTGGTGAGAAAGGTGGTAAGTAGATAAAAAAATAGACAAGTGCGAGTCTAACTCGCGCACCGAGGGTGCCCTAAATAACATAGACTTCTTATAAGTTATCCTGTAATCTATAGGTAAAGAATTATTTTTTTCAAAATTCTTGACCCTGTAGTTTCGACGACGGGGGGATAGTCAATTTTCGCCTATTATCTTAAATAACTTCAAAAATATTTATATTAATCTTATAAAAAAAAATCGTTTTAGATCCTCTCAATGAGTTCTTTTATTAGATATGTTACACAATATAGTTTGCTAAACATTTTTTTAATTTTTTCTAATAAGTGCCCAAAAGCCCCCAAAAGTGGCCCAATTTCAAATATATGTTTGAAATTCATTTATTTACGTTACACGTCCGTGTTTGGATTACCGACTTACCGTTTGGATTACATATGTGTACCAAATTTCAACTCAATCCAGTATTTTGGGACAGACAGACAGACACACGATTGACAATTTTTTTTTCATTAGTGTTATTTTTTTTTATTAAATTTGTATTCAAACAACCTCGGATTTCAAGCCTACTATAGTAAAAAGACGTAAACGAGTAAAACAAGCAAAATTATGCCAATTTATGCCAAATTTCTGCATTATTCGATACCTACCCTTCGGTATGACCTATGTTTATGGTTTGGCAATCCTGCCAAATTATTGTGGCTTCCTGAAACGGAGTTTTAGAGACAATTAGCCTCTATTTACTTACTCCAAGCAACTTCTGCTTTCGAATAACTGAGTTTATATCTTGGCACAGATCTTGCTTTAGTTTATCCTATAAATTATCACATTTCATGAAGTAGGTACTTTGTCGTCGAAACCTTACTAATACTAGTGGCTCTGTGACTTGCAGACGCGAGCCTTTCATTATTTTCTACCCTCTCATACCTCTGACCTCTTGAAGTTTAAAATCTGGTTCGAAGAAAAAAGTTGCGTTTCAAAATACGATAATAGTAGTTTATGATACTGTTGCATAATAGGGGTTATTAAATACGAGTGTGAGTTTAAGTACCGAGCCGTAGGCGAGGTTCTTAATAGTATCACACGAGTTTTTAATACCTAATTATGTGCAGTATCATACAGTACTTTATCTAAACTCATAGATGAGTGATTTAAAGGTAAAAAAATCGATAATATTTTGTTATAGGTTTTCATGACTAACGGGTATCGATTATTCGTTATTTCCATTGCCGCCTCCACAATTTCAGATCCAAGTTTATTTCACCTTAATATCACTGCTATTTTTCGATAATTTTTGGCCAAAATAAAATATGTATGCAAAAAAATCAATAAAATAAACAAACATTAATCATCATGGCGCCCACATCCGTGTGGGGAAAAACTCCCAAGTTGAGATCTCTACCGCATACGCGACCACAGACAAAGTAAATTTGCATCTAAAATTATAATTGTTTAGTCCTGATGTTTGGCCACTTATAATGTTTTTTTCTTTATTATTTCATTTGACAAGTTGACTGACAGTAATTGAAGTATTAAAACCCAAAAAACATTATAAGTGGCCAGACATGTCCAAATACTTGTACTTTAATGAAAAAAAGTTATTTTATAGCATTATCTTGGGAAGAAAACTGTACTAATATAATTATTTAATTTCATTATAGACGGGTGTGCATAAAGTGGGTAATTAAAGTACTGTTTTTGATTTCATAATTAGAACTTTACGATATGAGAGTAGATAAAATTCTTTATGGTTTACATAGCACAGAAAAATATACACCAATAAGAACAGAGAAATAAAAAAGCGTAAACAATTTAGGCGGCCTTATCGCTACAGCGATTTCTTCCAGGCTAATAGGATATAATAAGAAGGCTAAGTCAAGTACTTATATAAAATACATAAATTCAATTCATACAGAAATAAGTACCTTGATAAGGGTAACAAAAAGGTTTAGTTCTAGTGCTGGCATTTAATACGTTTTTAACCCTCGTATCTCCGTCATTTTAAAAAAAAATGTATCGAACCAAAAAATATATTTTTCTTTATTCTTTTTGACCAAGTGTCAACAGGTTAACGATTATAAATTCGTTCACTATGATCGATTGAGCCCCAAAGCGTGGAAGCTGAACAAATTAATTATTCACAAGAAATGTAGTAACAAATATTAATCAAGCTTCAGCCCCCGGTGTGAACGGGGCAATATCCGGAAAAGCTTTGCACAAAACACGTTAATTTAGCCGCCCAACAAGCTTCGGTGAGCTTTTAGCGGAAGCGCAAGTGCCGAACGCTATAATATTTTCAGTGTGTAATTGAACTAAACTTTCCTGTATACAGTTTTTAGTGAAAATATGTTAAATATTTTACGTTGTTATTTTGGCAGCTGCATTCTACTAAGTTTTGAGTGTTTACCACTTTCAGTGAGATTATCACTTAAGAGAGAGAGGAGGCTATCTGCGTATGTCTCCGTCCCTTACTAAACTGACGGATACAAGCGAGACAGGACAGACGTAATTTTAGTAAAAAATATGGTTTCATGTTATTTCAAAAGAAACTAAGCCTTTTTTTTAAAGTATGAAAACAATTCCCTTTCTAATGGATTTCAGAATGTAAGTTAATATTTTTCAAGTTATTTGGATGGCCCAAATAAGAGAAAAAGGCATTCTTAGTTTTAAATATTTACGATTTTTTCCTGACGTTACTAATGAAAAACCCAATTTATAAAAAACTATTCCGCGTCACATATTCTCTAGTTTAACATATATTTTTTCCAAATCTCTTGAAACAAAGAATACAGAGAAAAACGCATTTTAGAATTATCATTTCACGTATATTACCAACGCTTTTTCAAACTACAGTAGGTATTTGAGTCATATAATGCGGAGTGTCAATTTCAAACTGCTCCAGTTGCTTATACAGGAGAAATCCATGGAAAGTCATCGAGTATTAAAATAATATACCTTATTTCGATCGAATAACTATACAGTAAAACAGTTCAATTGATAATTTTTAAATCCTCAGCCATCCCGTCCGCTCTGCCGGGCATTATTGTGCGTAATTTTTGACAAGGAGCGACTCAATCTAGACTAATCCTAAATCCATGGTCAATAATTAGACACTATTTTTCTTTCTTTTCAAACTCATACTATTGTGTGCTATTGTATAACAAAACAATTCCAGTTTTAAAATCAAATTAAAAGTTAACGTCTTTATACTAGGTAGGTATATTAAATACACTAATATTCTAGAAGCTAGAACAGAATTGCCAATAGTTAACCTGGTAATGAACCCAATTAGCCCAATACAAGAAAATGTACGAAAATAACGTGAGAAAACTTACTGAAAGAGCATATTCAAGTGCAAAGCAAGTAATTGGCTGTCAACTAAAGTGTTACACTATGTACGCTATTATTCCTTTTATAGTACAGTAGCATGGTACCTAATTGTATTCCAGTCATTTTCATCATCATCATGTCAGCAGAAAGATGTCCATTACTGGACAAAGGCCTCCCCCAAGGACCTCCATAATGGTCGGTACCCGCCTCCAGCGATTTTTCGCGACCCTCACAAGATCGTCCAAAAAGTGCATGGTTCGTTTTTAGGTCTGTGTACACGCTTTTATAATATGATACCTCTTCCACTTTTAAATTTGCCTTCACATAAATTTAAGGAACATATTAAGACCGTTTTAGTAAAGAAGGCTTATTACAATATTAACGAATATTTAAATGACAAAAAGGCTTGGGTGTAGCGCTCGCTCTTGCAGGATATATTTTATGTACCAAAATTTTATTAAGAAGTTCATTTTGAAAAGAGTAATTGCTGAGCTTATTGCCGGCTCTTCTCAGCAAAAGCTACCTTCTGAACCGTGCATTAGAGTCTGACTATTCATAAGTGCCTGTGAAGGTCTATTTGAATAAATAATATTTCATTTCATTTCATTTCGTCGGTCCATCTTGTGGGGGGTACGCTGCCTGCCCACGCTGCGGTCTTCCGATTCGTGGTCGCCACTCACACACAGAACCTTTCTGCCCCAGCGACCGTCCGCGTCGGTTCTAATGTTCTAGTGCCGTCATTTTAATAGACTTCTAAAAGGAGATTTTTTCTGTTCAGGCCCTGATAAGGCATTTATGACCGTTGGATGTTACCCTTAACTCGAGCACTGGTTCGGAAAACACTTAAACTGAGAAGACTCCGGCTAGAAACTCAGCAAGGCTTCTTTCTTTTAAGTACCTAAGGGCCTACTCCGAAAATCGAAACACGATAGTTCGATCATCGTTGTCAAATTATTAACCAATAAAATTGCAGCAAACTGACGAGAAGTAAATTTTGTGCAAAGCTATTGGTTAGAAATATGACAACGATGATCGAACTATCGTGTATCGTTTTTCGGAGTAGGCCCTCTAATTTCAAAGTCTTTTTTCAGTAATTTACTACGTCATAAACAAAACTACTTTAGCTACAAGATTTAATATAGGTATTTGATAACTTTGCCAATTAAACAAACTTATTCCCATCAAAGGTCGAAACAACTGGAATATTTTCTTCGAAAATAAAACTTGTGACGTCATATACAATCAGATGGGCTCACTGCCTAATGAAACAAAAACAGAGCTTTGTTTTCACAATCTGGATAAAATTCAGGAACGATTACATAAGATACAAGATGAGGTAAACAAGGTGATTAATTTGTTTAGGTTCTATCATCATTTTGGGTATTGCTGATAAGTGATAAGTATCGCTATGCTCATAGAAATAAGTGTCCTTTTCCTTTATATATATGCTTCTTTTAAGAGGATGCTCTTGGCGAATGACTCCGTCCCTTGACTGAGGGGGACAACGAAGACAGGGGACGCCCACTTTTAGTAAAAAAGACGGTTTTATGTAATTAAAAAAAAAACTAAGCCTTCATCAACTACATTTACAAAATTCATTTAGGAACATTTAATAAAGTAAATGTTTTACCAGTGGGAATGTTATAAATGAAATGCTATAAAATCTCTTCACTTGGTATATTATATTCACAGGAAATACAGGTATATGACCGTGTACTTAACGTGTACCTATCGTGCCCGACCGGTGATGACTGACGTACCCTACTCGCCCCACGCATTGCAATCCGTAATGTCCGCGAATTGTAATGCATGTGCAATAATGTGTCGCTGCAATGTAATTGCAATTTTTTTCATATTACTATAAGTAGGTTGATAAGCAGGCAGGCTGTGCACCTGATGGTAAGTGGTTATCGTCGCCTATTATATAATGTTAGTGTTGCCGACCTGTTATAATGCCAAGAAGGCAACTGGCTCTCAAGTGCAATTGCTATGCTATGTACCTACCTACTTAGTTTTAAAAACAAAAGTCTAATAATCTAGTTGTCTACGTTTGTATTTAAAACTGTATTGCATATAGATTTTATTACTAAAAGAAAAAAAGAAAAGAGAAGCAAATTATTACTTAATCGAAACCATTACGGTGTTATTAATTCCAAAAACGATTTATTTGTCTAATAATAAAGAATTAATCACTACAATAAGTTCAAAAAAAAATTGAGGTCAAAATTTTAAGGTAAAACCCAACAAAATTTAGACTATTCAAAACCGACGGGAAGAAGCCACCTTAACCACTTACTTTGTAAGTAGGGTAATATAAGTTCGCTTTTACTGTAAGATCTCATTTAAGGCAACAACAGTCTGTCGACTACAAAGGATCGAGTAGGTACCCTCTAATTTACTTTACCTGACTGTACTTACCGCATCGACATGTACAGTCAGCATCAAAAGCAGAATATCATATTACAAAATTACTTTATACTTCTACTTTATAGCTGTCTTATAAATTTAATATTTGTGTCTTTTTAACATTTTGACAGTTTACATATACCGGGATGACATAAAATGCAATCATTACCAAGTTTAGTAATTATGATGGAATAAAGAGACGGACATACATACCTACATATTTTTTTTCGAGTAATTGTGTAAGTAGCTTAGCACTTAAGACTTAAGATTAAGACTTAATCTTATATATATAAAAGAAAGTCGTGTTAGTTACACTATTTATAACTCAAGAACGGCTGAACTGATTTGGTTGAAAATTGGTGGGGAGGTAGCTTAGAACCAGGAGAAGGACATAGGATAGGTAGGGGCAGGTAGGGTAGGTATGGTAGGTAGGGGTAGGTAGGGCCACGTAGGGGTACTTAGAGGTAGGGAGGGGTAGGTAAGAGTAGGTAGGGATAGGTAGAGGTAGGTCTCAGTTTTAGTTTTGTTCTCAGGGCAGGACAACGTCTGCCGGGTCAGCTAGTTACTTAATAAACAAAGAAGCTTACGAAGTAAAGCAAAAATACTTATTAGAATCGGGTCATAAACAAATAAAGTTATGCGTGAACAAACATAAGAAAAACTCAATTGAGAACCTCATCCTTTTTTTAAGGAAGTTAAAAACATACAGTCAAATAGAGAACTTCCTGTTTTTTGAAGAATCTAAGCAGAGAAACTGGAACTTGAATTTGTGATCGCAAATTTGTAATAAAAGGGTACCAAAACTAAATCTATCACTGTCACAGAAACTACTATTACTTCTATTTAATTTGTATGAAATTGTCTAACTTACATTTATATGAAAACATCGACCGAACTCAACAAGGATGACAAGGAAACAAAATACACATTATTATATACTTATTTATGAAAATAATACTTTTACACTTCACGATATTGCTGCTTCATCATATCAGCCGAAAGATGTCAACTGCTGGACAAAGGCCTCCCCAAGAATCTTCACGAAGGCCAAGTAGCCATGATCTCGACAGCGATATGCAAAAACAAATAGTATGTGCCAACGAAAGCGTTTTTTTTTTCGCAGTTTACTACATAGCATTCTCGCACTATCTGGATTCATACTAGATATAAAAAAAATAGATTATCTATTTGATTTGTGAGGCCACAAGGCGGACTGACGATCTTGTGAGGGTCACGGGAAATCACTGTATGCGGGTAGCGCAAGACCGACCATCGTGGAGATCCTTGGAGGTCTTTGTCCAGCAGTGGATGTCTATCAGCTGACATAATGATAATGAGATAACATCATGGGTTTATATTAAACTGATGTTATTATTTTTGTAACTATTTTATAGTCGCCTCTCTGTATAAAATACTAGTTGTTCCGAGTAGCCTATAACCTTCGAGAATAATGCAGCTTCCTATTAGTGAAAGAATTTTTTAAATCGGTTCAGTAGTTTCGGAGCCTATTTAATGCAAACAAACAATCAAATCTTTCCTCTTTATAATATTAGTATAGACTAAAATCGTATCGTTACCATATCGTCATCGGCTACCTTAAAGAGACCTTGATAATTTCTAACAAAATATCAAACAGAATCTCCACGTCACATGCTAAAAAGGAAAATGTCAGTGTCCCTTCCTTTTGTTGGTCTGTACAAACAGTAAGTACCTACTTTATTGCTAGAGGGGCACTTTCAGATGATATGACAACATCTGACGTAAGAGATAGCATGAAAGACTAAGCCTTTGATACGTGGATCTTTGAAATATTGTTTGTTAGAATAGAGCTGTTTATAGTATAAGTGATAATAAATTATATAATTAAAATAAAACGTGGACTAAATAACTATATAAAACTAGCTGTTCCCCGCAGTTCTACTCGCGTTTTCGGGATAAAAAGTAGCCTGTAACCTTCGGGGATAATGTAGCTTCCTATTAGCGCGTTCAAACAAACTCTTTAGTATAGATACTTGTATCCCTTGAAATGTGAAAAAATAATCATCAAAGAATAAAATAATTTTAGGCGATGATAGCTCAGTGGTAGTGACGTTGGATGCCGCGACGAAGGTCGTGGGTTCGAATCCTACAATGAGCTTGAGGTTTCGGTGAAGGAATCGTGAGGAAACCATAGCACGGTGTTAGGGTACTTTGTAGTACCCGTCTGGCTGGCTACCACTCTCAAGTTGAGAATCTGTCGCCAAGCACCTACCGGTGTGTTCCGACAGCTGCACTTGAGAGCCAGTTCCTTTCTAGGCTTTGTGTGCTTACCATCATCGGCCACATCATCACTGTCCACGGTGAGATTGTGGTCAAACACAGGCCTTTACATAGTAAAAAATAATAATAATAATAAATTACAAAAAAAAGCACACTACACGCTACAACAATAAAGGTACCCACAAAGTGAGGTTCGAGCCATTCCCATTATCCATTAATGTAGTGGATGAGCAAAACCCCCTCGAACCCCATAAAGGGTACAATTCACATCACCCGAAGTGGGCATTGTAATTTAATTACGAAGAACATTAAGGTGGGCGGGTGAGAGAAAATTTCATAAACAAGGTCCGGGTTAGATCAGGTAAATTGTGCAGAATGGACACATAATAGGGACTAAAATGATGATTCTAAAATGCGTTTTTCTCTGTATTATTTGTTCCAAGAGATTTGGAAATAATATATGTTAAACTAGAGAATGTGTGACGGGGAACAGTTTTTTATTAAATTGCGATTTTTAGGTAACGTCAGGTAGTCTCCTCTTAGGCAGCGAGCCAGCGGATCCTCATAAAGTCTTTTAAAAAGGGGTCTTTTAAACCATTTAGGTATAGATTCATATTTTAATGATAAATATATGTATGAAATTTTCAAGACCTTTCTGCAGCTTTTGACGGAATTTAAATCATATTTGGACTTAGATAGATAAAAAAGTACTTACAAGTAGTAAATACATTTCTTATAAAATAGTATTTTTTACGTTTTTACGAGTTGCAGTAATTTTACGATATGACAGCACCTTAAAACGGTTGCTTGAGCAATATTGGTAATGAATAATAAATAAATCCAATATGTCAAATTCGAAAATGCTAATATTTGATTTCGAAGTTCAGAATTTTACTTTACGCTGATGTATTTTCATCGTAATTAACTGAATACTTAAATCTAAGAAATACAAAATCCTACGACTATTTTGAAGTCCGAAAATTTAAAATATTGTAGTCTAATTGATTTTTAAAAGTCTTTATAAAAGGCAAGTCTATTATATTTTTTTTAACAATCATCGTGAGCTAACATTCAAACAAGCAAAGTACGGTTCTAAATTGGAACACACTCTGAGATAATCATGGTGTCCTTTCTGAGGCATTTTATAGTCTATGCAAGTAAATTGGTTGCGTTCACGGCGCCACGGCAACAAGATTGTTTAATTAGCTTACCGCAATGATAATTGGAAAACATGGCCGCCTTCGCCGTAGATCGCATAGTGATTGGTTTTATAGTCAGTATTGTAAGTTGAATAGATCAATATAATATACGACTAATACTACTGTAATAGTAGCAGTTGGCGCAGTTAGTTAAGGCACCTATCACGGCGCTGGTCGTAGGTTCGATTTCCATCCATTTGTGTGCATGAACATGTCTGTTTATACTGAGTCTCGATGTAATAGGGTAGTTGACTGACATATCAAATCAGCTAGTTTTTAATAAATGTCAAAACAATAGTTTATGTGGAATTTTGTATGAAATATTACACTATGACGTCATAGTTTCAAAGCATCAAATCATCTACTCTTAGTGGTTTCACTGGTAATTAAAAATCATAAAAAGCATTAAATGTACAACATATTTGATATTTCCACGTGTTTTTACATGTTTTATGCATTGGTTAGTGTTTGGTCATTTATTTTTGACACTGTCAACTACCCTTTTATCTGTAAAAGTATCTGTATTTACAAAAAAAAAGTAGTATATGTAGTATATCAGTTATCTGGTTTCCATAGTACAAGCTCTGCTTAGTTTGGGATCAGATAACCGTGTGTGAAGAATGTCCCAGGATATTTATTTTATTTTAAAAGCGTATAATGCTTAAAGTTTAAGATTTGTTACGTTAACGATTTGAAACGTCAAAATTACTTGTAGGCCTATTCTATGCTAAAACTTCAAAATGGAAGAAACTGTAAGTACCTTCTAGGCATTTTATCAGTCCTACTGGTATTACTAATGTATATGGGTCACTTATCATAAGGTAGAACGCCTGCTCAGCATTCTGACGTAAAAAATCCTCACTCCCATTTGAGTATTTAAATTTAATGCTTATATCAAAGTACTTAAGCTTACATTATGCAAAGAACAGAGTGTAAGGCGCACGTTACTGTCTCTAAAGTTTGTGTCTGTTGCTTACTGGAAAGATATTGTAGAAAAAGACTTAGGCCTGTTGCTTACTGGAAAGATAATGTAGAAAAAAGCTTAGGCCTATTGCTTACTGGAAAGATAATGTAGAAAAAGACTTAGGCCTGTTGCTTACTGGAAAGATAATGTAGAAAAAAGCTTAGGCCTATTGCTTACTGGAAAGATAATGTAGAAAAAGGCTTAGGCCTGTTGCTCACTGGAAAGATAATGTAGAAAAAAGCTTAGGCCTATTGATTACTGGAAAGATAATGTAGAAAAAGACTTAGGCCTGTTGCTTACTGGAAAGATAATGTAGAAAAAGGCTTAGGCCTGTTGCTCACTGAAAATATAATGTAGAAAAAAGCTTAGGCCTATTGCTCACTGAAAAGAAATTGTAAAAGTTGCTCACTGGAAGGATAATGTAGTAAATTGCAATGACTATATAAAGCCAGTTTTAGGATACCATTCTAATTTCATCATTATTTGTTGTACCCTGCGGTTTTATCCGCATTTCCAGGATAAAAAGCGGCCTTTCTTTTTCCATTATCATAACCTTTCTGCACGTTAAATTTCATCGCAATCGGTTCAGCGGCTTAGGCGTCAAAAGATAACAAAGACTTACATTCGCATTTATAATTATGTGTATGGATACCAGGACCGCGTTCCCGGAATAAAAAAAATATAGCGTACCTATTACCTACTATCGTATGTACTATTTATTAAAAATGATTTTTAGCACTAAAACTGTTCATAGTAAGCGCAATAAGATTGCTACTACAAAATTTAATATCGGCTACGGCTGTCTACGAGAATATTTTTACTTGCTACGAACCTCTACGGGGCTACGAGCTACGTGCCTACGATCAGCAAAGTGTGCTACGAAGCATTGAGCTGGAATCGTCAGAAATGGAACGGATTAGCAGAAATGGGATTTGCGTAGATTCGCAGATAAAAATTTGTTTGTTTTTTTTTTTCAATAAAGTTTATCAAAATGGCGGAGAGCTCGTATGGTGAGATAACAGATTTTCAACTGGTATCCAGCAAGGTGGGTACCACAAAGCACTTTACCACTGTGCTGTGATTTGTTTTCCACCATCGAAAGCTTTCCTTTGAAAGCTCATGACTGGCAATTGACAGCACCAAAAAGTGATAAGTACTGTCAACTAGTGTCAGAATCAGAAGCGAAATGAAATTGATTATGAACTATTTCAAATATCTCTATATAACTAGCTGGTAGCGATTTAGATCTGGAGGCTTACCATCAACTTTTAGATATCCATTCAGTTCCGATGCAATCCAGTCTAGGTACCTAAACGGATCTGCTAAAATTCGTACCATGAAGCAAATAAAAAAGAATCGCATTTGGTCGGAATGAATGAACGAAATTGTCTCTGATCCGCGTTTTGCTAGAAAGTGAAGATGCTATACGGTAATTACATAAGTCTGTCTCTTTTACTCGAAGTCAATGCGATTCGTTTAAAAACCTAAATGTGTGATTTTGCGGTAAGTTACGGTTATTTTTAAATGCTATTTACGAAAAAATAAAAATAAATAGCGTCTCAAAGTATCAAATAATATTCTTTTAAATAATTCTAGCAATCAATGAATTACTGTGCATAACATTAAATAACAAATAAGAATGTTGACTTATCTTAAAAAATATATTACCACGATATTTTAGAACGGAAAACTTGCGATCGGATACATGCACTTGTCGTATAAAAAGTATACACGTTTTGACTTTTGTGTCATAATTTTCTTAAAGTATTATGGATTATTGAGTGATTATAATTTAGAGAAAAATATTCTCAATAGTACCTATGTATATATTAAATACCTAACGGTATCATACTTGGAACTATGTAAGTATTTCTATAGACTCGTATATACTTTTTAGATCTTAAATTGCAGCAATGTATCCAAATAGTTAACAGTGACACACACATACAAATGGCAAAGCGGTAAAGAAAGTTTCAAATTTAATCTAGAAAGTGAGATGTAAATTAACTAAATTCGCGTTATTCTTTATTATATACTAGCGACCCGCCCTGGCATCGCACGGTTTTTCTCGGCTTTTTTGTACTATATTATGCATGTATTATACATATAAACCTTCCTCTTGAATCACTCTATCTATTAAAAAAAACCGCATCAAAATCCGTTGCGTAGTTTTACAAATCTAAGCATACACAGGGACAGACAGACGGGAAGCATACATAGGGACAGACAGACGAGAAGCGACTTTGTTTTATACTATGTAGTGATAGTGAAACAAAAGTAATATTTGTTTGCTCTTGACATCATTGGAAGAATCAACAACGGTCAAATGAAAGAGCATTTATTTAGAAATTGGAAATTTAAATTAAATTCAAACAATGGTGTTAGTAATTTTGTGAAGTTTGTTTAATAACATAATATTTTCACGATACAAATTTTGTACGTAGCTGCAAAATTGTAATACCTATATCTCTAAGTATATTTTACCTTTTCCACGTATAGGTATTCTACATTTTTATTTCATCATTTTCCATTACCTAATTCAAATAGTACCAAAGTTATTTGTCAGACATCTAAAAAAAATACTCTATAACAGGCAGGGAGGCAGGCAGCTTGTCCAGGCACAAATATTTATAATCTTTTTCTCAGAGAGCGGAGGACAAGCCTCTTTGCAAAATTTATTCACTTTATTCTATGGAGTCTGATCGCGCACGCTTGCTAGCTGTTTTCTATATGGCTGTCTCTGAACGGGACTCGGGCAAGGACTCAGGTCCGCTGGTTGCAAGTCATTCTATCCACAAATTTCGGGCGGGACTATGTTAAATGTTTTTCACTTTCTCGCTTCGAGCCGCGCGACCGTGTAGGTATTCGTCTTCGTCTTGGTTCTAGGATCAATTTATCCTCATCGCTGGTAATCACTTCGGCGAGCTTGGGCACCGTGGCCTTTGGTACTCTCTAACGCCGGCCGATTCTAAAGCTTGAGGCTTGCTGATTTGCTCGAACACTTAAAAACTTATTGAGGTTTCGGGGGACCGGCGGGCGGGGAGCTTTTTCCGCCAACGTGTTAGCTTGGTTATTCAAAGAGGAAACGCTGCCAGCCTTCTGTTGATCGGCAGCAGCGGCCGTCTCGAGGATTTTTTTTATGTAGTTTGTATATTTGTTGTAGGTAAATGTAAATAACTTATTTTTAACATTATGGCACATTATTTAATAAATCAAAATACCTGAAACTATGTATTATTATCAGTTTTTACAATTTAAATTAGAAAGCAATTCAGTTTTGACAAGAGAATAGTAACTTTTTTTGGTTCGCTTACATTGACACTTGAACGGTCCAAAGTAGGTTGACATCTCACCTCATGGTACGAAAAATGAATGAACGAAAAGAGTTTACGTATCAATTGCGAACCAACTACGATCATGATATTACTGGATCGCTTTAATGATGTCATGGTATGAAATAGCGAAGCAACTCAGTTTAGGTTTGCATTTGGATCGCAATAAGAGTTGATGGTAAGCCCCCAGTTGTCAGTACCTATTGTAAATTGTTTTTAACCGAGTTCAATAAAGGAGGAGGTTATCAATTTGTTTTTTTTTGTATTTTTGTTACGCGATTACTCGGCCATATGTGAACCGATTTAAAAAAATATTTTGTCATTGAAAAGAATATACTCCTGAGGTGGTCCCACTGTCACCAAGTCGCAGGTTCTGTAGATAGAAATGACAAAAAACTAAAAATTTTACAATAAATAACTTTTAACAACAAAAGAACCGCCTTCAAAACACTAAAAGTATAAAATAATAAGTATGTAAGGAACTCTAATCTGACAGTTAGGCTGAGATCTATAGAGCGTACTTGGACTTTGCTCAGACTTTACCGTACAAAGTCGGTATTTAAAATGCAATCTTCGAATCTCTCTGAGTGTGTGCTAAGCAAAGCCTAAGTGCACCTAATCGACGACTTACCAAAAACTTAGCTGCAAATTAAAACACACAATTATTTACTTTATTACGTAGGTTTATACCCTAAGTTAAGTCTGAGCAAAGTCTAAGCACGCTCTATAGATAATCTCGCCTTAGTGTTAGTGTTTTTGAAGGCGGTTTCCTTTTTTTATTATATTTTATTTTTTGTAAATATTTTAGTTCTTAGTTTGTATAATGCCTAAATAAAAACGACTATATTATATTTTTTATTAAATGAAAACTCGTAAAAATATCAAATTTTTCATTTAAAAATTTAATTTAGGTATCTTAGACAGTCAAGTCAAAAATTTGAAATTTATTCATTAGGTTTAAAAAATATTCGTACATTTTTGACAGATTAGAGTAGACACCCAGACATTGCACAAACAAACTTGATACACAAATGGATCCATATTTTTTAAAATAAAGTAAATAAATTTTTATTCTAAATGTCTCGATTCTAGTCTAGATTGTATTGAGCTGGGTATTTTAAAATTCTCTTTAGATACGTACTTCACATGTGCTCACAAGCTGCGACTGATTTCTTCATGTATTTGGAATGTTAAACATTTTCTGTAAAATATTTAGACGGTCGCCCGTCGACGTGTTATTTGTCAATAAACGTTCACGATTTCAAATTTAGCTTCAAATATATTTTTTAGGGTTCTGTACCTCAAGGGGAAAATAACGGAACCCTTATGTGCGCCAGTTTATAATTAGTAGGATGCGAAAGTTTGTGAGTATGGATTTATGGATGTTTGTTACTCTTTCACGTAAAAACTACTGAACGGATTTTTTTTTTTGAATTGTAAATACATTGTTGTAAATGTAAATAGATTATATAAATAATAATTAATAAGTAAATAACCCTAAAAAAAAAAAAAAAAATTTTATGAAACTTGACACATAAATAGATCTGGAATAACATATAGGCTACTTTTTATCCCGGGAAAACATAAGATCCCTCGGGAATGCGGGTGAAACCGCGGAGCTAGTACCTATATTATATCACCCTAGGTTCCAAAAGAACTCGATCGCTTGTGATTTTATGGTTGCATTTTAGTTACCATTATGATAAAAAATAAAGTATTTTATACCTATTAACTTGAAAAATCCATAAAAGTATTTTTATCCAACATCTCTAAAATGTGCCTGGAATCTCAGTGCAAAAGCGTAATGCATTAAAACACAAAGAACTTTCGACTACTATGTCCCAACTCTATTCCACGCTCAAAATTGACATTTAGATCACATACAAGACATCTTTAGAGGTGTTATTCGTTATGTTATATTATGATATTATACGCTGTTATATGCTATGTTATAAGCAGATCAAAAAGGTTATTTACTTATTCAAAGCTATATGAACAAGGAAATGTTCGCGTTAACTTTTGATGGTGGCTTTAATATTGAAGCTAGCTGTCCGTGCACGCCCTAAGGCTTATTATCGCATGTTGCGGCTTGAATTGCGTTGAATTAGTTATAATGTCGGTCAAGTGTGTGTGAGAATACCTACTATGTATTTATAAGGCAAGGTAACCGCTTATCAAGTGGGCCTTTGCTAACTTGGTAGTTTAAAATCGGACAAGTGCAAGTTTGACTTGCACATAAAAGGTTCCGTGCAAAAGACAATCCTACTTATATATATTATAAATGCGAATGTTTTTGAGTATAATTGTATGTGTGTTACTTTTCACGCAGAAACTACTGAACGGATTTGGATGAAATTTGACACATAGCTAGATAAATCTTGGTGTACGGGCAACCGTACATATTGTGTAATATCTGACACAGCGCGACTGCGTTCGCTCCTCATTTATGTGTTTTCAGTGCATTAAAGGCATTCGATCTGGATACACGCGTTTCATTACCACATCGCATCCAGTACAGTTTTTCGTGTAGGAACACACCCTACATTTTGGTCCTTCGAGCTACGGGACCTCGCGCTTACATTTAAGTCCAGCAGGACCTATCGCGGCAAAACAGTATTATGGTTTAAAAACATACCAACAGGACCTTACACGTCTATACATAGTCGCGATTGTTAAGTTGCGTCAGTCGAGGTGCCGTGAACTAGTGCTATGTGCAGCATCGACTAGTGTAATAGTGACTACATTCAGTTAGCTATTGAGGATACATAGCTTGCAGCAGCAGCTTTTACAGGGAGCACACAGCTCTCACTAAGTCTTCAGCAACAGGGAGCACACAGCTCTCACTAAGTCTTCAGCAACAGGGAGCACACAGCTCTCACTAAATCTTCAGCATCAGGGAGCACACAGCTCTCACTCCGAGGAACCTGCGGGGGGGCACACAGCTCTCAATCCGAGGATTGTGCAGGGGAGCAAATACGGGTCTCAATTCGAGGTATCAGCAAGGAGCAGACAGCTACAGAGTCAAGTAAGATCTTTCCATATTTGACTTGTTTAACATTAATCTACAATGGAGTCGATACTCAAGCGTCAACAGGCTATCATTGAGTCCATCCAGCGGATTGAGACCAACTTTAAAAAAGATCCAGCTCACCGCAAGACCAGTGATATGATCAAGCAGCGGCTTGAGTCACTTGATGCCATGTGGCTGGAATTTCAGGAGAACCATGAAAGTCTGCTCGTATTTAAAATCGAAAATCATGAGTACTTTGTAAATCAAATTTATGACAAGGTCAAAAGGCAGTATGAGTCGGTTCGTTTATTGTTAACATCCTATAAAACTATTCAGCAAGTAGAAAAGGCATCTGCTTCTAAAACGGATGAATTGATAAGTCAGCAAAGAACAAATTTTCGGGCTTTCATAAGAGTAGTCAAGGGGATTAGCGTTGATGATATATCAGAAAAATGGGAGTTACAGGATAAGTTACAAATGCTACAAGGTCGTTGGAAGGTTATCGATGATTTACATTGGCAAATCGATAATTTGATAATTGGAGCTGAATTAGATTATGAACAGGAATACACACTTTCGAAACTACAAAAAGGGTTTTAAATCGCAAGCTAAACTCGACCATACATCAACAAGAGTCTACACCAAAAGTGGATATCCCTGTCTTCGCAGGAAATTTCACTCAGTGGCCAACTTTTATGGATTTATATTGTGAAGCAATCCATAACAACACTGCATTGAGTAAGGCGCAAAAAATGCAACACCTTAAAGGAAAACTCAAGGGTGAGGCTGAACACTTAGTCCAACATCTTCATATTTCGGTTGATAATTATGATACGTGCTGGGACTTGCTCTGTCACAGATACAACAATCAACAAGTACTGTTCACGAAACAAATCCAAGTTTTCATGAATCAGCCTAGTATACAGAGACAATCTTCTAAAGACATCAAGCGACTTTATGACGTCAGCATGGAAGCTGTACATGCGATTCATAACTTAGGTGTGGACACTTCCACCTGGGACCCGATTCTCGTGCACATTATAACAGAGAAGCTTGACTCAGAAACCTTTACATCTTACATGGAAGCTAGAAAAACACCTAGAGAGCTACCTTCATTCGATGAGCTTATGCAGTTTTTGGACAACAAGTTTACGGCGTTAGAACCAGTAAATAGCAAAAAAAATAGAGAACATACTCAATCCAGGCAGAGCAATCCCCCACCGGTAAAGGAATTCTCATCAAAATCTTTACCATATTACGGTAAGGGAAAATATCAATCGCCTAAAACATATGCAACTCGAACTAATACATATTATAAAAGTTGTCCAATATGTAATACAAATCACACTTTATTTCATTGCAGTAAATTTCTCAATATGTCACAGGAAATGAAATTAAAAACCATTTCACAATATCGTATTTGCATGAATTGCTTATATTGTCATAACGGCAAAGAATGTGATTCCAATAAAAAATGCAAGATGTGCGGCGGTGCACATAACACAATAATGCACGATGCTATCAAGAATCCATTACGTTATAATAAACAACATGAAACGATTGCGACACCCGCACCCGTGTCAGGTCCATCGACATCGTCAACGACGTCATCGCCACCCAAGGCCAACCACGAGTCAGATGCATTCGACGAAGTTTTACTTGCCACGGTACAAATTAAGGTTAGGGCGGCGGATGGATCGTACATCAAATTGAGAGCCTTACTTGACCAAGGATCCCAGATCAATCTAATTACAGAGAATGCAGTTCAACGTTTAGGATTACGTAGACATCATAACGCCATTACTGTGACTGGCGTCGGCATATCAAATAATCAAAGCAATGGGTCGGTGAATCTACATTGCGAATCAATACACAGTGAATACAATTTTTCAACGGAGGCCTTAGTTATGAAAAGGTTGCTAAACAGCTTACCGAATCGCACATTTGACAAACAGTCATGGCCACACATTAGGAATTTATGTTTAGCTGACCCAGACTTCAATATTTCTAGACATGTAGATATTTTATTAGATGCGAGTGTGTATGCGGAGATCATTATGGACGGCATACTGCGCGGAGATGACCAAGCACCAATTGCTCAACAAACGCAGCTTGGATGGGTACTCTTAGGAAAATTGGGCTATACTAAGACATTTAAATGCCATGCAATTCTTAATGACATTGAACAAATCTCAACATTTTGGGAAATGGAAGACATTTCTAACACTAACACCGACATGACAGAGGATGAAGAGTGGTGTGAGAATTTTTATAAAAACACTACACAAAGATTGACAGATGGTAGATACAATATAAGGATTCCAATGATTCCACATTTTGCGGAAAAGTTGGGAACATCCAAGCCACAAGCTGTTGCGCAATTCAGACAATTAGAGAAACGCCTAGCTAAAAATAATACTTTATCTGAGGATTATAACAAGTTTGTCAAAGAGTACATACAGCTCGGACATATGAAAGAGTGTAAGGTCCAGAGAAAACCTAGCTGTTTCCTACCACACCATGGAGTCCATAAACAAGATTCGACAACAACAAAACTACGGGTTGTTTTCAATGCGTCAGCTAAAACACAAACTGGCTACAGTTTAAATGACCTCATGCGAGCAGGTCCAAATCTTCAACAGGATTTGCAATTCATGATCCTACGCTGGCGACAATATCAATTCGTATATACAGCTGACATTGAAAAATTCTATAGGCAAATAGTAATACATGAGGTAGATCAACATTTACAAAAAATTGTCTGGCGGGAAGGCATCGACCAACCTGTCAAGGAGTTCCAACTATGTACTGTTACCTACGGTACAAAAGCTGCTCCATTTTTATCAATGCGCACAGTGAAACAATTAGCAATTGATGAAGGATCACAATATCCCCAGGCAGCTGACATTCTAAGCAACCAACTATATGTTGATGATTTATTGGGCGGAAATAATAACATTGATGATGCAAAGACAACTCAGCAACAGCTGATTGACATTCTAAAGAAGGGTGGTTTCAACCTCAGAAAGTGGGCGAGTAACGACACAAGGTTACTCGAAAATTTACAAGAAAATCAAATTAATAAAAACATCTTAGATTTTAAACACGCGCAGTCGAATAAAACATTAGGTATCAGGTGGAATCCGCTCACGGATCATTTTACATTTGAACAAACAATAATTGCACAAAATAAACACGCAACAAAACGATCTATTCTTTCCAATATATCCAAATTATATGACCCTTTAGGATGGTTATCACCTGTTACTGTCAAGGGCAAGATCATGTTTCAAGAAGTTTGGGCGTCAGGTATCACGTGGGATGAAGAAGTTCCAGAGAAATTACAAAAGGAATGGGAAATGTTCATAGCTGATTTGAATGCTATCAACAACATCAAGATACCTAGATGGTTTGGAAAAACGGATGGAAAACTAGAGTTGCATGGATTCTGTGACGCGTCAGAGAAGGCGTATGCATGCGTCATTTACTGCAAATCAACTAATGAGCACGGTGAACAATCTATTACATTAGTAGCGGCGAAAACCAAACTAGCACCACTTAACAAGGCTGTGTCGCTTCCGAGATTGGAACTTTGTGGTGCACTTTTGTTGTCAAGATTGATGAGCAAGGTTGTTGCAGCATTGCCCCACCAATCTACTACTATTTACGGATGGACGGATTCCATGGTCGTATTGGGATGGTTACAGGGAAATGCTGCACGGTGGAAAACGTTTGTTGCCAATCGCGTCGTGGAAATAGTAAGTTCCATGCCATCTGAATGTTGGAGACACACCAAAACTGAAGACAACTCTGCGGATTGTGCAAGCCGAGGTCTACTACCCTCACAATTACTGATACATTCTTTGTGGTGGCAGGGCCCATCCTGGCTGCAACAAGATGCCGAGCAGAAACCACTACCAGTTGAAGTTCCTGAGTTAGAGAGGAAGTCAACACAGGACGTATGTGTTGTACAAACGTCATCCGAACTTTATGAATATCTCCTTACAAAATACAGTTCAATAACGCGCGCCGTACGAACAGTGGCTTGGATACAACGATTTATTCAAAACATGCGTAACAGCAAAAATGCCATACGGACGCCGTACCTACAACCCATTGAAATCGAGAGAGCGTACACAGCACTTTTCAAATGCATTCAAGAAAAGCATTATAGTAAGGAGATTACACAATTACAGAAACATAATATTGTACACGCAAAGAGTTCAATAATATCATTAAATCCATACATAGACCAACAGGGAGTTTTAAGAGTTGGAGGTCGATTGAAACACTCAAACCTCAGTGAAGGACAAAAACATCCAATAATTTTACCTAACAACGATCGTCTATCAGAGCTGCTCATCTGGCAAGCACACCAGTCCACATTACACGGTGGACCTAGACTTACAATAGCTCATCTACGGAATAAATGTTGGATTGTTGGCGGAATTAAAACGGTTAAGAAGTATATCAGACAGTGTATCCGGTGTCATCGTTTTAATACAGATAAGAACAACCAGTTCATGGCTGATTTACCCGAGTCAAGGATAACACCGTCCCGACCATTTACGCATACAGGTGTAGATTTTACTGGCCAAGTTGAAGTGAAGTCTAACAAGGGACGTGGGATTAGGACCTCTAAAGGATATGTTGCCGTATTCGTTTGTTTAACAACAAAGGCAGTACATCTGGAGCTCGTATCTGATATGACTTCAACCACATTTTTAGCTGCATTCAAACGGTTCTGCGCACGGAGGGGAACACCAACCTACATGTATAGTGATAACGGCACTAACTTTGTCGGGGCTGCCAAGATTTTAAACAGGGAAAGTCAAGAAGCTGTGAATCAGTACATTACTACAGATTTTTTCGATAACATATCGGAAACTGGCATAGAATGGCGTTTTAATGCTCCAGCATGGCCGTCAGCCGGAGGAATTTGGGAAGCTGCCGTAAAGAGCTTGAAACATCATCTCAAGCGTGTGTTAGGAGATCAGAAATTAACATTTGAAGAGTTCTTGACATTACTCACACAAATTGAGGCCTGTTTAAACTCCAGACCTCTGATCGAATTAACAGAAGACCCCGTCGACTTAGAATACCTAACACCAGGTCATTTTCTAGTTGGTGGACCTGTGTTGTCAAGTCCTATGTCACCAGACCAGACTATCAGTAGCATAAGAAGTAGGTGGCAGCTAACGGAAAAAATGGTAAAGGATTTTTGGAAGAAGTGGTCATCAGATTACTTACAGACGTTGCAGGTACGAAGCAAGTGGCAGCACTTACGTAGGAATTTGCAAATAAATGACTTGGTTCTAGTTAAGGAGGACAACATGCCTCCAGCTAAGTGGCTTTTGGGTAGAGTTATACACACCCACCCAGGAAGCGATGGACGTGTGCGGGTGGTATCGTTGAAAACAAAAGGCGGCATTCTGAAACGTCCAGTTACAAAACTGTCTCCATTACCTCTACAAGAATCGGATAAAAGTGTTCTGGATGGGAGTGAGAAGCCAAAAGAAGATATCACAAACATTCCTACTACAAGAAAACGTACACGTCGAACTGGCAAGAAACATTATAACAACTATTTATGTGTAATGATGCTGTTTATGACATTTATTTCATCTTCAGTTAGCCAATTTTTTAACGTCACTACATTGAATTCATTGAAGCCGGTGTATTTTGATAAAATTGCTGACATGAATATTATACAAGATGAATGGAAGATGATTGTGTATTACAACATGACTACGTATCGACAAGGTTTAGTGCATATTGAGAATTACGTGAATCATTTAACCAAGTTATGTAAAAAAGAAACAACTTTCATGACAACAGCTATGCAACTTCAGCATGAAATTAATGAAATCGAACACTACAATCAGATTTTAAGTTCGGAGCATGGACTAAAAAGAAAAAAAAAGAGGATTGATTGATGCAGTTGGCAACATAGCCAATTCGCTATTTGGTGTGCTTGATAGTAGATTCGCGGAGAAATATCACTCAGACATTAATTCAATTGCAGAAAATGAAAATCATTTACTTAGTTTATATAAACAGCAAACATCAGTTATTGAAGGAGAGTATAACATTCTGAAGAGAAATGAAGATGTTATGAATTCACAATTTTCCTTAATAAACAAACATTTACAGACTATACAAAATAGCGTGGTCAGCACCGACAACGCATTGTACATCACGTCCGGCGCACTCGCAGCTAGTGTCATAATTTCCAATCTTCGCAGAGTTCAACAATCGATTTTCGACATGGTGACAGACATTAGCAACGGACATGTAAGCACACAACTGCTTAAACCTGATGAATTTCAGCATCAGTTAAACATTATTGCCGGACAGCTGACAAATGAGTTGTCGTTACCTTGTATCAACAACAATCATTGTACTTTAAATATGTATAAATTTGCTAAGGTGCATGTGCGATTGACAGAAGCATTTTTAATATTTGAAGTTCGCCTACCACTTATAAATAAGGAGCAATTAGAATTACATCATATTATTCCAATACCCAAAATAAGCGGTCAAACATCTTTAACTATAATTCCAACGACAGATTATGTAGCCTTAAATTTGAAGAAAGATTTATTACTCCCATTAAAATTAGATGACACCAAAACATGTATTAATCTTGAAAAACAACATATGTTATGCCCAATTAATCTGCCAATGTATTATTACAAAGGTTCCGAATCAATTTGCGAAGCGCAAATTATAAACAACAGAAACCTGACACACTGCCATACGGAGTTATCAAGTTGCAGCGATAAGTGGACATTGTTATATGATCAACATACTTGGTTGTTCGCGTGCTGCCAGGAATGCGAAGTTCGCATTTTTTGCCCAGGTGGTCTGACGACGACGAAATTAAAAGGTACAGGGATCATTAGAATGAGTCCAGGATGTGTACTGAGAGGAGAGAACATAATCATTCATACACACTATGATTTTCATAATGAGATGATTGTACAAGGTGAAGAAATTAGGCAACCAAGAATAGGTTCTGGGATCAATCATATCATCAATAACCCTACATTTAATAACACATTTGTTCCTGAAAATCATACAGGGCTATGGAACCATTTAAAGGAACAGATTGAGAGCGTAAAGGAGCAACAGTCTTCCTTTTATCTATCAGTTGCATCTCAAAATGCACACAATTATATACTGTATGGCATAATCGCTATTATCGGACTCATTACATGAGTCGGGGCAGGCCTAATAATCAAAAGGAGATTAGCCAATCAGAAGACTGAATTCGGCGCTCGTAATAGTTATGAAGTGAGTGATGTGACACAAAGATCTAATAGTGCAACAGTGCATAGTGTAAGTGCTACAGTCGACAAGGCGACGTCGGCGTCGCCTGTCCCAAATGTACCGTCTTTTAGAGTTTAAGTTTAACTTTTACATTTGTTTACATTTCTTATTTTTTTACATTATATTCAGTTTATCTCTTTGAGTCGGGAGCATGTACGGGCAACCGTACATATTGTGTAATATCTGACACAGCGCGACTGCGTTCGCTCCTCATTTATGTGTTTTCAGTGCATTAAAGGCATTCGATCTGGATACACGCGTTTCATTACCACATCGCA
Organism: Tethea ocularis; assembly: GCA_963555595.1. Lineage (NCBI taxonomy): Eukaryota > Metazoa > Arthropoda > Insecta > Lepidoptera > Drepanidae > Tethea > Tethea ocularis. The sequence continues at coordinate 11,551,224 of OY741966.1, forward strand.
TCCAGTACAGTTTTTCGTGTAGGAACACACCCTACACTTGGAATAGCATATAGGCTACTTTTTATCTCGGGAAAACATAAAATCCCTCGGGAACGCGGGTAAAACCAGCACATACACAGTGCCGGATTAAGCAAGCCGGAGCAAATTCTATGATGGGGCCCTTAATTTGCTGCGAGTTCTCAAGTATAAAGTGGTAAAAAAAATGCAAGACAATACGTCTGGATACGCGGGCCCCTTTTGCGCGGGGCCTATTCTCTTCTACAAAACTCTTGCTACGTGGTTAATCCGGCACTGGTTGTACACTATCCGTAGATTTTGGACAAATACATCCACCCAAAATCTCTGTATAGATAATATATGTATAGATTTTACATCAATTTCATTTAAATCCGAGCATAGATTTATCACAGCTGGAATCTGTGGTCTGGCAAATATTCAAACGTCCCTTTAGAGGCATTCACAATGCATAACTATTTAATTTATGCGATTTCCAGTCGATTTGAACATAATACCATCGCCTTAAGATAGGAATTGCATTGGGTCACTGCACTATCCGGAATTATCTAGCTGAATGCTTCTTTAAAGTCCGATTTCTTGTAAGTTTATCGCCTTTGAGCTGAACATCCCCTTATTTTGAGAGATAAATTAGACTGAACCTTCTAAACTATCACACTATTTTTATACTAGCCTATAGTAGCATAATATATATAAAACAAAGTCGTGTTAGTTACACCATTTATATCTCAAGAACGGCAAATATTTATGGTTTTTCAGTTTTTGGAATTGTTTTCGTACGGAATAGGATAATACCTACATAGTATTAAAATATATAAATAATTAACGTATAAAAAAATAACCTAGAAATATATCCAAATACATAGGAAATACCTAATTGAATCGAAATGTCACATTGTTGGGTAGGTGTACGTAGGTGTATTTAGGTAGGTAGGGGTAGGTAGGTAGGTCCCCGTTTTTTTTTATTTTCAGGGCAGGATGTCTGCCGGGCCAACTAGTATTTTTTTTATCGCTTAAATAAATCAATAGAGCCAGTTCCTTTCTAGGCTTTGTGTGCTTACCATAATCGGCCACATCATCACTGACCACGGTGAGATTGTGGCCAAACTCAGGCCTATTACATAGCAAAAAAATAATAATAAGTAAATGGACGACAAATTATAATAACTGGCAGATATTGATGGAAATAACTACAATTTTACTTGGAAATATAATAATGTAACATAATTTCATATAATAACATGAGGACTTAATTATGTTCATAGCATGTTACACGCACTATATTGTAATTTATATCGCAATTATAATAGCAATCATATTTGGAATTATTACTAAAGTAGATTCCGCCCCGCGGTTTCACCCGCGTTCCCGAGGGATCTTATGTTTTCCCTCAATAAAAAGTATCCTATGTGTTAATCTAGGTTATAAACTATCTGTGTTCCAAATTTCGTTCAAATCCGTTCAGTAGTTTTTGTTTGAAAGAGTAACAAACACCCATCCATATTTACAAACTTTCGCATTTATAATATTAGTAGGACTAGTTATCCCCGCGGTTATCTTTTTTGTGTGTTGTGATGTTAAATTTTCTTTTCTTTTCTTTTCTTTTCTTTTCTTTTCTTTTCTTTTCTTTTCTTTTCTTTTCTTTTCTTTTCTTTTCTTTTCTTTTCTTTTCTTTTCTTTTCTTTTCTTTTCTTTTCTTTTCTTTTCTTTTCTTTTCTTTCTTTTCTTTTCTTTTCTTTTCTTTCTTTCTTTTCTTTTCTTTCTTTTCTTTCTTCTCTTTCTTTTCTTTCTTTTCTTTCTTTTCTTTCTTTTCTTTCTTTTCTTTCTTTACTTAAATACTCAGGACTTAGACATACACATTAAGTTTGTCCTGGATAGTAATCGAATCAACGATCTTCAAATAAAAAATAAATATCCTGGGACGTTCCTCACACACGGTTATCTGATCCCAAACTAAGCAGAGCTTGTACATATATAGATATTACACCCAGACTCAGAACAAACAGACATGTTCATGCACACAAATGTTTGTTCTGGATGGCAATCGAACCCACGACCAGCGGCGATAGGTGGTGGCTTAACTAACTGCGCCAACTGGCCTGTCAATCTTAACTAAAAACGCTGATTGATTTAGATATTCATATATTCATAAATCAGGCGTCTTCTGAATATATATTTAACTTATTTGCGTATTTATGGTTCAAAGGATGACATTCATTATTTCAATTAGATCTACATACCAGAGTCTGCCTTAGCCTAGACGTGAAAATTTATAAAAACGAGTAGGTACTAGGTAATATTAATATATTTATTTGTGTACTAGCTTTCCCCCGCGGCTTCACTCGCGTTCCCAGGATAGAAAGTAGCATATAACCTTCGGGGATAATGCAGCTTCCCATTAGTGAAATATTTTTTCGAATCGGACCAGTAACTCCGGAGATTAGCGCGTTCAAAATCAAAAACTCATTTGTTCAGTTTAGGCCCTGGTAAGGCACTTATGAACGTCGATAGTTACAATCATTACAATAGACTCTACCGCCGGCTTGGAATACCTACACTTGAACTGAAAAGACTCCGGCAAGAAACTCAGCATACAAACAAACTCTTCAGCTTTATTATCAGTATAGATACAGATTAGTATAGATATAGATAGATATTCATAAATTACTAGATTTTCCGGTTTTCAATATATTTTTTTAAATCAATAATTTATAGTACTACCTAAAACTCAAATATTATTTTAGCTTTGAGTTTGATTTACTTGGTTTGGAATCATATGGCGTGTGTGAGGAATGTCCCAGGATATTAAAATTTATTCACATTTAAATTATAATGAACTCTAACATGATGTCATAAAGATGCAATTGATGTTTGTTACAATCATAACTCAAGTGAGATAATGACAAATGTTTGACATAATATACTACTATAGGGTTCCGTACCTCAAAAAAATTGAACCCTTATTGGATCACTTGTATGTCTGTCTATCCATCCGTCTGTCACAGTCAATTTGCGAAACTACTAGACCGATTGAGTTGGAACAAATATGTTTGTTTGTGACTTAAAGACATAACGTAAATAAATGAATTTTAAACTCGGGGGCTATTTTTGGGGGGCAATTTAAATAAAAGTTTTGCAATATTAATTGTATGATATATCAAATAAAAGACCTCGTTGTGAGAATCTCAAATATATATTTTATAATTTTAATAATTAGTTTTGAAGTTATTTAAGACTAGCTGCGGTTTCACTCGCGTTCCCGGGATAAAAAGTAGCCTATAACCTTCGGGAATAATGTAGCTTCCTATTAGTGAAAGAATTTTTCAAATCGGTTCAGTAGTTTCGGAGCCTATTCAATGCAAACAAACATACAAACAAACAAACAATCAAATCTTTCCTCTTTATAATATTATTATTAGTATAAAGTATAGAAAATAGGCGACAATTGATGGTCAATTGTCGCCCAATCCCAACAGATTTTGATAAAAATACAAATCATTGATTCCAAAAAAACCCTATAAGAAGTCTATAGTACGAAATAACGAAACCCTCCATGCACGAGTCAAACTCGCACTTGTCCGGTTTTAATTCTATTTACATTACCCGCATAGAAACTGTACAGTTTGCAAGTGACAAATGCACTAGATTATTTAACACACAAATCTTCCGTGAAATGAGCAATAAAGTGTCAAATAAACGATAAATAATAGTTATTACGGTAATTCTGACCCGGCTGCGGCACGGGTGGGTTATCTTTAAACACATGTATGTGGGCTTTAATAAAACCTTTTTTGTTAGTCGGCCGTTAAGGCTTGTGGGCCTTATGTTGCCTAGGTTTGGTTAAAAGCAAAAAAATAAATAAAAAGGAAATATGACAGCATAACTACATAGATGATGAAAGAAGTAGGAGTATACTGTTAATAAATTATAGCTCAAGCAACGAATATATAGGTAATAGGAAGACCTAAATAACTAATAACTGATTGGTTAAAATTAAAAAAAAACATATGAGGAAGTCTAAGGAAGAAGAAGTAGAAGGAAAATCTACTTATTAGAATAACATGAACTAAATGGAAAGGAGTAATACACATACACTCACACACTTACACTTACACAAACATCAAACCTACATATATTCACACACACATAAACATACATGCAGGCACGCACATACACTAACTAACCTTTAATAATTTTACATTGTTCTATTATAAACAATGAAATCCTTGTAATCCAATTGGGAAGTTGCGAATCATTCCCAACACAAGGATCTTTCCGTATCCTTAGACCAAGGCAAGCTCTCTGCGAGCCGGATGACCCCATAACATTAGCTCAGATCGAAGCTGACGAAGCCCGTAAAAGTACACAACACACTACACAATACCGATTACGCTACCGTCCTCGACGGCGAGGACCGCCGCGACGTCCCACTCAGTCTCGTCCCGTTCAAGCGGCCCGAGCTGCCATTAGTAATCCGACCGCCCCAAATTAGTCGTAATTCGTACTAAGTCCTCTCCTTCCCCGGTAACGCCCTGAGCCGAGGTTCGTACCCCACTCGGGGGTACCCTCAGGCGTGGTTACCTAAATGTTACCCGGCTGAGAGCCCTCAGCGCTCGCCAAGGATCTTTGATTACTTACTGGGAAGTCTAGGCGTAAAAAAATTTGTTAAAATGATTTGAGACACTTGCCTAGTTAATTTATAAAAAAAAACAGTAGGTACGAGTATAAGATAAATACTAAACTTGTTTTTTTTTTTTAAATGTCAGCCACTGCAACTAGAATACAGAAGAATAGAGGCTGAACTAGCTACAACCCGTATATGTAGGACTGTCACCCTATTACGTGTCCCGTATTGCTATTTGTCACGTATTCTTCAAATTCAAAATTAACTAATCCTATTCATATTATATAGGTAAATGCGAAAGTTTGTGGGTATGGATGGATGTTTGTTACTCTTTCACGCTAAAACTACTGAACGGATTTAGATGAAATTTGGAACACAGATAGTTTATAACCTAGATTAACACATAGAATACTTTTTATCCCGGGAAAACATAAGATCCTTCGGGAACGCAGGTGAAACCGCGGGGCGGAATCTAGTGTCGTAATAAAAATTGGAAAGTAAGCTCCAGTAAATCATATTTTCTTTAATTAAAATATTATTATACACTGAATTCGTGATTTGGATATAAAATAATGCTAATTACTCTGATATCATTGCAATAATGTAGAGCGTCTAGGGGTCGTTGTGACCCTACGAATGAAGGTGAAGTAAATAGACCGGTTAATGTTTGTGTAATACTCCAGATTTGTTGACCATAGTACAGATTATAGACTTTCTGAGAGTCTAATAATAATAATTAAATAAATATTCTGGGACATTCTTCACACACGTTTATTCTGATCCCAAACTATGCAGAGCTTGCACTATGGAACCAGATTAACTGATATACTACTTTTTGTTTGTAAATACATACTTATAGATAAATACACCCAGACAAAGGACAAACAGACATGTTCATGTACACAAATGTTTGTCCTGGATGGGAATCGAACCCATGACCGGCGTGATAGGTGTCTTACGCCAATTGGCTTGTATAGATATACAGATCCATACTTACAGCAATTCAAAATGCATGCATAGGAGCATTCCTATGCATGCATTTTGAATTTCTGTAAGTAAAAATAAATAAGCATTTATTTATTTTTTAACAGACTTCAAAAAAGGAGGAGTTTCTTAATTCGTCGGTTTTTTTTGTATGTCTAATATTATAAAGAGGAAAGATTTGATTGTTTGTTTGCATTGAATAGGCTCCGAAACTACTGAACCGATTTCAAAAATTCTTTCACTACTAGGAAGCTACATTATTCCCGAAGGTTATATAGGCTACTTTTTATCTCGGGAACGCGAGTGAAACCGCGCGGAACAGATAGTTTGTTATACGATTACTCCGCCAATTGTCGATCGATTTCAAAAAAATTTTTTTTTTTCGAAAGAAAAAATGCGATACCATGATATTTTCCATGTGGAACACGAGCTACACTTTCGCTGACTTCAAAACTGATTTCTTAAATTTTTTATACTTTTTAGTGTTTTTGAAGGTGGTTCTCTTTTTTTGTTATTTATTATATTTTTGACGGGCCAGTTGGCGCAGTTGGTTAAGACACCACCTATTGCGCCGCAGGTCGTGGGTTCGATTCCCATTTGTGTGCATGAACATGTCTGTTTGTCAGTCTGGGTGTAATTATCTATATAAGTATGTATTTACAAAAAAAAATAGTATATGTAGTATATCAGTTATCTGGTACCATAGTACAAGCTCTGTAGTTTGGGATCAGATAACCGTGTGTGAAAAAATGACCCAGGATATTTATTATTATTATTCTTAATTCTAATTTTTTAAATTAAAATATATTTGTTAAGGTGTCTCAAATCTATAATCTATAACAGCAAATAAATATCTTAAACAGCTCTCGGGATTATTGTGTTAATGTTAACTTAATAGTCAATCACGAAGAAACTATAAAAGACTATGTTTATTTATGGAACCCTAAACGTAGAATCAGCCTTTTTAAACTCTCGCGAACACAATTCATGTTTATAGTAATGTAACGGGTCTATTCGCGCATAGAATATTGTCAAAATATAATTAGGTTAGTCAAAATTTGTCAATATTCTATGCGCGAATAGACCCGTTACATTACTATAAACGTAGAATCAGCCGCAAATAAAAACTAGTACCACATAAATCACGCCCTTTATAAATAGTTGAACTAAAACAGCCTCTGAAAGTAATAAATCGTTTTGTTTGTTAATTATACTTAACTTGTGGGGTGTGGTTGAAACGAGAATTAAGGGTTCACCTGATTGTGACATACAAACAAACTTAATTACCTACCCACCTATGCCGTTGAAATTTAAACCTTGTTTGTAGTGTCGTAAGATTTCTAATAGATGTATGTATTGTAAGGTAGTTGAGGCAATATATCAATGCGAACAGGCAACGAGTTTAAACTCGGTCGTGACGAGATTTGTATTGTATTAATTTATTTATGTAGTTACCTACATTTAGTTAAGAGACTATTAAATAAATGAACACTACCACTTAGGCGACTTGTGGTCCAGGGAAAGGTTGAGGAAGATCGCCTATGAGGTGGACTGACCAGATAAAAGCGGCAGTAAATGGCTCATCACTACATGAATGCACGAGGAAGGCGGCCATCAGAGAGGAGTGGCGGCGTGTTGTGAAGCTTGCCACCAACATCTGAAGTGATGACCACGACCACTCTGTCAAGAGGTGACTCTCAACGACAAAGAAGAAGACCACTTAGGCTGCTTTTCCATCGGAGATGTGCTATGCAGCTACGAAATTATGTGGCCGTTTCCACTGATGATGCTAAGCTATGTAGCCTGCGAGGAAGATGCGTAGCTCGATCTAATTAGGATTCGTGGCTTACTATACTTACATCGTCAAATTGAAAACATGCATCTTCCGATGTGTTGCAGTAACAGCTGCACTTGAGAGCCAGTTCCTTTCTAGGCTTTTTGTGCCTTCAGCCACCTTCGGGAAAATCATCAATGACCACGTTGAGATTATCGTTAATCCTATGACTATAGATAGAGTATAGACAATCAAATATGTTCATTCACATAAAAGTCTGTCATAGATGGTAATTGAACCCACGATCTGTGGTGTCATAGGCTTACGAACCATCCTATTAAGATCCTGTCATATTGATGTGATGTTTTCATAAAGATAGATAAAATGGACTATTTAAAAAAAAAAATTAAACTTTTTGGTATTGTACTTAATGTTGCCACGTGAGGTTATTACGGCTCCCAACACGGTTTGTGCATTCGCCCCTGTTTTGGGTTCGTGTCAACTTGCTAATGTAGCGTCTAATGAGCGACGCGCACAGGGAGTGCTTAATTAGTTCATAATATGTGGTAGGGTTGTCGCCTCCAGAATTATGGGACTAATTGAGACTATGTTACATGTCAGAAGACCAGCTTTTAATATAAAAACGGTTTTTTTGTTATATATGTTTTTCGAGAGATTTTTTTTCTTAAGCGAGAATGAACGCTAAAAATGATTAATAATTTCTTAATTTTGACTCGTAATTATTCTTTAAAACTCTTGCCTTGTCTATAATTGAATAACGGATTTTAAGGAGTAATTTTTTCACCTTTCCTAACTTTCATAATTTTCTTGGAAACGAAATTTTATTAAGTTATTGAATAAACGCTATGTTACCGGTGAAAGTTGCTCAAAACTCTCAAAAGTTATAAACCGACCTCAAAATAAATTTCTAAGTAAGTAAATATAATTTTATTTTATTTTTGAAAATGAAATCAAATATATAATAGATTTTGTAGGTATTCTACTAATAATAAAGTTGAAGAGTTTGTTTGTTTGAACGCGCTAATCTCCGGAGTTACTAGTCAAATTTGAAAAATTATTTCATTAATAGGAAGCTACATTATCCCGAAACGTTAGTTAGGCTAGTTTTTATCCCGAGAACGCGAGTGAAAACGCGGGGAACAGGTAGTATTTGATAAATGTGTTTCTATCCTAGATGGCAGTAAATGGCTCATCATCACTAAGTGAATGCACGAGGAAGGCGGCCATCAGAGAGGAGTGGCGGCGTGTTGTGAAGCTTGCCACCAACACCTGAAGTGACGACCACAACCACTCTGACAAGAGTGACATCGACAAAGAAAACGAAGAATCCTAGATGGTTTCACGCATCAACGGATCGAATTATTTTTTGACATAAAGCTAGGATATAGACCGGAGTATAACTAAGGTTAGCATTTTATCCCGGGTAAAACCGCGGGGCAAAATCTAGTATCAATTTATTTAAATATTTTTAAGTGGAAACCCTCTGTTTTTCAATTTCTTTTTTTTTCAAGTTAAAAAGTTGCAAAACTGTTTTTCATACGCAAGTTGGTGTGGTTGGTTAAAAATTGCCTTTTACCAGGTCGTGGGTACGATTCCCATAGAAATAACGTAATAAATATAATAGAAGCGGAAGAACGAGCTGATGTCTACAACACAGGACTTATTTTATTATTTATTTATTTTATTTATTATAATTATAATAATAATAGACGTGGCTTCTTAATATTAGAGAAGAGAACTTGATGTTGGTTGTTTGGGGTCCAAAATGTACAAAGATAAGATAGTTTTTACTCAGCGTAACTACCCCGACCTCATTGTCAATAATCCTAAAAAGTTTCAGGAGTATCAGCATTACCATTACCAAAGAATAAATAAACGAAGCTTTACTCGCACCCTGAAACGTAAGGACGATAGCTCTAGGCACTCAAGTAATCTAGGTACTCAGTCAGAATAGGGATGATGAGAAAATGTAATTAGTCCGTCAGTTAGAATACTAAAAAATATAAATATATCTTCTTTAGTTCCGAAAATAAAAAATAACGATGTGTGCGTTAAAATTTTGCGTGACATCACGTCTTAGTACAGTTTTTACGAAGATGTGAGGTCACAAGCCCCCTGAACTTTAATGCAAGGCACATCTTTGTAATTTTTTATTGATTCGATAAAATTAATTATTTTTTACCCAGTCATCATCTCTATTAAATTGAAGAGTGTAATCAATTTTATTTGTACTATTATGTTTATTTATGGTACGAGACAGTAATATTTTAGCAAGATAACAATATAAAAATCAGTAACACTTAAATCACATAAATTGGCTGGTGCGGCCATTACACAAGGGAGGAAGAATGAATGAATTTTTCATTGAGAACGGAAACAATCTGTCAACAAGGCTAGGGCTAATGTTGCAAGCCTTTTTTTTAAAATTGGGTTATAGACTCCCCCTCTAGCACGAAAGAAGCGCCCTCGCATTCGTGGTAGCATAAGTTAACAGTCGAATCGACGCGGCCTACCTCTTTTGCGTTTCTCTTGTACGGCGGGTTGGGCTTCCCCAACAAAGGGAGTAAGCTGTGAAGCATGATACTTGCCCAAAAGGACACCGTCACTAATACGTTCTAGTAAATAAGTAGTGGGGCTGACAGCCTCGCGTACCTTGTAGGGACCATCCCTACGTGGGATAAACTTAGGAGTCTGCCCTTTACCTGTGTCATTGGGGCCTTGCGTCTTTAACAAAACAAGGGTACCAGGCTCATAATCAGGAGCAGGGCGGCGACCCGCATCTGCGTGCGCCTTCTGAGCTGCCTGTGCGCGCTCGTGCACGTCTCGCGCAGCTAGAAGCGTAGTTGAAACTTGTCGCAGGTACGGAGTCACGCTGGCCACGAAGGTGTCGCTCTCGACGATCGCTCGCATGTCTGAGACGGCGTCAGCAGGCGCGCGGAGCTCTCTGCAGAAAGTCAAATAGGCGGGTGAGAACCCAGTGCTAGAGGTAACGGCGGAGTTCATAGCAAACCGAATGGATGGAAGATGAATGTCCCAGGTCGTGTGGTCACGGCCGACGAGGATAGCCAATTGAGGCTTTAGATCACGGTTCTTTCTCTCGATGGGGTTGGCCTCCGGATGATAGAATGAAGTCAGTGACTGCTGGATACCGAGCACGTGACAGACCTGTTGCATGACTTCACTGACGAACTGGACTCCGTTGTCGCTGATCATACGGCGGGCGACACCGTAACGGAAGAATATTTCTGAAGTTAGCACCTTGGCGCATTCTAGACTAGTAGCGGTAACCAGAGGGAATAGTTCAACCCACCGCGTGCACACATCCTCAACAATGAATATCCATTTATGTCCCGTAGCAGTTTCGGGAAGGGGTCCAAAAAGGTCGACAGACACAACCTCAAACCTCCTGGTAACGGCGGGTGTCTGGAGAAGACCCGCCGGCTTGCGCGTGTCAGCTTTGTATCGCTGACAAGCAACACACCGTCGCACGTAATCGGTGATGAATGCCCGCATGCCAGGCCAGTAGCAAATCTTCGAAACGCGTTGTAACGTACGCTCAGCACCAAAATGTCCAGCAGTGGGAGCATCGTGATACTCTGCTAGAACCTGCGCGCGTTCATGCTCTGGAATTACACGACAAGCATCTTCGTTATCGCTTTCAGGCATATATCTGTATAATATTCCCTCGGAAAGTACGTAACCGCGATTCGCCCACTGTCTCCCCCTGAACGGAGCATTATCAGACTCAAGGTCGTCGATGATCTTACGCACCTCCGGATCTCTCAATTGATTTTCCCGAATATCACTTGGGGCTCGCGTGGGAAAATCAGCGACTGCGAAACACAAGTCGCAGTCAGCTTGTGCTTGCTGTGGACAAGGTGGGCGCGAGAGGGTATCTGCGATAACGTTGGATTTCCCCGGTATGTACTCTATGCGCAGATCAAATTCTTGAAGTGTGAGTGCCCACCGTGCGAGTCTGCCACTCGGCGACTTAGTGCTCATCAACCATCTGAGTGGTTGGTGGTCACTCTTAACAATAACCTGAGCACCTTCAATGTAACCTCTAAATTTAATAACAGCCCAAACTACTGCTAAGGCCTCCCTTTCAGTTGTGGTATAGTTCTTTTCAGCGGCGTTTAATAGCCGGCTCGCATATTCGATTGGCCGTTCATCATGTCCCTCCCCCTGCATTAATACAGCCCCAAGACAATACCCGCTACTATCGGTGCGCAGCACGAAGGGCTGAGTCTCGTCAGCTTGCCGAAGAATCGGTGCTGAAGACAGGAGCGTCTTGATCTGCTCGAAGGCCAGGTGCTGCTGCTCTCCCCAACGCCAAACGCTGTCCTTCTTCAATAGGTTGGTAAGGGGTCGGGCGACCTCGGCGTAGCCAGGGATGAACCGGCGAAACCAACTGGAAGTTTGCAGGAAGCACTTTAAGTGTTTTACATTCTGTGGTGGGGTCATAGCGGTAATAGCATCTGTTTTCCCTGGGTCCATGTGGATACCACCAGGCACTATAATGTGACCTAGGAACTTCACAGAGTTACATGCAAAACAACTCTTCTCACGATTCACTCTGAGGTTAAATAAAGTCAGTCTCTCAAAGACAGCCTGCAAATCCTTTAAATGGGCCTCAAACGAGGAAGATAGCAAAATAATATCGTCCAAATAAGCCAATAAAGAGCTCTGCTCAAAATGCAGGTTAGATTTGAATCGGTCAATAAGCCTCTGAAAGGTAGCTCCAGAGTTGCGGAGTCCCATTGGCATGCGTATGAACCTGAAAGTCCCAAGCGGTGTGATGAAACATGTTTTGTCCCGATCATCAGGGTGCACGTTACATTGAAAATAACCAGATCGGAGATCAAGCGTTGTCATATAATTGCTAGTCTTTGCAGCATGCAAAATATCTTCTATGCGAGGCAATGGGTACCGATCAGGCTCAGTTACCTCATTTAGTTTGCGATAATCAATACAAAGACGCATACCTCCATCCTTTTTCGGTACCATGACAACATTTGCAGCCCACGGAGATTCACACTCCTCAATCACTTGAGCTGCAAGAAGCTTGTCCAACTCTGCTTTCAGGGCCTCCTTCCGCTGCTGTGACATCCTGAAAGGCTGGCAGGCGATAGGTTGCTGGTCTGCACTGACTTTGATGCGATGGGTAGCAAAGTCTGTGGCTGGCCCCTCCAAAGCAAACTGTTCTGCAGAATTAGAGATTAAAGTATTAAGCTTTGTCTTCTCATCACCTGATAAAGTATGACCTTCATTACTTCTTAACATTAAACAGTTAGTGTCAGCATGCATCAAGTTAGCTTCACTTGATGTTAGATGATATGACTGAACAAACATATAAGATTGTTGAGGAGAATCTAGAAAACTCCACGAAGCTTGGGGAACATTAACAACAATCCCAGCATCTAAAATAAAATCATTACCAAGTAAAGTTTTACACTGAGAGTTTGGAAGCACCAGGAATTCTGTCATGATACTTCGGCCTTCAATTGATACTAATACACTTGCAATCAAAACATCACGTACCTGTTTTGAACCATCAGCCAGACCTATTGTTCGCTGGGTAGGCAGGAACTCTACACCGGAGTGTTCCAATATGTTATGCAATGCAGGGCTTGCCACGCTATGACTAGCCCCAGTATCCAAGACTGCGACACCTCCTCGTCCCATAATAGTGACGGTAACCACAGGTTGAGAGCTGTCAGTACACTCAAATGTTATAATAGAATTAAAGTCAGCTGACTTTGATGATGAATCAGCTGTGGAAGGCTTAGTACAATTATCACACTTCGATCTCACTACCCCAGGCTTACCACAACCATAGCAACGGATCGGTACCTTCACATCTTTCTCATCACTAGTATCATTAATGCCAGATTTACTTTTAACTTGCAATTTGCGACACTCATTCATACTATGACCATACGTTTTACAATAATTACAACGCGGGCGGGGGCGATCGGACGTGTTCTTTGTGCTAGAAGGGACACTTGAGATTGGTTGAGATTTAGACTTTACGCTGGGGACTGTAGTAGGCGTTTCGTCTGTAATATCGCGCAAAGGTTTAGAATTTTTATCACTACAAGAATTATTAAAAGATTTTACCTCGTTTCGTGACTCCTCTACCTCCCTAGCCTTTGTCAACAACATATCAACACTATTAACAGAATTACGTGTGATTCTCTTACGAATTTTTGCACTTATAAGTCCATAAACAATATCAGTTTGTAAAACAGCATCTAATTTATATGGTAAGCGTGACATCGTCGCTCGAAGGCGCGAAATAAAAACGTCGGTGCGTTCGTCGCCTTGATCAGCCGAAAAAATCTCTCGTAGAATTTGGTATGCTGGTCGCGGGGCACCGTACATAGATCGCATCCGTGCCGTAGCTTCGGCCCAGGTGTCTACCTCTCCTCTGATGCCTCGCCACCAAGTGGCCGCGGCACCCGTGAACAGCATCGGCAGGCCTCGTATGGCGTGCCTTTCGTTGGTGTTCGTACATTCAATGTACATTTCGACGCTGTCGATGAACGCTTCAATGGCCTCTGGGTTGGAGTCGCTGCCGTCGAATCGGGCCGTGCAGGTGCTTAAATTGCTTGGAGGCATAACGAAGGGCTGCTGGAACGCCGCCGGAGTCGTGACATGACCGGCGGTGAAAATGGGACTGCTGGCGATGTGGGGGCTACGCGTTCCCGAGCCGGGGGAAGGCGCGCGGCGTGCGTCCGCGTCGCTTAGGGCTCGCTCGGCGCTGGCGTCACCGCGCGTCGGGGCGACCTCGCCGTCGTCTGTGTCCGCTTCATCGCCGCGCTGTCGTCGGCCAGCACGCGTTTTTTCCCCGCGTGCAGGCATCTCGTTGAATGAAAGCGTAAGTTGATGTGCCGAATATTTTTGTGCGGATGAGGAATACCTCGGGCGCGCTTATGGCGGCGTCGCGTGGTATCAGACACAATATTCCGAATGTTATCTCGCGAAATCACTGTGGCCTCGAGTTGGGCGCCATTGTAATCAATTTTATTTGTACTATTATGTTTATTTATGGTACGAGACAGTAATATTTTAGCAAGATAACAATATAAAAATCAGTAACACTTAAATCACATAAATTGGCTGGTGCGGCCATTACACAAGGGAGGAAGAATGAATGAATTTTTCATTGAGAACGGAAACAATCTGTCAACAAGGCTAGGGCTAATGTTGCAAGCCTTTTTTTTAAAATTGGGTTATAAGAGTATTTTAATGCTAATATCTTTGAGTTGTTTTCCTAGCCTACTTGTACCCCACCAAAATTTACCTTTATACACACAACTACATGCGACATACAATCAGTACGTAATATAAAACTATTATGCGTCCAAAATCCATTCAGCACATACAATTAGCCGTCTATTGACTCCCAATGTATCAATACCAACCCGTCACGACTTACCCTAAATAACTGGCTTGTAGGTCTATTTACAACGGGATAAATGTCAATTGCGGTGGGGTGTGGGTGTACCCCGTATATCAAGCTAGTTTGGTCTGAGAGCAGGCAATTGTAGGATTGCGCACGGACGATTACAGCCAGACCGAATTGTTTAGATCACTTGTTTAAGCAGTTTGGTTGTTAACCGAGTTGCGATTGATGTGAAAAGTTGTGATTTGCTTTGTACTTTATTGTTTTTTCTTTTATTTCCGGAATGTTTGTGCGGCCGCTGTGTAAATGCGATGCGAATACAAAGATTTTCATATCATATTGGGCCATCTGACAGCGGATGAAAATGCGATGCGATTACAAATATTTTCATATCCTATTGGGCGTCCGCCATCTGACAGCGGAGGTCACTGATAGCTAGCTAGTTAACTTTGTTTTTCCACATAAAATTTTCAAAATAAGTTCCCAGAAACAAAAGCGTTTAAATGCCGTCACACGGTTGTCCACTATAAAGGGACATATATTAAAGCTGTATTAAATGGTGGCGACGCCCAATAGGATATTATATAATATAAAGGATATTATATAATATAATATCCTGGGACATTCTTCATACATGGTTAACTGATCCCAAACTAAGCAGAGCTTGTACTATGGAAACCAGATAACTGATATACCTACTACATATACTATTTTTTTAATTACAACCAGCCTTAGGACAAACAGACATGTTATGCAAACAAATGTTTGTCATAGATGAGAATCGAACCGACGACCAGCAGCGCTGCAGGTGGTGTCTTAACCAACGGCGCCAATTGGCTTGTCGAATATACTTTCTAAAGCTATTCAGATATTCACGTTTGGTAGTTATCATCTTATGTTGCTCAGCTGATGATGGGAGGTACAACTCCTTAACGGTTAGGAGCTAGGGGATAATTCTTTAAATATTATAGGAACACTGATGGATCAGAAAACAGTCAGATTAGAGTTCCTACATAGTAAATTTATTCTCTTTAGTCCCTTTGAAGGCGGTTCTATTTTTTGGTTAAATGTTTTTTTTATTCCTCGGGAACACGGGTCAAACCGCGAGCTGAAGCTAGTATCTAATAATCCATAAAAGGAACGTTCTACTCCGCGTACAAATTAAACAAATAATTTAAATATTCATGCCTTACCGTCTATAATTCTTAAGGTGGGTGATCAAAGTATTCACTAATGCTTCTAATATTATAACGTTATTAATTAATTATATTTTAATGTAATTAACTCCAGATATCTAAGTCTCCTTTAATACTTTCAAGGATATTTATTAATCAGATTATTTAAGGCGCTGTCGTATCGTAAAATTAAAAGCTGCCCCTTCATCTTTCACGCACATTGGAGGGGAAATCAAGCTAGCTTAACTTGTAAAAACGTAAAAAATCGCCCCGCACGGCTTTTCTCAGATTTTCTGTATTATAGTACATGCATGTATTATACATATAAACCTTCCTCTTGAATAACTCTATATATTGCTGAAAATTGCATTAAAATCCGTTGGGTAGTTTAAAAGATCTAAGCGATTTATTTTATACTATGTAAAGATTACACCCAGATCATAGTGAACTAGCTATTATTGTGTTGTATTGTCTTTATTATATTTTATTTATGTTTTTTTAATTGACTTAAAAAAAGGAGGAGGTTCTCAATTCAACTGTATGTTAGGTCATACACCACCGTTAATTTAAAGGACTATAACGAAGCCTATGATAGATCAGGCTTACTTAGAAAAAACATAATGCACTTTGGCCTTGAAAATCTCGAGATTAGCAATAAAAGAACCCACGCCATCTTTTTCCAGAAATAAATGGCATTATCTACAAAAATATATAATATTATATTTACGTCTGAATCTTATAAATACTCTCATGATTTACCCAAAAAAGTTGTTTTCTCTGCTATTAAGAAATGAAAATAGACAGCGATACGTAGACGATTGCCACGTAGTTATGGAGGATCTCCTTGTACCATCACACCGCATTAACAAAAATTCTTCGCAAGATAACACTACCCATCGCCCCTTTTCTTCAACTAGTAACATTGAAGCTATACAAAAAACAGCAATGGATACTAAATAAAGAATACACTCGCAACCAAAACTGTAGTACAGAATTCGGCAGTAAGATTTGTGGTCAAGATAAGATCAAATGAGTTGTGACAAAATTGGCCGTCCTGTTTATTGTGGCCGTTGCCAGATATAAAATGCTTTTGGCCCGGGTGATCGCGGGCCATTGTGCGTTGGACCGGGCCATTCCCGGACCATTGTTGGACCCGGCTCAATTTTATTGTGCGATGTATAGTTTGGCACTTGGCGCCGGCTACGTATTACGTGACTGAATTACGTAGTGCACTCTTATGGTCGGTTTCAACAAGTAGGTCCGATTGTTTTCTGCGGTCGGCTTATGTGGCCCGTATTTCAGGATTTGGTATTTAGGGGGCTTAACTTGGATTGTTTTAATGGTAACGTATCGTTTTTGGAAATAGAATTTTCTGGTTTTATGTTCGGGTCAATTATTTGGTGCTAAATAGTTTTGTGGGCGAGTTAAGTGTTTGAAAGTGTTTTTAATGATATTAAGAAGATCTGAGTACAATGTACAGGTTTATTATTTGGATTAAGTCGATAAAAATTATAATTTATTTATAATTATTTAGAGCAATAAAAAATATTGGAAAAAAATTACCTTTATTTTTTTGATTAAAGATTCATCTACCAACATAGGTACCAAATTCCATCCAAAACCTTTTAATAATTTTTGAGTAAAATAGTAAGAAACACATAAAATCTTTTGCATTTTAGGTAGTAAAATATCTATTAGTAAATAGACAAACAAAAGTAGTAAAGCACATAACTGCTTTTTTAAATACAAAGGATATAAAAGATGAATTAAACTTTACCCTGATAGCTACACATTTCAGAATGGAATAAACCATGTTAGTTACCTACAAAAACAAAATATTTTAAATTTACAGCATAATTTCTCCATACCCAGCTCCCCTTACCTTTAACTCGTTGTGTGTAGAACGCAAACATGATGCAAATATATATGGTCGGAAAGTTCCATGCAAACACAGTTTTCCACTGCGAATAAATTTAAAAGCATCACTCAATGTTTTGACGAACCCGGACTAGATACAAATATTTGCACTAGATTCTGCATGCACTAATGGTTCTTTTAAATCATTTAATTTAGAAAAATTGTGAGTTATTGCTTTAGCTGGGACATTTTGTGAGCGAGAAGAAACACACTTGCTATCTCATTTATACAAAAGAAGTTGTGTATTGATAGGCCAATTTATATGATCTTTTGTAGGTATAATTGGATGAAATCTATACCTCCTCTCTCCTATAGCTTTTTTGATGTTGCTGTGCCCGACAGGGTCCACATTGTATGTATTCCTATAATTCCTACCTAAGGTGTAATGTTATTTCAAATTATTTATTTGTGTCGTCAGTTTTCTGTAATTCTATTGGTTAATAATTTGACAACGGTGATCGGACTATCGTGTATCGTTTTTAGGGTTCCGTACCTCAAAAGGAAATAACGGAAGCCTTATAGGATCACTTTGTTGTCAATCTGTCTACTGTCCCTTAGAGCTATGAAAAAATCAAACTTCTAAGCCAACGCAATCAAAAGATACCTACAGCCGTTTATGCTGCAAATTTATGACACGCAAGGGAATCAAATCTTACAGGGTACTTTCCGTGAACTCAGAATCTTGAAATTTGGTACGAAGCAACGTCTTATAGCACATATAAAGGAAAAATTGTGAAAAGCATAAATTTTTAGTTACATTCAAATACAATGTTAATAACTTTGTACGGAACCATCGGTACGCGAGTCCTACTCGCACTTGTCCGGAGATATGAGTATTAACCAAAAATATATTGACAGGCCAGTTGGCGCAGTTGGTTAAGACGCCACCTATCGCGCCGCTGGTTGTGGGTTCGATTCCCATCCAGGACAAACATTTGTGTGCATGAACATGTCTGTTTGTCCTGAGTCTGGGTGTAATTATCTATATAAGTATGTATTTACAAAAAAAAAGTAGTACATGTAGTATATCAGTTATCTGGTTTCCATAGTACAAGCTCTGCTTAGTTTGGGATCAGATAACCGTGTGTGAAGAAATGTCGCGAGATATTTGTTTATTTATATAGTGCAATTTAACTCTTTAACCTACTAAAATAGTACTACAAAAGACTGAAAGTTATCAACCTAGATCTAATGCAATTCATTGTCAATATCTTTAAAACTACAATGTTTACAATCTAACGTCATTCGCGTTCAGTTATTTTTCAGAGTCAAAATGTTACAGCAAACGTAATAGCTGAGAAGTAACATAAACCAGATAACGGGGGAGAAGTACCCGAGATTCTGGGGGAGTGAGGTACCCCAAAGTTACCGATAGCCGGAGAGAACTAACCTGAGGTGATAACAAGTTTCTTTAAGGAGCTGTTTGTTTGTTTTTGAGGTTTGTTATATCGACAAACTAAATGTTTAGTGTGTCTCGCAGTTTGACTCGTACTTTTGTCGATAATCGATCTCGTAACTACCCCTTTCCGCCCCACGGTTTCAGTCGCGATACTTATTCTATTTTTTTTTTCAAACATTTTTAGAGGCTGTGGAAGAAAGAAGGTAGAAAAACAATTTATGTTTGCAAGTAAAAAATAATAAAATAAAGTATTAAAAATGTGACAAGGCTGTATGGTTCATAGCCTTTGTTTTTTTTAATGTTACGTAAGACTATTTTAATAATTTACCTAATGGATTGCAGTAGTCTGTAATATTTATTAATATTTGCTAACACTATGAAATTAATAATTATTGACAAGCCAGTTGGCGCAGTTGGTTAAGACACTACCTGTAGCGCCGCTGGTCGTGGGTTCGATTCCCATCCAGGACAAACATTTGTGTGCATGAACATGTCTGTTTGTCCTGAGTCTGGGTGTATTTATCTATATAAGTATGTATTTACAAAAAAAAAAGTAGTGTATGTAGTATATTAGTTATCTGGTTTCCATAGTACAAGCTCTGCTTAGTTTGGGATCAGATAACCGTGTGTGAAGGATGTCCCAGGATATTTATTTTATTTTATAATAGTTGTACGTAGTACTTATTAATTCCATGACTATCAACAATACTTAGCTCTCTGTATGCCAAATTACAGACCAATTCGTCCTGTGGTTTGGAGCAGAGTTGAGTAATCAGTCAGTTAGTCAGGACAAGTAAATATATAGGTATCCTATGTCACTCTTCGGAAAAACTGCTCCTTAATAATAAGACACTTATTTCACGGTCCGAATCGAATTCTCGTAATAAAACTAGTGAATTTGTTCGGGAAAGCAATAAATTTTATTTTATCCTACATCCCTCCCACCATTTTACGACAAGCATATTTTATTATAGCATCAAAAGTATAAGGTTTTGTGAAATTACATATTTTGTTTGCTCATGATTCTAGCAGTGACAAAGTAAGGTAGCTGAGCAAGGGGTATATGTACTTACTGGTGTGTTCTGAGAGCTAATAGGGATGATGACTGGGTAAAAAATAATTAATTCTATTTAGTCCGTCAGTAGGTTATAAAAAAATATTGGATACGTATTTTATATTTTATCAAATCAATAAAAACTTACAAAGATATGTCGCATCAAAGTTCAGGAGTGGGGGTTTGTGAAGTCACTTCTCTGTAAAAAGTGTACTAAAACGTGACGTCACGCGATATTTATACGCACTGTATCTTCGTTATTTTTTGTTTTCAGAACTAAAGAAAAAACATGTGTCCAATATTTTTTGGTAATCTAACTGACGGACAATTTTTTTTTTAGTCATCACCCCTACCGTGATATATTATACAATAATGTCGGCAAAGAAGCAGCAACCCGCCTGATGGTAAGCGGTTCATCATATCAGCCAAAAGACCACTGCTGGACAAAGGCCTCCCCAGCATCTTCACGATGACCGTTCTTGCGTTACCCGCATCCAGGGGATTCCCGCGACTCACTCACAGACTGATCTATCAACGCACAGCACAAACCACTAGACGGATCGCGTTGAAATTGACATACATATCATTGAGGTATATTACTATGTATAGAGAAGCTATCCTAAACAAAGGGTATGCTCCAATTTGTTAATATTCGCTGCAGCGTTGAAACAATAATTAGTCGTCTAACCAGACAGTTTGAACACGTAGCGGTAAAACGCTTTTAAGGTGTAGTTTTCGCAACCAAAAAGTCGTAAGCGCAGTCATTTTAATGGCGCTTACGCGTTTCGTGTTTAAGCAACTAAGTGAACTGCGGCCGGATAGCTGCACTTGAACGGAACATAGCGGTTATATGTGTCGTCTTCTCTATACGTAGTATTATACCTCAGTGATACATATAGCTATCATGATGAGCTAAGAGAGAATTTTTTAAAATTCAACCCCAGGGAGTAAAATAGGGGATCGCGAGTGAAACCGCTGGGCGGAAAGTTCAATCAATTCAGCCTATCGCAGTCCACTGCTGGACATAGGCCTCTCCCAGGCTGCGCCACAACACCCTGTCCTCCGCTTTCCGCATCCAATCTGTCCCAGCCGTCTTCCTTAGGTCGTCGGTCCACCTAGCTAGGGGGCGCCCCACACTACGCTTGCCGGTGCGTGGTCTCCACTCCAGGACTCGTCTGCTCCAACGGCCATCAGTCCTTCGACAAACATGACCAGCCCACTGCCACTTCAGTTTGCTTACTCTGCAGGCTACGTCGGTTACTCCGGTTCTCTTCCGGATAACTTCATTTCTGATTTTATCCATCAGAGAAACGGCGGAAAGTTAGTATCTTATAAATAAATAATTAAAAATACACTGAAGCTTTAGGAAAGATATTATAAATAATAAAGACACTTGCCTTTGTGCTTCAACATCAAACATAAAAAACAAAAAGTGAATTTCCCTTAATCGAGTTAATGTTTGCGTAAGGGAGGAAAACTTTCAGAATGTCCTAAACAAATAGAAAAACTGTACAAGACTAAATTAGCCCTTTTCACAGTTTTCTCGCTGGCTACTTTACGTGAGTTCACGATCCAATAGTCTTATATACAGGATGATTTATGTAAAGAATAAATAGACCATAGGTCATGAAAAAATATTGTAGACTGAACAACAAGTGTGGGAAAAAATATTTCCATACAAATTTAAAAAATATATATCAATAAATTATTCGACTGTGGCGAAGCCAGAAAAGGTGTTTGACCGTATGCATTTATGTCCGTCCATGTTCGCTCGGAAATACTAAACGTCTGAATCGATTTTGATGAATGATATGATAATATATATTATTATTTGCCTTTATTGCTCGAGTACTACTTAGATCAGCCATTTTTTTTACCATAATTTAAAATAATAAAGAAATAATGGCAGATTTTGTACTGTACATTAAAAAAGGTACGTACTTTAAAAAAATATACCAAAAGTTGTCGAACAGTCATAGTCAATAGATCAGTCAGGCAGTCACGCTTTCCTTTTATATATTATTTACAAAAAGATTTAATATTGAAATGGAAATTGATTTTCCAGAGTACCTACATTTCAAACATTTTGAATACCGCAGGCAATGCTCGAGGCTTGCGTTTTATTTCCACTACATAGCGTTCTATTATCACAGACTACTGTAAAGCTTTTCCTTTACAGGAACTGTATTTTACCACGTCCCTTGTCGTACAGTAAGGAAAATATAATTTTAAACTGTGCGAGTAAAAGTAGGAATTGAAAATGTTCTCAAATAATATCGTATTTTGATTTTTTGTGATACTTTTTAAATTATGCCGCTTGCTTGTTTTGTGGTTGAACCAATATTTAATTTTATAATTTTCTAAGGTGGTTCGAATCCTACAATGAGCTTGAGGTGAAGAAAAACATCGTGAGGAAACCATAGCACGGTGGTAAGGCACCCTCAAGTTAAAAATCTATCGCCAATACTTACCGTACTTAGTATATACTAGCTTCTGCCCCGCGGTTTCACCCACGTTCCCGGGGGATAAAAAGTAGCCTATGTTAATCTAGGGTGTCACCTCCGTACCAAATTTCATCAAAATTGGTCCAGCCGTTTAAGCGTGATGTATTATTCACATATATATATTTTCTCACAATCTTTCACATTTTTAATATTAGTACTTTTCTCTTCGAAAAATTCAGACTTGATGATTTATATATTAAACTCTATTGGCTCATTTTTTTTTATACAACAAAGTCGGCAAACAAGCATACGGCCCGCCTGATGGTAAGCGGTTACCGTAGCCTATGGACGCTAGCGACACCCGGGACAGAGACCATATACTAATCCGCGCCCCGGGTACCACTCAAGCATTGCCGACCCTTCCCCCCACCCCGATGAGCTCTGGCGACCTTACTCACGCGCAGGAACACAACAAAGTTATATGGCTGCGGTATTCTGTAAGGTGGAGTTACTTCCCCAGTCGAGCTCTTCAAGCGAAAAATCGCTATGCTCTACCTCTCTTAAAATTATTTGATAAGCCATAAAATATGTATTAAATATACGTTGCTATAGTAAACAAGTTTAAATTTGCATTTAAATGTACACCTTAATTACGAGTATTTAAGTACTTTATTATACTATGTTGCAAGTGTATAAATTTTGCTGTAAAAATATGCATGAATAACTAAGCTGTAAAATGTGATATATAATTTGAGCAGTTATTTAGTATTTGCTTGCTTTTGCTCTGCGTCCGCCATGTTAAATGACGTCATCTCTGGTGGATAAATTAAGGCGACGATATACGAGAAATGATGATTCTAGATTAAATTTTTCTCGGCATTCTTTGTTGCAAGAGGTTTGTAAAATATATGTTAAATTAAACTTGAGAATGTTTGACGAGGATAAGTTTTTTCTAAAAATTGGATAACGTCAGAAAAATTCTTGAATATGCCCCTTTTTAAAACTAAGAATACATTTTTCTCTTATTTGGGACATCTAAATAACATGAAAATACTAACATACTTTTCTTTTTGAGATGCGATAAAAAGGGAATACTTTTTCAACTAAAACTGCGCCTATTCTGTCTCACTTAAATTATCTAACCATTTGTATGAGCACGGAAGCGGACTTTATTCTGAGCTGATTCTAAAATGTTAAACCTGGATGATCTGTTAAACTATTTACCCTCAAGTTAAAATCTGCCGCCAAGCACATTCCGGTGTGTTCCACCATCCACCACAATCGGCCACATCATCACTGACCACGGTGATATTATGGTCAAACACATAGGCCATAGTAAATCAAATCACTCTAGGTATACAATAATCTATAACTCAGTTAATAACATAAGGACAAACCTCTGTGGTTTAAATATGCTGTTATATAACTTTTTTTAAACCATGTTACGTACTGA
Organism: Tethea ocularis; assembly: GCA_963555595.1. Taxonomy (NCBI): domain Eukaryota; kingdom Metazoa; phylum Arthropoda; class Insecta; order Lepidoptera; family Drepanidae; genus Tethea; species Tethea ocularis. Next base: position 11,575,492 of record OY741966.1, read on the forward strand.
TAATAAATAAAAAAAAAAAAAAAAAAAAACAAAACACTTGTAGGAAGTAAAATGTAGGAAATGTGATAACGATTTTTTAATGTATTTCGAAAGAGGCTTATCCATAAAGGGAAAGAAACATGCGGTACTCACAGGGTCTCCTTGTAGGTACGTCTTCCGTGGTTCCACGTTCCTTCCAACTTTCCAAAAACATAAACCAACTGTGATCTGTCTATATTGTAACACTCACAAATAATAAATATCCTGGAACATTCTTCACACACGGTTATCTGATCCCAAACTAAGCAGAGCTTGTAGTATGGAAACTAGATAACTGATATACTACCTTTTTTTTGGCCATACGTAGTATTCAGATTTAGAGATACACGCAGACTGTAGGATAAACAGATATGTTCATGCACACAATGTCCTGGATGGGAATCGAAGTCGAAGTCTCGCCAAATGGCCTGTCAATATAAGTATACACCTTTTAACACTGAACGATTAGCAGTAATTTAGCAGATTATTAAATAAACGTGGCGAGTGCACGCGCGACAACCTCAGCCTTTCGATGTTCTTCGGTAAATGACGTCTCAGTATTTTGACACGTAACGCACGCATTATTAGGAAAAAGAGGGTAGGAAATTACTTCATACAAAGTGTACCCTCAATTTAATTTATAAAACGTGTAACTAAATCCTGCTTATTATTTTGTAAGTATGTTTGTTACGATGGTTTGTTACTTCTTCACGCTCAAACGGCTGGATCAATTTTGATGAAATTAGGTATCATCATTATGTTTATTTTTATTTTTTTAAATACCTAGTTTGTTTGTATTTTTTATTCTTTTCAAACTCCAGAATATTGATTGTGGATAATAGATCAGAGAGAGATACTGCAACCCTACAGTACAGGTAATCCTAGTGTAGGGGACAGGGCTTCCTTTGTGTACAATTTAAGAAACAACAATATTATGTATGTTAACTAGTTTTAAAAAAAAAACTTGTAATTAATAATAATAAACAATTATTATTATTAATTATTATTATATCATGTCAGCCAAAACACGTCCACTGAGCGGTTTCCCGCGACCACTCCACTTATTGAGAGATACTTACTATTAAATAAATAAAAAATTAAACTAGACAAGTGCGAGTCTGACTCGCGTACCTACTGAGGGTTCCGTAATTTTCTATGTTACTTTAAATACTTTAGACTTCTTATAGGTTTTTCTGTAATAATAGGTAAAGAACTATTTTCTGTATTATTTCAAAATTTTTGGTCTAGTAGTTTCGGAGAGAAGGGAATGGTTAATTTTCGCCTATTTTCTTAAATAACTTCAAAACTATCTATCTTAAAATTATAAAAAAAATATTTGAGATCCTCACAACGAGCCCTTTTTGATATGTCACACAATAATTATAATTAGCAAACCTTTTTTTTTATTATCTAATCTACCCCCCTAAAGTGGCCCCCATGTTTGGTCCAAGACTTACATTTTTCTACTCAGTTCAGTCCACTATTTTCAGACAGACACACGAGTGATCCTATAACGGACCCGATTTTTTCTTTTGAGTTTCGGAACCCTGAAAAGATAAGAGAACTTAGATTTGCATCAAAATCAGTACCAAGAGCAACTTAAATAACCCAACTTGAGTACAGAAAACGGTTTTCCTGGAATTTGGGGTTTGTATTATCACTCTCAGAAATGCAAATATTGACAGAGGATATCTTGTGTTTTGTCTCGGCCCTCTAGAACCCACCCTCCCTCCCTCCCTCCCTCTGGTCGTTTCTCATAGTCTTTACACTGTGTTTAGGAGGTTTACACATCCAAACTAAAATAAACATAAGGACAGCGGCTTTAAATCTAGTATGAGTTATGGTATTTTTTGTAAATGTTTTTTGAAGTTACTAGTTTAGTTTAGTGCTGTGGTTTTCTCTCTCTATTGTTTATTGATTTAATAGCTGTCCCCCGCGGTTCCCGGGATAAAAAGTAGCCTATATGTTATTCCAGGGTATGGTCTATCTATGTGCCAAGTTTCATCCAAATCCGTTCAGTAGTTTTTGCGTGAAAGAGCAACAAACATACATACAAACTTTCACGTATATAATACGAGTATTACTAGGATGTACACGCAAGTTAAATATATATAACAGATACAAAATTACAAAGAGACATATAATATGTTACTCAAGTATAAAAGTTTGATTGATCTATGTGCCATGTTTTATCTAAATCTGTATAGCCATTACAGTACTCTATATATCACTATCCAAAATGTCTTACTAGATGTAGGAAAAAAACTAAAAATAAAAAAAAATCTGCTTTAATTTTATACGTGTATATTTTTTTGAAATAATGAAATATAACAATCGAGTACAAAATAACTACAGAGAAATATAGCAGTCTATTTGACGTATTTAACTTCTAAAAGGCCCTTAAAGGGTCCAAAGTACCATTGTCTCGATAACCACATCCGATGGACTGTCTGACATCTGTCAAATGGACACGGGTCTCTTATCACCGGCCCTTGACACTCGGAATGATGAATTATCAGCTTCGAGCTATTTTGGGATGCTTAAAATTCCTCTTGTTGTTCATAATTTCTTTGAAACTGACAAAGTTATGAAAAATTTGATGTACGACGTCTCGCCAGAGGAAAATATTTTTTTTAGGTTTATTATTTCCCTAGGGTTATACTGAATACTTGCTTTCCACCTTGCAGTATCACCCGCTATATTTTACCCTCTTAGAGGTGAATTTTCAAAAATCCTTTCTTAGCTGACACTGAGTTATATTACTACGTATAGAGAAGCTATCTTAAGTAAAGGTAATGCTCCATTTCTAACCAGTTTAAGGTGGAGGCGTTGGTTGAAGCGCGAAATTCAAATTTTATCACGTTTTTTGCAAATTGCAGCTTATTAGTAACAATTTCATGAAAAAGTCGTATATGTCAGTAATATACCTTGAAGGAATATGTTGATGATTTCTTTTGTTATTAATCAGTAAATATACTACCATTCTTCTCGCAAATAACATGTTGATAACTTACGACCTATTTGCAATTTGCAAAAAACGTGATAAAATTTGAATTTCGCGCTCCAACCGAAGGTTCACCCTTAAACAGAAGCGGTCTAGCTTTTAGGTGCAGTTTCTTCGCGACCAAAATATTTTTTCATTAATAACGTATTTAAAAATAACAATTAATTTTTCTCTTATTTAGTCCATCCAAATAACTTGAAAATATTGGAATAGTTTTCTTACTTAAAAAAAGGCTTCGATATTTTTTAATGACATAAAACCGTCTTTTTTTTTACAAAAAGTGGAACTCGCCTGTCTCGCTTGTCCCCGTCAGATCAGTAAGGAACGGAGCCTTTCGCGGAGAGCATCCTCTTCTACACAATTATCAATACATACCTACATGACATCATTTTCCTAATACCGTGCAACTATTTAAACAAAGGAAGTTCATAATAAAACTCATTTATTAGGTTCATAAGGGAAACAGGGAGTTGGTTACCGCACTGAAACTCCAAACTCCGCTAAGTGAAGTGTTTTATTTATAAAGTTAGCAAATTGTTCAAACGAGTAAAGGCTTAAATGGGAAACGAACATTTTATACAATTTAATGAAACTCTATATCAATGTTTTTATTAACTTTATCTACTCTCATATCGTAATGTTCTTATTATGAAATCAAAATCAGTACTTTAATGACCCACTTTAGGCACACCCGTGTGTAATGATTCATTATAGTACAGTTGTGTTTCCAAGATAATGCTATAAAATAACTTTTTTTCTATTAAAGTACACTTTGGACCTATCAATAGTATAATCAATCAGTATCAATTCAATTTGACGATGACAATGTGACAAATTTTTGACTTGAACTTTAGAGGTAAGAATTTTTGGGAGTTGGCAACACGGATTTGATTAGGTATATGATTATTGTGTCTGTTTATTTTATTGTTTTTGCCTACATATATAATTTTGACCAAAAAATAGCAATTTTTTTTTTTTAAAAGTTGGTAGAAAAATACTATCGGTTTTGCTATTTAGTCGTTCCCATTTGGCTTTATGGGCTACCTATAGTCAAATCTTTACTGGTTACGATGAGATTGTGTCCAAACACAGGTCTATACATGGTATAAATATTATTATTTTAGAACTGGCAAAGCTAACATTTTAATTCATAACTAAGCTATCCCTTTTAATTCTTATTTTACCCCCTTCTATAGTGCGACCGGAAAACACAGTCCATCCCTGCAACTTTCACCATAATCATCATGTCAGCCGAAAGACCTCCATTACTGGACAAAGGCCTCCCCCAATTATCTCCACGATGGCTGGTCTTGCGCTACCCGCATCCAGCGGTTTTTTGCGACCCTCACAAGATCGTCTGCCTACGCCGTGACTTTCGGTTCATGGTTGCCACTCGAGAATAAAACTCTATGCATTTTTTTAATTTCATGAGCTATCTGCGCGCTTAGTTTCATCATAATTGGTTATGCGTATGCCATTGAAGCGAGTAACTACCTGATTCTGGAATAAATAAGATGTCAGTTTATTATTCCAGAGTATGATCTATCTGTATGACAAGTTTCATCAAAATCCGTTTAGTAGTTTTTACATGAATGAATAACAAACATATACAAACTTTCGTTACTAAATTAGTAGGATAGGATTATTTAATTAAGCTTAATAAAACTCACCAGACTGTAAAAATCACTTCCCAATCTTCATAAAACAATGTTAACTGTAAACTTGGTCACGTACCAGCTCGTTCGCATAGTTTTAGACTATAGTTTCCCCAAACTATGTACAGTTTGAATGTGTAATATGAGCTCGCCCCCAGCACTGAACTTTGCGGGGTCCCATCGCGCCGCATGGAAACAAAAATACTTGGTTTATTCAAAAACATTATTGTGGACACTGAGACACTATTATTATATAGAGAAGACGCCACATATAATGGTCTTCTTCTTCTTCTCTTCTTCTTCAGCCTATTCCCACCCAATGCTGAGTGTAGGCCTCTTCTTATGCACTCCATTCTACACGATCTAGGGCCTTCCTCATCCAGTCCCTTCCCACCACCTTGACCAGGTCGTCGGTCCATCTTGCGGGTTGTCTCTCAACATGTCTCCGTCCCGTTCTAGGTCTCCATCTCTGCGGCAAATGTGGCCCGCCCACTTCCACTTTCTACGAGCGATTATTTTGGCTACGTTAGGCAGTTTGGTTCTCCTACGGATTTCTGTGTTTCTGACACGGTCTCGTAGTGAAATCCCTAACATAGCACGCTCCATGGCTCTCTGAGTTATTTGGAGTTTGTGGATTATTTGTTTTGTGAGCGTCCAAGCGTTTGTGGCCGCACTTCACTTAGTTGTTAAACACGAAACGCGTAAGCGCCTTTTTGTCGACTACACCTTAAAAGTGTTCTAGCGTTACGTGTTTCAACTGTCTGATTAGACTAATTATTGATTCAGCGCTGCAGCGAATATTAACAAAATGGAGCATGTCTTTTGTTTAGGATAGCTTCTCTATACGTAGTAATATACCTACCTCAGTGATTGTGGGTAATGAAACTGCAATTCCATTTACACAAAAGTAGCCTATAACTACGGGGATAATATAGCTTCCTATTAGTGAAATATTTTTTCGAATCGGACCAGTAACTGGTAGCTTTCAAGCAAACAAACTCTTCAGTTTTATTATTGGTATATCCTGTTGGTGGTCGCCACCATTTAATACAGCTTTAATAGATTTTCCTTTATAGTGGAAAACCGTGTGAGGGCATTTAAACGCTTTAGTTTCTGGGAAATTATTTTGAAAATTTCATGTGGAAAAACAAAGTTAACTAGCTAACTATAGCTTGATAGCTATAGTTAGCTAGTTAACTTTGTTTTGCTGATGCAAAAAGTAAAGAACTAACATATACATATTCTGTGCTATCAGTGACCTCCGCTGACAGATCGCCGACGCACAATAGGATATAGATATTTAGAACCAGCGCGAAACTAGTATTTTAATATAAGTTCGATTTAGGATTTTCAAAGAAACATCTGACCAAAAACACTGTCTGTAATTCAAAAACAAATTAATTTTAGATTTGCGGCATTTACTGACATTAACCTGTTTCTAAAATATTAATTTACATTTTGCTGCGGCTCGCTTGTTTTTGAAGTGAAATATGATTGTACTTGAAAGGTCTAAGACAAGGGTTCCCAATGTTTTTCAGCCCGCGGCGCAGTTACAAATTTAGTATTTTGTCACGGCGCCCTACCCTAGCTAGCTAGCTGTTTGAAAAAGATACAGTCGAAAGAAATAGGTACCTACAAAAATAGTAGTTAGGTTAGGAACAAAAATTAAAACATCTACAATTTGAAATTGAGTTTATCTATACTCTAATATAATATATAATAATAATAATAGTTCCTCTGTCTGGAGCCTTAACCATCGGTATCTAGGACCCCGTTCCCGATGCCGGTTGGATTCTGTTTTTATATTTTAAATGTATTTTTTTTATAGATTATATTTAAAAACATAATTTACAAGATGAAATATTTAATAAATGAGATAATAATAATATTATAAAGAGGAAAGATTTGATTGTTTGTTTGCATTGAATAGGCTCCGAAACTACTGAACCGATTTGAAAAATTATTTCACTAATAGGAAACTACATTATCCCCCGAAGGTTATAGGCTACTTTTTATCCCGGGAACGCGAGTGAAACCGCGGGGAACAGCTAGTTTATTATAAATGAATTGAAACAGAAAACAACAAGAAATAATTTTCGGATAAAGATGGATTGACTCACGGCGCCCCTCTTTACTTCCTATGGCGCACACTTTGGGACCCTCTGGTCTAAGAGTCTAACAGTGACGTAAAGCTTTATGTAGCTAATGTATTTAGTAATCTACCTATCTAGATATTAGTATTAAAGACTTGTCGCTGCCGGTGGTTTCACCTGCGCTTTTGGGATGACAAGTAGCTTGAAGCACTCGACGATAATAGTAAAAGTTCGACTTTTAATAAAATATTTTGGTACATTCTTCTCGGTTATCTGATCCCAAAATAAGCATGCTTATACTATGGAAACTAGATAACTGACATACTACATTTTACTTACACTTTTTTTTGTAAATAGGTACATAGTTAAATAGATAATTACACCCAGACTCAGGACAAACGCAAATATTCATGTTCAAGTTTTTCCTAGGTGGGAATCGAACCCACGACCGGCGACTGCGCCAACTGGCCCGTCAATAAATTATCTGTTTAAGAAGAACAATAAGCTACATTGATATTTTTTCGTCTTGCATAAATTTTAATTAAAGATTTTTCCTATCTAAAAATAGGTAGGTACATTCAAAAAACGAATTCAATTTAACTGTAGTAAAATGGACACAAATAAAAAAATATCATTTTACGAAGAAGTACAACAGATCTTTAATCACATATTCTACTAACTCTAGTGATCAACTAATCCAAAGAGTAACATTAATATTAAAATAAAAACCGTAAAGGACCAGATTCCAACCGTCCAATCGCAACGGTTTTCTGCCTGACGGCGCGTGTTATCAGCCACATTCATACCTCGCAAATGTATGCGAGCCACCGGCACTATCTCCGTCGTTAAGGGATGCAAGGGTCCTCTGAGTTATGGCAACCGCGTCCGGTCCGGCCCGGTCCGGTCGCGGCCTGGTTTTTGTCCGGATTTACCTTATCACATGTTCACGCTTACCGTATGGTTTGACCTTTGATTTATTGGGCAATGCGTTTTGTTTTTGTGGGTAGGGTCCTGGGATCCTGGGTTTCATACATTCAGTGTCTATAAGGAATTTGTAGTATTGTGATGTAAATTAAAGTAAATTATAAATGTACAGTTCGTTTTTTAATTATATTCAGTAACTTGACAGTTCAAAGAAAAATAATGTTACAAACTTTAATCTATAAATATAAAAAATTTCCTCGAGGCGTGTGCTGCTGCCAATCAACGGCAAGGTTCCCAGAAGGCTGGCAGCGTTCCCTCTTTGTATGGCCAAGCTAACGCGTTGGCGGAAAAAGCTCCCCGCCCGCCGGTCCCCTGTGACCTCAATTAATTTTGAAGATAATGTTCGAGAAAATCGGCGAGCCTCGGACCCCCAAGGACCCATGGTCTCGACCGCAAAAGGCAAAAATAAATATTATAACTAATGGTGTTGGGGTAGTGAACGAATTTACGTAAAGACCGAATGATAAAAGTGGTTTAATTTAAATAAAAAAATAATCATAATAAATATAAGCAATTTCTTTTTTATTTTATTCTAGTAAACTAGGGACCTAACTAAAAATAAAAATCATGTAAGTACATTATTTCAGTTCATTCAATTTCGTTAATTCTTACACCAACTCGCTATCTTTTTAAAACCCTTCAACTGTCAAAATTCGAACTTAAGATGAAGAAACGGTGGGTAATAAAAATATTTAAAATATATTTAGGTCTAGGTCCCTAGTCTTTAAAATAGTTGTAGTTGTGGTCGTGCACCTTACTTTCTTAGAAGTAATTAGTATTCCTTGCTAAATAATAAAAAATAAAACTGAAAATGTATCAGACCAACGACGTTGTATTCGACCGAAGAAAATAAAAACCTCAACGACAATTTCATTTTTAGAATCGAAACAGAAGGACAACAAGAAACGGGAACACCGAACTCACTAATTACGTAACATTCCTCATGAAATTAACTTTTAAAAACATTATTCTAACATAACAAACCTTAATCACACAGTCTTCAGACCGCCAAGTAAAAAGTATTCCAAGAAAACGTTCTTAAAACGAAAAAAAGTACGTAATTTCCCTTATGATGGCGGAGACAAAGCGTTCTTAGAAAATGAGTGAAACGACCGATTAGTGTTGTGCTATTAGTAACTTGATTATCCCAAATTATCGATATAGACTTTACCCATAGATTTTAACTATAGGTTATTTTTGCTGGAAAGAAGACCTTTGACTCTCGCTTTTCCATTTAGGAAACACTAATGCTTGAATCAAGTTCTACTTTCTTGCATTCATACTTCATACATCATATTTTTTTCCTGTAGCTAATGTCAAAAGAGGTATATTACAAAACGATTAGTAAATGTCAGTGATGATGATCAAGCAACTATTATTTCATGTACATTTAAAAAATCTTATAAATTTTGACGTCAAGTCAACTATACTATTTTAGTTTAAGTTTTCGATAGTCGATATTTCAAATAATATCGACAAACACGAGTATAACTAGGTACATCACTACACCTAACTGGCTAATAAGGAAAAATTACTGAGTGCGGGGCTGCGGGTTTGTGCTTTTAGCGTTTTGAGGGTCAAAAGAAGATTTAGAAAGAGAAATGGTTGGGCGTTACCTAGAGCTTATTATTGCGCTACAAGATTAAGATTTGTTAATTATGTTGTACAATGTCAAATGAAAGTGTCCCTGTTTGTTGTAAAAAAAAGAAAAAAGTTATTTTATGATTTCGTTTGTACAATTTTTTTAATTATTGTGGTCTAATGACAGGTCAAATTACGTTTGTTTTATATTAATTAAACTTAATTGACCTGACAGACGTTGTCCTGTCTAATTTTCAAATAAAAATCCACAAAAAGCTCTTCCAGTATTCCTCAAATTGCCCAATATTTCGGGCAACTATATCAATTTCTCTGTCCTTACAACCTAATTGTGGTTACTACAATCATTTTAAAATAAAAATTGCCGAATCAGTTCAGCCTTTCTCAAGTATACCTATAGATTATTATTTTATCTCAAGAAACCGTTTTGTCACATATTCTATAATTTCAAATATATTTTTTAAAAATCTCTTGTAACAAAGAATGCATTCTAGAATGATCATTTCTCGGATATCGTCGCCTTAGTAATTTAATAAAAGTTATCTATGTAACTTGATTTAAAACATGTTTTTTCTTACAATTTACACTGAAAAAGAAGCTATAAAAACTGTATTGACAATCGATTGAGCGTAGCAATGAAATATTCAAGACGTTCTTGTTTACTAAAGCCGCCCTGCCTTCTTTGAGAGGTCAATCTGGAAATGTTTAGATGTTTTTTTTGTTAAATAGAGTGTTGTGAAAATGTAGCAGTATTCTCAGTTATTGATTAGTAGATGGATTCTTTGGAATGACATATTTTTTAAACCTATATTTGAACTTGAAACTTTAATGTTTAAAATGAAAAAAATCCAATTCGAAATTAAAAAAAAAATACAATGTATTAACAATCTCACCGTCTCCAGTGATGATGTGGCCGATGGTGGTAAACACACTAAGCCTAGGAGGGACCTGGCTCCCAAGTGCATCTATCGAAAAACAACTGTCGGTGCTTGTCGACAGATTTTCATCTTGAGGGTAGCTAACTCTTACCACCTTGCTATGGTTTTATGTTAAGTTATAATTTATGTTAGTTATAAATTTTGGTCCAGCAAGTTTTTTTTTATTTCAATGTTTATTTAATCCATTGTAAAATAAATCAATATGACTAACTCAATATAGTGTCCAAAAGAAAATTCAAAGTACTTATTCTCTCATTAGTTATGGAGTTAAGAACCTCTATAATACGAACTCGTTCCTCTCAAATGACATCAATGCTCTACAGAGATCTTATAACTAACTGTCAGATATATCCGACACGTTGTCAGCTATAGCCGACGCGACGTCTTGCTAGTCTGACTCGAGGCGGGCATCGGGCAGGTAAAGAATTTATTCATGACTTGCTTCTTGCTGTCACAAAGAATTGTTGAGTATCTCTTTGCTGCTGATTTTATTCTGTTATAGCTACAGGTTGATTTTTTGAGACAAATTTTCAGGAATTATTGTAGGTATTTACTCATCTCATCTAAATGTCTATAGGACCAACCCTGAAATCACGATTTTTTTTATAGTTCATAAATTAATTCTTGTTTTCAGGGTGGTTGTTCATAATGATGAGTGCAGTAAAAATAGTAAATCCTCCTTCAAAGACAATAAAATTGAAATGGTTAACCTTGGAGCTATACAGAACCCAACGCAAAAAATTGTTAGTTCATAAGCAAAAAAGGTAAGCGTGAACAAAAATTAAAAAAAATACCGCCTTCTTCTTTTTCAAAACTGTTCAGACATTAAAAAATTATGGTGGAATAAAGAAACTCACTTACTTACATACATGAATCCTCCTTGTAAAAATCCACATTTATTATAACAAAATACAATTTTATCTGTCGTTGAAAACGGATTTATCATATATTACAAAGAGCAAGCAGACACCTAGTTATTTAACCACATTGTGGTAGAAAGCAAGCTCCACAAAATAAACAGACGAGAGGTAGCCACAATATAGAATTTCTAAGAAAACATAATTTGACGGTGTTACTCGCGGCGACAGGTGTTCGCGTTCCGTCGAAAAGAATATAATATGAGTTATGAATCGCACAGAACGATTGTTTTATGACGATACGAGTACGATACGATGTTTAATATTATTTACTTAAGAGGAGGCTCTCTGCGAATGATCCCTTACTAAATTGACCGAGACAAGCTAGACAGGACAGGTACAATTTTAGTAAAAAAAAAGCCTTTACAATAAAATCTAAGATTTTTTTAAAAAAGTAAAGAAACTATTCCCTTTCTATTGGATTTAAGAATGTTTGTGAATATTTTCAAGTAATTTGGATGGCCCAATTAAAAGAAAAAAAAATTCTTAGTTTTAAAAAGGGGTACCTAATCATGATTTTTTTCTGACGTACCTAATGTAAAATTCTATTTTTTTTAAACTATTGTTCATCACATATTCTCTAGTTTAACTTATATTTTTTACAAATCGCTTGCAACTAAGAATGCCGAGAAAAACTCAATCTAGAATCATCATTTCTCGGATATCGTCGCCTTAATGGCGCAAAGTTTTGGAGTACTTACTAATCAGTAACATTAATCAGTCTTCGGTATAGTTTGAGTATAAACATATTAAAATACTTTATTGTATGTATGTACAGGTAGACTGTCTGCCTACTGTCAGTACTGGCATAATAAAACAATCCTTTTCAACATCGTATCGTTCCCGTATCGTCAAGTTTAAAAGTTACATTAATTCCGTCAGAAAAATAGTCATGGAATAACATACCATATACCAATAGTCATATATAACATATGTATTTTAATGACATTTATTGCTATAGGCGAGAACAAAATGTGGGTAATTTGTCTGTTGAATATTTTTATGAAAGATTTTGCGTAGCTTTATAGGTACAATGTTAGATATTTATTGGTAAACAAGACAAAAAAGATTTCGTAATTTTTTTTTTATAGAATACTATTTCCTAATTGTATTTACAAGTATCTGGTTGACTGAGTTTTGCTCGTTTTTTTTAAACGACGTTCTCTATAAATGAAAACTAGCTAGATCGAATTATCTCCCCCGAAACCCCTGCATGCTAAATTTCATGAAAATCGTTGGAGCTGTTTCCGAGATCCAGATTATATATATTTATGTACTTATACAGGAATTGCTCGTTTAAAGGTATTAGATAGATAGATATTTGTGGGTATCTGGATTTTAAATGAAAGAAGTAAGACTTTCAATTGTTTTATTAATAATGACATTCAGATATTATTTCAGTTTATTCTGTACACAATGTTATATAATATTTATTTATATTTATTTAACGTCGGACATACTCCACAGAAGATGATTATATATATATTACACATTATTTACAATATATTTATTATATAGGTACATCTACATTAATCAAGACTAATTATAAAAGTACGAATGAAATTAACTCAAATGTGATTGATTATAGAATGATGATTATTTTTGATATTCTCAAAGTAAACTCAATAAAATTCTGAATATTTTTATTAACATTAAGGTGGAGGCGTCGGTAACATTTTCATGAAATAGTCGTATATGTCAGTAATATACCTTGGAGGAATATGTTGATGATTCCTTTTGTTATTAATCAGTAAATATACTACCATTATTCTCGCAAATAACATGATCATAACTTACGACCTATAACTGAGCTGCAATTTGCAAATAACGTGATAAAATTTGAATTTCGCTATCCAACCGACACCTCCACCTTAAGGTGAAAAATTTAAACAACAATTTATAAGAGTACCAAAAAAATTTTTAAATGCATCCATCAACGAGAGTATGCCGATTTAAATTTAAAATTGACAACATTTATTAAAATTAAACATCAATTTAATAAAATTTAAACAAGTCCAGTTTTCTATATATTCACAAATTGGCACATTCACTTAATTATATGTACAAAATAATATGTATTTTAATTATCACACGGCATTATATAATTATTTGTAGTGGGTAAATATAACCATATGTGGTGCAGAATAGTTGCCATTCTACTAGCTTCCGCCCCACGGTTTAACCCGCGTTCCCGTGGTATCTTATATTTTCCCGGGATAAAAAGTTGCCTATATGTTATTCCAGTGTATGATCTGTCTATGTGCCAAGTTTCATCCAAATCCGTTCAGTAGTTTTTCCGTGAAAGAGTAACAAACATCCATACTCACAAACTTTCGCATGAATATTAGTAGGATATATCTATCTATACTAATAATCAAGCTGAAGAGTTTGTTTGTACGCGCTAATCTCCGGAGTTACTGGTCCGATTTGAAAAATTATTTCGCTAATAGGAAGCTAGTTTATCCCCAAAGGTTATAGGCTACTTTTTATTGTGGGAACGCGAGTAAAACCGCGGGGAACAGCTAGTGGTTATAATAAAAGTAAAGCGTTGATTACGATAGTAGAACGATTGAACCAGAGAGCATCATCTCTCTCTTCCTAGTCGGACACTCTTGCCAGAGTGGTCGTGGTTATGGTAGGTCTTGAGTGGCGGCTCTTGCAATGCGCCTCCATTCGGCCCTGTTGCAAGCATTGCGGGAACACTCGGTCATGGTGGAGTGTGTGGTAGACACTAGATCAGACCATCTAGTCGGGGACCGAGAGCATCATAGATTTAATGAAATATTCCACGTTATTTTACTCTCTTAGGGATATAGTATTTCCTAGAAAGAGCGTCTTATAATAGCGTAGGGATGTCCCTTTGCTATCAGATATAGCTACGCTCTGTTTCATTATTTTATGTTGATGAGACTGCGTTGATTATCAGCTAAGTTAACCTTGTTTATTTATTTCAATTTGGGTGTAGATATTTACGGTAGGCCAGTGGCGAAGGGTCCATATATTTTAGAAATCTCAGTCCCACATTTTCATCATTTCAAAGTCACTTTTATCATGGTTAATACACTGTAATTATAAAATTATCGGTGTTTTTTGAACGGCTTACCCGCGCCATAGTTTCACCCCTCACCACTGGTGTACATAAATATTTTTCACAAATGTATAAAATGTTTTTGATAATCACATTCCTATTCATTAACGACTACCTATATTCGACTATGTTTCAACCACATATGGTTATATTTTCAATGATAAGTTATATTTTTTATATATTTATTTATTTTATTGGTTGTAAGTTATCGTTGTTACACAATCGATTTACCCTTAAAATCATATATAGGCAAATCCTTTTTTTTTTGCAAAAAATATAAACCTACCTAAATACATTTATTTAAAATAATATTATTTACAATTCAGTTTTTATTTCTATCTACTTATAAACGAAATAATAATTTTTCAAACAGCTATTGTTCATATATTATGTTTTTTTTAAATAGCTAGTATGTTTGACATTTTAAACTAAAAATTTACTAACATGAGACTCATAGTCTAACTTATTAATTTTATTTCTAAAGCACAAAATGAAAATAAAAATAAAAGTTATTCCTTAATTACTTTTGTTATAATTGAGCAATATTACAACATTATTTCGTATTATTTAAATTTTACTTTAATATAGGTACATAAACGTGCAAGTGCTCGATTTTATCTGTGCAAATTATGAATTATAGATTTTTAATGCCTAAAACTGTGTAAATAATATAAATTAATTCATAAATAAAGTTAATTAATAATTATCAATAACAATAAAAAAAATCTCATTTGTTAATTAATTTATAAATAATTTTTAAAACAATTAAATGACTGACGTTTACGGTTAAGATACACACGGCCACAGATCAAGCTACACATTTTTGTTGCAAAATAGCGCCTATTACAACCGCATAAAGTGCCGCAGTGTGTAGCTTGATCTGTGGCCGTGTGTACACAAAATATAAATATAATTATCAATAGAAATATTCGTTTAGACTCTTCACATTTGTCGTAAAACTCCACTGTTCTCTCTCATCTCGATTGTTCTTGTACCTACACTTTGTACGCCTCGCCAGTATAAAAAGTAATTTAAATAAATAATTTTCATAAAATTCCCTTTTCACTACTGATCCATCAACTCAAAATGTAAAAGAACTCACAGCTTCATATCTTTTTTTACGTATTATATTTATAATATTGTATCTCAGTCGAATAACTCAGTTATATCACTAATAAGTGCACTTGCCTACATAAAAGCAGTAGAAACGTCCAAACGGCGATCTTTGGTCTGAATCTATGGGAACTACTGCTAGCTACTGCATCTGAAAAGAAATTAATTTGTTACAATCACTATTAACCTAGGAATAATCTAAAATCAATTATTTATTCAAGAGGCCTTCGCTAACGAAGTTACTATTACATAATCTGTGTTTATGAATAAACTGTCTCTAATCACAGCTCTATTACCAGGCCGGAAGGTTGCATTTACTGAAAAGAATTTGTAGTGAATTTGGTAATTATCTTTTTATGATCTGTATTCTGGACTAGTTTATCGATTCGTTAACTGATCATAGTTAAAATCATCACGGTCTATTGCCAAAGAAATACACAAAAAATTTATGTAACGCAAAGGGTGGGGCCTCATTAGTGCGTTGCGTCGTCGCATCGGATCGACGCATTATATGCCACACACGAGAAGGCGACGCACGCCGTTGTAGCGTAGCGTCTCAGAGTGTGAGAGTGATATCCAGTCTTCCGGCGCTGTCAAATAAAATGAAAATCTAGGAAAGTCGGGAAAAGCAACTCTTTTGCAGGCGAATCTGTCCTTATTGACTTAAAAACGTTATTATTATAATTGGTTATAATTAAAGGTTGAAATTTAAATAACATTTAAAAATAATAAAAGCGTAACGGAAACTACTTGTTATAAACAAAAGCCATATGCCAACAAAATTTTTGGGCCAAACACGGACAGCGACGCCAGACTGGATATGATAAAACAATTAAATTAAGAACTAAATATACGTTTAAAAAAGATTTCATCTCAAAATATCAATAGGTACAGTATATTATTAGTACCAACATAATTTACCATTAATGAAATATTTCATTTGATTTCTTCAAGCTTTACAAATATCAACCGTTGACTTTCAGCGACTTAATAAAATTTCCCCATTCGAAATTAAATTTGTAAAGGATGTAAAAAAGAAAAACGAACGATAAAAGTCCTTAAACTTTCCATTAACGTAAGAAATTAAATGAAAAATCTCATTAATTTAACGAAGCCTCTAAAACATGACGAATTCGCGAATTATTTTAATTTCAGACAACTTACAAAAGGTAAATAAGCTGGCATCTTTACCTTCTGAGAAATATCTTTTCACAGTGAAAAAAATATTTATTTTCATCATAATAAAGGAGCATCCTTTTGACTAGAGTTTATCCGCGGAGGACGGGAATACCTTACCTGCGAGATATCTGGTTTTTGTGATCCCTAGGAGGGATGTATAAGAATTTATATCTCCCGGAGCTCCTAATATTATTTAAACGACGAATGATGTTCTTTCTACCTCATCTTTTTTATTTTGAGATGTATTCGTATTTCACAATATAGTCTAATCTTACGGAATACCTAAATAAATAACACCGCAAGATCGTAAAACCTTATATTTGTTGCTTTGCCTTTTGTCAACCATTTTTCGGTCCCCAATAATTTTCTGGGGCCAGATTCAAATGCAAATTGGGACTGTGATAACGTTTTAGACCTTGGTTATACTTTACCCGAAACATAATGGAAGTTGCTACACAAATTTGAACAGTATTTAATAAACAAAGGAGTGAATTTGGAATTGAAATTAAATTTTAAAACATATTGAATGTTACAGGAAATAATATTTTAGGACAAGTGTCGTTGTATACCTTAGCAAAAATACATACACACATATATCAAATAATATATAAGTTCTTACAGTTAAATAGCTTATTGTCAAAAATCAGCAGAACCCTGCCAGCATAAAGCTACACTGCACATATAACAGAGGATCTCTGGGTATTCTGGCATTAGTGATGGTACAATAAGCTTTGAGACTAGGAAAAATTTAGTTGAATTAACATTGTCATAAGTGCCTTACCAAGGCCTAAACTACAGATTATAATAATAGTTACTACGTAATAAATACGTCACACTCTTAAGTGAAGTACGCTATTTTGTGCTAAATTGCGTTACTGCTAAAGTTCACACGACTGGCAAATTGGCTAGTTCAATCCAAACGCACCTACGGCTCTTAATCGCGCTTCATTCCGCACTCTCTCTTGAATACAACAAGATTGTACAGACTTGTAACAAATTAAATACAATACGTGCGACTAGCGCTAGCGTGCGAGCCGAGCGTATCTAAAGTGTGGAGAGCGAGCGACCCCCCTACCTAAACTAGATAAATGAGTTTTAAATTTGAATTTGATCTCCGTGCCGTTGTGTTCTAGCAGTTTCAATTGAAAACCAGATGCCTTCTGGACCTTGTAATAGGTCGCCAATATATTGGAAGTCCCAATACTAATGTCTGTAGACAGTCTGCTAGCTGGTCAATCTTTATCATGTTATTTTTTCGTATGTATAGGCTTGTGTTTAGCCACACTCACCGTATTCAGTGATGATGTGATCGAAGATGGCAAGCGCACAAAGCCTAGAAGGAAACTAGCTCTCAAGTGTCGCTGTCAGAACTAGGTGTTGAGCTTGGCTTGATAGATTTTTAACTTGTAGTTGGTACTACCACCGTACTATATGGTTTCCTCACAATATTGTTCTTCACCAAAAGCTCACACTCATTATAAGATTCTAGCTCGACCTTTGTCACGGCATTCGACGTCACTACCACTGAGCTATCATCGTCAAAAATATAAAAAAGTACTTACTATTTTTACTAAACATATAAGATGAAATATGCGGTCGGCTCGCGACGTACAACCGCACTGACATGCTGCGCACGTGTGGCGGTCGCGTGGCGATAGTGGCGCGACACCGCAAAGAGAGGTACCCGCGTTGCGTAGGGTAGTCGTCCGGGAACACATGGAGGGTTCTCCAGGAGGCTTGTAGACCGTCCCCGTCGGCTCCTGAGACGTGGGTCTCGCCGGTTATTAGTGGGTCCTGGGAACAAAACAAAAATGTTTTAGACGTCGTTGGATTTTGATAATCTATCTATCCGGAGCCAAAGGAAATTAGCGCGAAAGCCACAGCAACCGGTGGTGCTACTGTCGCCAAAAACTAATCTCAAACGTACGTACGCAACTCCACTTAAAAATAATTACTAACTATAAATACTGTGCTGTCCACAAACTAAGGGCAGGCGACTTAATCCTACTCATATAATAAATGCAAAAGTTTGCGAGTAAAAAATAAGATAGAAATATCATACTTTAAGTTTGAGGTCACTTACATTAATAATAATAATTTCTTTATTGAACATTATACATGGGTATAATAAAATTGATAGCCCTAGTTCCTAAACTAGAAATATCTGTATCTTAGGAGCCTAGTGCCTTCCCATACAGTGATTTTATAATAAAACATTAGTGAACAATGTAGAAATTATGAACATGACATTTTCTTTTATGTTTATTTTAAATACAGTTTAATTTAATCTACGTGGTAATTAAATAGACAATCAGAAGCTACGGGCAACATACTATAAGTTGGTAAAATCAACGCTGGATTGCAATGCCGGGTACATACAAACACCAGGGAAGCTTGGCCAATGTTTGCTCATTTTGCTGCAATACCTGATATTCTAGTTCATGTTGATTGTATGCATAATGATATAATACGTGCGTGAGTCTGCAGGATAAACAGTGTTTCACGAAACCTTAGTTCTACCACTTTAATTTGGTTACTGTTTGGTTTTTTTTTTTACTATGTAGGCCTGTGTTTGATCACAATTTCACCATGGTCAGTGATGATGTGGCCGATGATGCTAAGCACACAAAGCCTAGAAAGGAACTGGCTCTCAAGTGCAGCTGTCGGAACACACCGAAAGGTGCTTGGCGACAGATTTTCAACTTGAGGGTGGTAGCCAGTCAGGCGGGTACTACAAAGTAGGTATCCTACCATCGAAAAAAAACGTTTACTAAAAAGTTACTGATTTGTCATAAAATACCCTATTAGAAATACAATGTTTTATTCACCACTATGTATAAGTATCCAAATTGATCCCACCCAATTTAAATTTCAAACAGTGACAAACCCCAGAAATTCTCATTACACTGGACAGAAAACCTAATAACTCCAGTGTCACAAGACCTTGATCGATTCTATTCTATACTGTGACACCTACAATAAAGATGATGGATGCATCCACTATGCATAGTGCGGTCCAAGCTATCTATATGCAAAACATTATCTAGATAGTGGTCATTGGTGAAATTGCTCTGTCGTGACCACTGTGACGTCAGAGACAAATGTGCTGCAGTTGCCAAAAATGTTTTGGCTGTATTTTAAAACAATATATTTTTACGGCATGCGTGACGTAACGCTGTGGCTGTTTCAATAACATGTTCGAAAGAGTGTTTTGAAAGTGCCTGTCTGTTTTATACGTCAGGGAAGATATATAGTTGCTCTAGAATTGGAGTAATCAAGAAGAAATGTTGGGAATTCAGTTTTTTTTTTATTATTTACTATATATACAGTACCAGCACAGTGTCAGTGTTTGAACACAATCTCATGATGGTGAGAGGTGGCGAGCCAAAGGTAATATACCTTATGAAGATTGTAGCACACATATCAACTTGGAATAGGATCGCTAACGTATCAACTCGAGCCGTTTAGTATTTCTTGTCACTACTACAACGCACACTAATCAAAAACACGCAAAAACTACTGAACGGATTTGGATGAAACTTGGCACATACCATGGAATATCTCATAAATCATAATCTCTTTAAGGCTTTGTGTGCTTACCACCATCAGCCACATCATCACTGTTCACGGTGAGATTGTGGTCAAACGCAGGCCTATGCTTATACATAGGAAACTTTATATCTCAGAAAAACATAAGAATCCTCACGAAAGCAAGTAAAACCGCGAGGCGGATGCTAGTAATCTATATCTGTCCAAACTTTATCACTAATGTAAGCGCGGTCGAACCTCGTCTATGGTACGTTAGGCGCGATGGGATTAGCCCAATGATGTGAACTTCCACTGCTAATGGTGCGAAAGTGATCGGCTGATACTGATGCTATTTTCGAAGAGTCCCGCAGACAGGTGAATGACCTGGCAATTGGTTTGAAAATAGCTCTTATGAAGGATACATTTACAACAAAAGCTCCAGCCCTGATAAAGAACTTATGAACGTCATATTTGTCTTTTCTACCGGTGTGTTCCGGCAATTGCTCTTGAGAGCCAGTTGCCTCATTTGCATTGTAACAGGTCGGCAGCACAACCTACTAACATTATAAATGCGAAAGTTTGTGATATAGTATGTATGTTACTTCTTCACGCTCAAATGGCTGGACTATGGAGATAGCTGACACCCTTGATTAACACATAGTTTTTGTTTGTTTGAACGCGCTAATCTTTGGTGTTACTGGTCCGATTCGAAAAATTCTTTCATTAATAGGAAGTTACATTATTCCCAAAGGTACTACTAGCTAGTAGCTACTTTCTTACCCGAGAATGCCAGTGAAGCCGCTGGGAAGCTAGTAATAAGAGCCGAATGGAAGAACTTTGAAGTGATTGAAAACAGGCAGATAATGATGCATGAGTTCAGTACCATAATCATAACACTGCAAATCATTCTTCATTATTTCTTCTAGGAAACTCCGTAATTAGGCTAACAGGATTTGCAGGCAAAGTTATATCTCACGATTCCCAATTTATTTCCTCAAGAAATTATAGTACCAAAGAATATATTTATAGAGTAACAAATACAAAATAATATAATATCATTATTCCAACGTTATTCTACATGAATATTATTTTTCGATTTATTACTTTTTCAGTATGTTTTCTGTCTTATATCGTTTTTTTTATTTCTAGTTTTCATGGGCCTAATTTCATCAAAATCATATAGCACTAATCCCCGGGGTAAATAGGTCAATTCTCTATTAGTAAGAAATTCTGTCAGATACTCATACTTACGCCGTGGATTAGTGCTTACGACATTTGTGATATTGGACCTTAATAAGACATATAAATTCTATAGATTTAAACCAAAAAGTAATTTAAGTAAGAGCTTTAACACATTTTCCCATTTTCAATATTTTATTTGTCGGCGTCAGCGATAGCCAAGCGATACCAACATCACGTATAGGGTTCAGTGGTATCAGGATCCGATTCAGTGGACGTAGTGCAGACAATGTAAACAATGCAATACCATCGCTTCGGAACAGTCCCGTATGAGGAGAAGAAGCGACGCAAGAAACTCCTCATGGGCCCGATAGATTTATTGTAGCAATTTGACAATTAAATAATCACTTTAATTACACGTACAGACTCACATTAAGGTAGACTTCAGTATCAATTGAAACAACAGTTACACCGACGTGTGTACAACTCGAGAGCTCGTGATAAAGTGTTCCATCCGCCCGTAATGATCTTACCCACATTAACTTGTATCATAAACTATCATTCAGTCATAGGTTATTCATTCACCGCAAGTGTTGCCACCATTTCAACAGACACCTCCACCATGATAATAAATTGAGCCAATCGAGTCGGACAAACAACCCTACTCTCCGACACGGCCATCCTGCGATTCACACGTCCTCGTGTGATAAACTCCATCACATGTACCTGAAACCAAAGAAATATAGCACAGCAACTGAACATTTCGCTCGGCCATTCCTGCCTAAACATTCGAACTGTTTTTCTCTACTGATCGTTTCAAATTGATCATCGTACCAACACGAACTCGTACTAACTACCACACCACAATATGGTTCCTACTGTATACTAATCTCTTAACTTTGTTAGGTAAACTACCCTCTACAACTTTCCAGCAAATAGTACAATAATCAACCGCCACGATCGACATTTAAGATTAACGAGAAAAATACCAGAGTCACACACCATCTCATCATTCAAATTAACTACTAACTTCATTACACTTTAAATCTCACGAGTAGACCATCTAACGCCACGGCAACCACAGCCGAATAGCAATCACATTGCTCTCTCATACGCGCATTCATCACTCCATGAATCGCCAAGTGCGTCACCCGATGACTACACATTACGGTCTGTTACGACCCCGACCTCCGCCAAAGCTAAACGCGCATCGCGCACCCATGGGTTACTTGAGTTTTCTCAAGAGACACCGATTTCCACCGGGCTACGATTACATAATAACTAATGGCATGGTCGACATTCTACTACGGCCGATAGGTTTCTTACTCGAGATTCCATCATCACTTAGGCATGCTCTTCAGCATCAAAATCATTATCAACAAAAACTGGTACGTGACCCACTGGCATCTTCCTTTACCTATCTTGAACGTAATTGTAGGTACGGTTACAGTTAAAAGCTTTCAGGGTATAACGATCACCGTTCAAAATCTCAATCATTGTAAACGGATCTCTATATTTTGGAGGTAAGTTGGTTTGACTACAATAGAGCAAGGTTTTGAATGCAAACCTGGTATTTTAATAACTTTCATAATGTGACTGCTTTTTAAGTTTAGTTTTTTTTTCTTTAAATTTTAAGTTATCAAATTGTAATTACAATCATGTACAAACTAAAAAAAACAATAAACTGGTTTATAGAACCTCAATAATGTTGTATCACTTGACCAGCGATACAAATCTTTTTATTTTTTATTTTTCTTTTCTTTTTGCATTTTCACTTGACCAGTGTTTTTTTTTGTCATTACTTGTCCAGCAACGATTTTAGAAGTCACTTGACCAGCGAGCTTTCTAAAATTTTACGCTTAACCAGCGATTTCACTTTACCAGTGATTTTCACTTAACCAGTGATAGGATGCATAGTTAGATGCGCATCGCGCACTCTTCGGTTAGACCGGAGCTACGACTACATTCCAACATATGCAGCTTGAAGTTATATCAACCAGTTTTACTTCAGGTATCATGATTTATCATGTTTGCCCTCAACACCCCGCTCTTTAGAAACATTTTCATTATTTGACAGTATGAGAAACCAAAGATCAAACACTAACCAGTGTGTAAAACATTTTAAATTACCAGTCGAACCACTACGAATAGCTTAACCGACGTTATAAAATTATTACATCACAACCCGGTATTTCCCATTAAACTCTTACTACACTCTATAGTAAACTATCGTTTTGAAGTTTCACAAAAAGTTGCCGATTTGATACGTCATCGCCTATTATATTCCGCGTTCATACTCAGGGTTACTCGTGATCGACACCCTATCGTCTACGGTCATCCCTGTGATTTGAATACACTGTGTATTGCACAGCAGATAACACTCACTTAATCGATTCAATCTAGCTAACCGACTAGATTTCAACACAAATTACAAGTAACCATTGTCCATCGTACCTTAGGTACCCTCGTATTATCAAACAACATGAAATCGACTCACCAGATATCACTCAGGTCGTTCGCACACCCGACGCATCAGTTCCAGACTTCATCAATTTCCCAACATAAGATTGCGATCATGTACGTAGCACTTGAGGTAGGTAGTCAAAATCACGTTTTCGGGGTTTTCAAGCAAGTGGTATTTTCAATACACGTCGCAACAATCTGATTATAGTTTTCACGTTTCTTGCTTTCTTTTTCTTTCGTTTTATTTCATTGCCTGTCTTTATCCCGCTTCTGATGTCGGCGTCAGCGATAGCCAAGCGATACCAACATCACGTATAGGGTTCAGTGGTATCAGGATCCGATTCAGTGGACGTAGTGCAGACAATGTAAACAATGCAATACCATCGCTTCGGAACAGTCCCGTATGAGGAGAAGAAGCGACGCAAGAAACTCCTCATGGGCCCGATAGATTTATTGTAGCAATTTGACAATTAAATAATCACTTTAATTACACGTACAGACTCACATTAAGGTAGACTTCAGTATCAATTGAAACAACAGTTACACCGACGTGTGTACAACTCGAGAGCTCGTGATAAAGTGTTCCATCCGCCCGTAATGATCTTACCCACATTAACTTGTATCATAAACTATCATTCAGTCATAGGTTATTCATTCACCGCAAGTGTTGCCACCATTTCAACAGACACCTCCACCATGATAATAAATTGAGCCAATCGAGTCGGACAAACAACCCTACTCTCCGACATATTCATTTATTTTAGTTTTACAGCATAAATAAACATAAATATGTAGATACCTGTAAAATATGAAAGTTATTCAAAAGTTCTCACATAATTAACATAGAAGTAAAATTTATTTTTATTAACCCAGAAAGAAAGTGGACAGCGCATAGGTGTAAGAATACAGGTCAAACCAATGTAAACTTAGATACCTAATATATTTTTAATAAAATTAATGTAGGAATTCGAGAAAAGTTAAAATAACCGTATTAATGGTAGCGTACCTAATAAATCAAATAAAGGAGGACATTCTAATAAGATCCATTGACAATTTCAGAATTAATGACAAGCCGGAATCCGAATAAGAAGATAATAGAATAAAATCTCTGGATATTATTATATTTGTAAGTGAAATGGTGATGATAGAAAATTAAACATGAGATATTGTACGAATCAATATTTGTTTCTCAAACGTCTTAGACGAAAGTAATTTTCTTGTTGGACCGTCTCAAAGTTAATGAAATTCATGCGTTAGCATAATAAAATTTGTATTTTAACTTCTAATTGGTTTTTGGTATCGAACCTTTAGGGAGCTTGTAATTTTACACGCGTACTTAAGTTTAGAGAATATTTGGACCGTATTGATTTCTGGTTTTTAAACGTTTTTTTTAGGGTTCCGTACCCGTAGGTATTACTAAACTTCCGCAGTCCGTCCGTCCGTCTGTCAGTGGGCTGTATGCTGTATATCACCTTTAATTTTTAACCCGTTGAGAGTGGTGAGATAAGGGGATACAAAAATAAACGTGATTTTTCGAGGTTTTTTACTCCACTAACAATATGTAGCTATATCTCATGAACCGTTACAGGTAGTGGAAATTTTCACAGAATGTCTATTTTCTATTGCTGCTATAACAAATAATGGAAGTAAAATAATACGTAACGGAACCTTTCGTGTGCGAGTTCGACTCGCACTTGTCATTCATTAAAATCTGCTCAGCCGTTGAGTAATAATGAAGAAACATAGGGACGAATATACATACAGACAAACACATAACCCTCCATTTTCGACTTCGCCGCAGTCGGGTGACAAAAATGCAAGAGCTCAAAGATCTTGGCGGGAGAGCCATTGTTATCAAATGCCTCAAAGGCACATTTCGTATTCAGCCGGCACCTAAGTTATCTGCCCTCACGACTATCTCGTCTGTTCGACTGCCATCTGATAGTCGTGGTGATAAATGGTTGAGAGGCGTCGATGTAAATCTAACTCTGATACGCGCTAGTAAGTTATATTTAAATGAGAATCCAGCTGTTTTGGATACATTAAAACTTTCGGCGATTTGGAAAATGTGTTATTGATCGGCTTTTTGTAGGGCTGATAATGCGCGAGTGATAAGTCTGGTGTAAAGTCTTATCCTAAGGGTGGGGCCTCATTAGTGCGTTGCGTTGCGTCATTGCAACGGATGAACGCATTGTATGCCACACAAAGGCGACGCACGCACGCAGCGTAGTGTCTCAGAGTAGATTACAGCGCATTACCCTCCCCCGCTTCATCTCTCGATCCGTAGTAGACGACCGCAACGCATAATGTGGCATGCCACTAAAAATATATGTATAAGGCCTATCTCTCTGAAATCACGGCGCATACGACTTTTTGGTCGCGAAAAAACTACACCTTAAAACATTCTAGCGCTACGTGTCTAAACTGTCTGGTTAAATGACTAATTATTGTTTCAGCGCTGCAGCGAATATTAACAGAATGGAGCATGACATTTGCTTACGACAGCTTCTCTATGCGTAGTTAATATACCTCAGTGGTTTCCTGAAAAGATTTTCATTATTTTTTTTTCACATTATTAAATAACCTGGTAAAAGTTTCGATTCTTTTATTCGTAGCAACTTAGCTGTTAGTAAATTGTTCCTAAGTTTAGTCTGAGTAAATTAAGCGTGTGTTCGAACGCCAACTGCCCAGAGTACAGGTCAAAACATGTTTGGGGTTTCTAGGTAATTCGATTTATCTAGGCTATTAAGTGACTTAAGTCACCTCTAGTGCTAGACGAGGTCTGGCATTCATTCAACGAAATAGGTTTCTAGCGGTAGGTATATCATATTAGTTTCCTCTCTACAGCAATGTGCCCCGCCCACTGCCACTTAAGTTTGACAATTCTTTATTGAATGATTTGGAATAAACTATTTAAAAATACTTGCAATGAGTTCATTTAATAAAGACACTTTTGAATTTGAATTTGAAACAAAAAGATTATACAAAATATTCGGCCTCAAAGGAATAAAGAGATAGAATTATTCCTACAGAATCCACCTTAGATTTTAATCTACGAAATGGCAACAAAATAGCTCGGCAATCTATCTCTTGGACCGATATATTGTTCCTTGCTATACGTATTGATGGTCTGGGTTTATCGAATAGCTATAAACTGAAGGTAAGTTGGGTTTTTTTTCATATTACGTAGTTTTATACGTTTGTAATATAAAGAAATGAACTGGATATCGGAATGAACTTTTGTTTTTATAAAATTATTCACTCACTGAGCTTATTTTAGTTATTTATTATTCTAGTGTGATCGCTAAGCTGCTTCCATCATCAGACAAACGAAATTAAGTTCCATCATGTTACATCTCTTTTTTATACACGTTATTGAAGAAGGATAGGAAATATTTAAAGGTGTGAAGTGACCTATAAAGATGGCCTGTATATTAACGACCGAACTAATTTTAATGTTTTTTTGATTTTAGTAACAGCGGCACATTTTTTTCTTTTACACTATCCTGGGTGTCTAAAAAGGTCGTTCAAAAAATATTGCTTGAAGAAAATCATTTCTTAAATTTGCAGCAGACCAATGTTTTATGGTGAAAATGTAACTTATTTTAATCAAATAATTGCAGTATCATTTTCGAATTTGACAAATCTTAACATAGTATAATATGGTCCGCTATCTGTTCGCTTAGATATTTTAAACTACTTAACGGATTTTAATGCGGTTTTCAGCAATAGATAGAGTGATTCAAAAGGAAGGTTTATCTAATATCTTTAAACGAGTGATTCTTGTATATTTATATATATAAAATCTGAATCTCGGAAACGGCACCAACGATTTTCATAAAATTTTGTATGCAGGGGGTTTCGGGTGAGATAAATCGATCTAGCTGGGTTTCATTTTTAGAAAACCGTCGTTTTAAAAAAAAAAGAATTATGTATTGTATAATACATGCATATTATAGTACAGAAAAGCCAAGAAAAGCCGTGCGAAGCTGGGGTGGATCGCTAGTTGCTTATAAAAAATAATCTATTGTAAAATTGAAAAAAATGTATTGCCATAAAAATCAATAAGTGTTTATTACCTAAACTAGTTTTTTTATATATTATTCAAATCTAAAATGAGGTCAATAATAACTACCAGTAGAAATAAAATGGCAGCAATATTTTGAGCTGTCAATTTTAGTATCTATCTCAATACACATAACATATAAAGTAAGATGGATGTGTTACAATGTGGCGAATAAAAATGAACGTAATTTACCTTACTTTACTAGACAAATGGCGTAATATCGCACAAGAAGAAATAGGGTATAATACTTTTACATTATATGCCAGACATTTTTTTTTCACACTCTCAATGACACTTCTAATACCGTTTTGAATCATACACACGCAAGTGAGATAACGGTACTACCGTTGGATTATTTCTACTATCAAGAGTACTGTCATGTTACGGGCGAGAGCAGTGGTCGACGATACAAAAACAAATCCCCATTGCTGTTCCTGTAGTAAAGTTTCCTTCTAGGTTTTGTATTGGTATAATGCTTCACCATCGGCCACATGATCACTGACTATGATTGTGTAAAGGGTATTTATTTTACACTAGCTTCCCCGCCCCACGTTTTTGGGATGAACTCAAAACTCATTTATTCAGTTAAGGCCCTAATAAGGCACTTATGAATGTCAACAGTTACAGTTTTACAGTAGACTCTACCACCGGTTCCACATACACTTAATCTCAGAAGACTCCGGCAAGAAACTCAGCAAGGCTTCTTTTTTTATGGATCTTTCTTTTGAATTTATATAAGTAATAACAGTTTTAAATATACATAAACTTCATACAATTGTCACTTGTGGAGGGGGCTGCAAGTGCAGAGAGAAGCTACTACAACCATGTATTCTTGTATTCTATGTAATTAGCCACCTTATAGTAGGCCTTGTCATATATGCCTCTTTGAATCTATTAATCCAGGGTAGGACAATCTATGTCAAATCAAAATTCGTTCAGCAGTTTTTTTGTGAAAAAGTAACAAACGTCTTCAAATACAACCGTTTACATTTTGATAATGGTAAGAACTAGTTTACGCTTCGACGATTTACCCACATTATAAAAAAGAAGCCGATGTTATTCTTAGGCTTATATACTATCTCTACGCCAGAAATCACGTCGATCCTTTACTTCATTGCTGCGTAAAAGAAGGACAAACTAACAAACACTTTCACATTTATTAGTAAGTGTAATAACATTATGTCTACTTTGGAAGAGGATGCCAAATTCAATTTGATTTCGTGTAGGAAGTTACGTGTGCAATCATTATTATCGCGTTTTCATCTTGCCTAGTCACGCAACTAAGATAATAAACTTGTCTAGATAGAGAGTTCGTGCGTCTAAACGGCGTAAAAATTGGCGAAATATCATATAAATAGGTTGTTGCAACTTCCAACCGCTCAGTGGTGACAACTGTCATTGTGTTATACCTAAACACGTATTCTGTCAAATGCTGCGCCGAATAGGCTTCAGATTATAATTTTCCCCTACTTTTATGGGAAATATTCAAGATCTGGTATCACTCAGCATGCCTGAGTGACGCAGCGTGCTTATCAAACAGCAGAAAAATCTGCAGAGCGATTTTGTAACTTGATTCCGATTACGATGGCTCTCGTACCTTATCATCTTATGATGTTGGTATTGTCTATCTTAGGTGAACAACAACTAAACAGGGATTGTAATTAGTTCTCATAATAATTAATCATTTGAAATTAGTCATAGGAATAAAAAAAAGATAGACAATGCCAAAAATAAAAGACGATTACGAGACAGTTACACAATCGCCCTGCTGCCCTGTTATTTTTGTGATTACAGTGCAACACTATCTAGACAATTTTATTATCTAAGTCACGCAATTTCTGGGAAATATCTATTAACGCCTACAACACAATATACCTACAAATAATATGTTTTAGTTGTTTATTAGATTGATTCGCGGAAATTGAATATAGCTACTCGTAGTTCCAGAAGGCCGACTTTGAAAAACGATACGCGCTAGTCCAATCATCGTTGTCAAATTATTAGCCAATAGAAATGCACAAAATTTACGTGTCGTCAGTTTACTGCAATTTTATTGGTTAATAATTTTTGCAAGGATGTTCGAACTATCGTTTTTCGGAGTAGGGCCTAGGGGTCTTAAAAGGCCACTCGATTAATATTGGTAAATGCATTTCTCGAATTTTAAATATTACACTTAAGGTCCGCGTTTTTGTCTTCATTGTCTATTTTATTTGAAATAAAAAATCAAGATTTCAAATTCTGAACTACAAACTAAAATAATTTTCAACTGTCTAACTATCATGTTTCATGAGAGCAGCGGAGTCTTAGTAATAGGGTCCCGTTTTACGCTTTGAGTATGGAACCCTAAAAACTACTGTTTGTAAGTAACAGAAATAGAGAAATACGTCAGCAAATCCAATCATTTTGGTCGAAATTATTATTCTACATCCTCATACATAATTAGCCCCAAATGACACAGTTCGTCGCTGATGAAATGATGAAGCTTTAAAGCATATTACGGAACATGGAATAGCTGTGGTTACATTGCGCTAATGAGAATCCGCCATAACAGGATATGGCCGCCGGTTTACGTAGTTTCAATTGAAATTAACAAACTCAAGTGTAAATAATAAGTTTATCTCGGAAACTTATTGGTATACTATAATTAGTCTTAGACTACTATTATTTCAGAAAAATAATAAGAGTTCCACGCAGATAAAACATATCCCGGAACGTGGAAGAAACCGCGGGGTTCATCTATACTTCTATACTAATATTATAAAGAGGAAAGATTTGATTGTTTGTTTGTTTGTTTGCATTGAATAGGCTCCGAATCTACTGAACCGATTTGAAAAATTATTTCACTAATAGCAAGCTACATAATTCCTGAAGGTTATAGGCTACTTTTTATCCCGGGAACGCGAGTGAAACCGCGCAGAACAGCTAGTTTATTAATAATAATAAAATTTATTTCAGGCACAATTTGACTATAATATCTAGTATAAGAAATGTCCACAGACGGCGATGATCTCTTACGTCTAAATGGGCCACCTGCGTATTTAACGACCATTGGAATGGAATGGAAGTTTCTGAAAGAAACTATAAAACTGCACTGTTTTATTAGTTTCTTTCAGAAACGTTTTCCGCGCGGAAAGTTCCTTCGATAACTATACGAGAATTGATGATTCTAGATTAAGTTTTTCTCTGCATTGTTTGATGGAACCAGAAAAACATGATATGGCGAGATTAGCGTAATAATTTTGGAGCTTAGCGTTCACATCCTCATCCTCGCATTATGGATGTTTTATTGCAGTAATATTTTCACCGAATGTTTACTAAAAGAATCACAGCTTGGTTATTTTTGGTGACAGTGCAACCCAGATAAAAAAGTCTCAGTGAGACTTATAAAATAAAATAAAAAATTAAGTAACAAATATCAAAATCTGTGCAGTGGTTTTCAAGTTAGGAGGATGAAGGTAAAGGAGGTATAATACAATCAATTACTTTTTACTTTATTTATTTGTTTTTTTTTACGTTAGTCTGATACTTTAGTGTTAATTTTGAGTTTCTTGGAAAAGAAAATACCTCGTACATCGTATATACTTCATAGGAAAATCGTTCTCAGAAAAAAAAATTTTTTTCGAGCCCAATATTGATGATTAAAAAAATCTGTTTGTCATTAAAAAACCATCTTTATGATTTATTTATTTTATAAGTTTTTGTTTATTATCTTTCATACTCATTTACAGTATTTCTTTTTTTTTACTTATGTTATTATAATTGTTAATTACAAAAGCTGTTTGTAAGAAAGTAGTATCAACTCTGCATTAGGCACGCCTACCTGCTTGAAGGCATTCTATTATAAAAAATAGAACCCTCTAGAAGTTATAAATGTCATTAGATTTCATAAAACTTAACACCCAAATGAAAAAGTTTTCATTCAATTGATTTCCACGAAAATATTCAAACTATTTTTAATATCGCGTCTGTGTCAATCCAAACCGTAACATTAATAAGAATTAGAAATTAATTCCGATGTCCTGACACGATTGCTACAGTGAGGTTTAATTTCCGTTATGGGGCCGTCAGAGGCCGAGCCCTTTCCTAAATCTGCACAAAGGCCCCGCTTTGAAATTAATGAGATTTTTTGATGATTAGCTGTTTTGCATTCTATTAATATTTTTATAGAACCCATTTCTTTTCGGACCTTGCAAGATTCTTTGCCACGATTTACTCCGCTGATGGTATAGTGACTTGGATTTTTGATGCTTACGGTTGGGTACTTATCTTTGCGTTCTAAAGATCAAGATATTACGTCTCATTATAAAATATATGTTTAGCCACGCGGTTTCAACCGTTATCCCTTATTATTTACTTATTTCGTCGACTATTATTTGTTTCTTTTTTCTTGTCATTGGCCATTAATATTTATCATTGTCTTTCTTCCTATTTTACTACCTTAGGAGTCGATTTTAGAAATATAATTTCTTAAAGCATATCTTCCCTTTGTAACAACGTCAATTTTAGCCTGATCCATCCAGTGGTTTAAGCTGTGCGTTGATAGATCAGTCAGTCAGTCGCGCTTTCCTTTTATATGTTTAGATTTTGACCGAGAAAGATGTAAGTGAAACAGAGTGGCACTGTTTTTCAAATATCTTCATACTTGCGAAAATCGGATAAAGGTAAAATAATACCAATACAAGAGCAAATCAATAAGATGGTGGAAGATGAAAGGGCTCAAGTAGTGACGTAAGAGCAAGATCTGAAGTGGCGTACTTGAGATACAAATTGTTGAAGAAATGTTTGATATCAAAGGATTACTTACTATACCTCGTATCCACTTATGTGCTCCTAAATTTATTTATTTATTAGGTCAGCCAACAATTGTTTACACAATACATTTTCTGAATTTTAGACATAGTTTTTACATTATTTAGTGCAACTAATTACTTATAGGGTAACACGATATGCACAATTATAGAGATGATGACTAAAAAAATCTAATTAGTCACTTAGATTATGTATCAAAAAATATCATAATAGTAGTTTATGATACTGTTGCATGATAGGGGTTATTAAAACACGAGTGTGAGTTTAAGTTAATTACTTAATAGTATCACACGAGTTTTTAATACCTAATTATGTGCAGTATCATACAGTACTTTATCTAAACTCATCTAATAATTTAATTTAAAGGTAAAAAATCGATAATATTTTGTCATAGGTTTTCATGACTTACGGGTATCGATTATTCGTCATTTCCATTGCCGCCTCCATAATTTGAGATCCAAGTTTATTTCACCTTAGTATCACTGCTATTATTCTGTCATTTTTGGCCCACAATAAGTCGATTTTATAATTATTATAGGTAATTCAATTAAATTTGGTAAACCGTTTACCAAATTTAATTGAATGAACATAATTTTTAGAAAATTATAAAATAAATTAAGATTGTAACCTATAGATGTCAAAAATAATTATTGAGTCTTACATTTTTATTACCACTTTGTCCTTGAAAACCCATAACAAATCGGAACCGCTATAGAATTGACTACGGGCCCCGTGCTTGCTTAGAGCACGATATTTATATAATTTGCACTCTGTTATCTTATTATGGTTTTTGATAGGGCTTCGGTCTTAATAAGTCTCACAAATAAAACCAATAACTTAATCTCCCAGCAAATTAAGTGTCACTTGCAATATCCATTTATGGGAGGCGATATTGATATAATAATGCTCACAGGTTATACTTTGATACCAAATATGAAAACGCACGGATCAAAACTCGCTGCGAGCACGTCGCTTCACAAAGTGAATGTCATGAAAATGTTGCAATAAAAATTCACCATCATCAGCCGAAAGACGTCCACTGTTGGATAAAGGATCTCCACGATGGCCAGTCCAGCGGTTTTCCGTGACCCTCACAAGATCGTCGATCGTCTGCCCACGCTGCGTCTTCCAATTCGTGATCGCCACTCGAGAACTTTTCTGCCCCAGTGCACGTCTGTTCTACGAGCAATGTGCCTCGCCCACTGCCACTTCAGTTTGGCAATTCTTCGGGCTATCTCATCATTTCTGGTTCTTAATCATTTCTGAAACATAGAGCATAGTCCTCTCCATTGCTCTTTGGGTGATCTTGAGCCTTCTCATGAAGACCATCCTAACGTCTTTGCTCCATACGTCATCACAAACATATTCCCAAATAAATTTTGCCTTACAGCCTTAAAAACGTGACTATTAATAATTTTATTTCTTCCGATTTGGAACAAAACTTTACGTAAACGCTCGATTATAGGTTTATCTGGCAACAATAGTATAAGTGACAGCATATTTTTGATTTTGACACTCTTTTCAGCGCCATCTAGTAAAACTTCAGGTAAGTAAGAAAGAAAGAAGTAAGAGATAAAATTTATTCTAGACAACACACAAGCTCTTTTTTATGAAAAAGCCTCAATGACATATCAAACAAAGCAATACTCAAACTGCAGGGTTCGGAAATTTGAATCGTACACAGGTTGCAATGTAATTAGAATAGTATTTTTAAGATACGATCCCTAAGAGAATTAAAAAAGGGATCATAGGATTAAACCTAGTTACATATAAAATTCATAAGGTCTTATTACATTTCAGAAGGAACCGCTATCAAATTGACGGGATACAGGAAAGAGGAGTAATTTCTCCTTATTTATACCACGACAGTTTTGCGTCACGATGTGGCGATAAAGCCATGGGAATATGTTTGCTATGAATGGTAAGAGTTCACGCGAATTTACATTTTATTATGTGAGTGTAAGATTGTAAATGTTGAATTATGTATAAAAACGTTGGGTTGAAATCTGATGTGGCGTGTAACAGGTGAGTACACCATCAAGGTTTGTGATAATATTGTTTTATATGGTGTGTTTGTGGACACTAACGAAGCGAAGATAAGAGAAATGAATCGCATCCGAATCCTAAAAACAAAATTGTGAGGTACAAGTACCTACAATAGGTATCTTTATAAATGGATTTAGAGAAAATATCAATTCACGTATCATTTTTTCTGACGTTACAAATGAAAAATTCAAATAATAATAACATAATATATTTTTTACAAATCACTTGCAAGAGAGAATGCAAAGAAAATCTTAATCTAGTATCATGATTTCTCGTATTAGCACACAACCAGTCTTATAGTAAGCGGTCACCAGCAAAAAATTCTTCACACCCTATTCAAACCCTATGCTGTATTCCCTTGAGAAAACCACTAACAGTTTTTCTCTGGTCCGAATGTAAGTAGAGTTACAGTGTTTATTTTCTCACCACGCGGCGGGCTCGTACAAAACTGCAACGATATGTGCCAGTAGTAAGCTAGGTCACCCAACATAGGTAACTAATTGGATCAGTCTAGACGCGGCTGGCTTGTACGGGCAAAATTCAATTTTGAACAACACAACAAACTTGTGATATTAAACAGAAACTGCTTCGTTATTTCCTTCAGTAGAGTATACTGAAATATTAATTAAGAGAACGCCTGTTTTACTTTTATGTGGAATGTATAATTTATTTTTTTGAGGTATTACCGCTGTTAAACGTCTTTGAGAGAAAATAATTGGTGTTTTGTAGGGTCTGGCTATATACCTAATGTAAGGACTGTTGTTTGCTAGTACGACGATATATGATAAATTATGATTCTAGATTAAATCTTTCTCTACATTTTTTGTTGCAAGAGATTTGTAAAAAATATAACTTAAACTAGATAATATGTGACAAGGAATAGTTTTTTTAACCGACTTCAAAAAAGGATGAGTTTCTCAATTCGGTTGGATGTTTTTTTTAACGTTTTTTCACGCAAACTTTTTTGCTTATGAAACGATATTTTTTTTTTTGTATTGGGTTACTTATATTTCCATAGCGGTTCAATAACAGGCATTGTTCCAATGTTAAAAGGTTTATATTGCATTAGCTTTATAAAAAACATTGTTATTGATAGCTTTGTCGTATAAACATTGTTATTTCTTACGTCCAGGTAAAAGAACCATGAAAGCTATCAGCTATCATTACTCTTATGACGAGTAAAAATTTGAGTGACTTCAAATGTCGTACAATAGAGGTTTCTAGACGTTGAGTAACGCGATCAGACGCTGACTCGACTACAAATGTTGTCAGCTAGGGTTGAACATAATATATAAATCTTTTTTCTATCACATCACTCTGACCACAGTGAGATTGTGATCAAACATTGACCTATACCTAGTATTAATATTATTAAAAACTGTAATTCCTAAGATCAATTTTCAAGTCAAGAATATTCTAAGTTATAGATACAAAAGTTCGATTTATTAATTGACTACAACAGGGGTTCCTAAACTGTGCGTCGCGACGCCCCGGGGCGTCAAGGGGCTGTCCCAGGGGCGTCACGATCCGGTATACTTACGTCAAGCTCTAAAGCTACACGCGGGTATCTTCTCTTACAAAGGATTCACAAAAAATTACAACATGTACACCTAAAGGGAGTCGCAGTACAAAAAAGATTGGGAACCCATGAAATACAATACTGACATTTCGATTAACTAAAATGAAAAAAATATCAACGTATACAAATAGCTAACAGCTTACAAATTTTAATAGAAGCTTCAAAGTGAAGATTCTATTCTGACAACGTTCGTGTTACCCTTACACGTCCTAATATTAATCCGTTACCATGACAACAGAAGCTAATTACATGACAATCTTTAGACCCCACAAATTAATTAATGAGACACCACGTTTGGTTATAATCTCGTGCTAATTAAGAGACGAGTGCCTGATTCGTAATCTCTAATTAAATTCAAACGGTATTGTATTGAATGACCTGAATGCGGGCTGCGGCTTGGCTTTGTTCGTTTATGTTATGAGCTGGCTTTTGTGTCATCTACAGATTTAACAATAATTAATAATATATTTATAATTTCTCAGCATAGAAGAACAAGTAGTACATTGATTTTTTTGTTTTCTATTTTTTTTATTAAAGGTAAGGTACAGTAACAGTTAACAGATTACAAATAACACATAAAACATAAAGAAGGAAAATTACATAAATCTGCTATCCAATAACAACTGCACACAACTTATAAATACTTATTTCACAGCTAGGACTGAGATAATTATAAACTACGTCCATAAGTATACTTATATGATAACATTGAATAATGAAATACTACATATTCTCTCTTCTCTTCCTAGTCGGACACTCTTGCCAGAGTGGTCGTGGTTATGATAGGTCTTGAGTGGCGGTTTTTGCAATCCGTCTCCATTCGGCCCTGTTGCAAGCATTGCGGGAACACTATAAGATCCGACCATCTAGTCGGAGACCGACCACGTGGTCTTTTGCCATTCATTCTGCCTTGAACTACCAAACGTTCCATTGAGTCCTCTTTGCGGGTAACATGACCAAAGAACTTCAGGATTCGTATCTGTACAGTTGATGACAGTCTTTTCCTTATCCTGAGCTCATCCAAAATCGACACATTGGTGCGGTGCGCTGTCCACGGGATCCTCAGTAGCCGCCGCCAGCCCCACATCTCCAGTGCATCTATTTTCCTCCGCTCCTTCAGTCTCAATGTCCACGTCTCAGCTCCGTAAAGAAAGATCGGAAAAACGAGGCTTCTCATAAGCCATATTATAATACATATTATAGAGAAGAAATAAAAGTAATAACAAGAAGATAAAAGTGTTATGTTATAGAACTCTCATTCCCTTGGAAAAACTATTTTACAACCTGTTGATAAGTGGTTACCGTTATGGACAATTACAACTTTTTTTAAAATAACTAAAATTAATTTAAAAAAAGCTGAGCAGAATTTCTTGAAGCATAACTTAGAACACTTAGGATAAAGATACCTTTCAAACAAAGAAAACTAAATCAAAATCGGTCCATCCGTTCAGGAGCTATGAGGACACAGACAGACACACAGATACACGGCTTTGTATACTTACCACCATCGGCCATATCATCACTGACCACGGTGAGATTACATTCACAGAAGCCACTACATCGTAAAAAATGACATGAGTGAAGAGACGACCCATAGGTGAGTGTGGTCCAAAAGTACTAGGAGGGCAGAACTAACAAGAAGATCAAATAACGCAATAAAATATGCTGAGAATACTAAAATGTTTTTCCGCTTCAAAAACACCATGTAAACAAGATCTGGTGATAGCCATCCCTGCGACCGATGTCTGCGGTCAAATTAAATGGTAATAGGATAAAATGTGACGTTGAAAACCCTAAATTCAACCCTACCGTGCAATGTGGGGTATACAGCGGAAGAGGGAATCTCAGTATTATGGGTTTATTCTGTTCACTTGAGATTCTGACTTACAATGATATGATATTAAATCGGATGATCGGATAAAGGAAACCATAGCACGGTACTTTGTAGTAGGTACCCGTCTGGCTACCTACCGGTGTGTTCTGGCATTTGCACTTGAGACCAAGTTGCCTTCTCGGCATTGTAACAGGTCGGAAACACATTGGTAATATCTCTGGTATTACAAATGGCGATAGGCGACGGTAATCACTTACCGTCAGGTGGGCCGTATGCTTGCTTGCTGCCTTAGTAGTATAAAAAAATATATTTTTTCTTATCATAATCACATGTCGAAATATATCTGTTTATCTACTCTTATTGGTATATAGAAAAGGAAAAGCTATAGCTGATATATCAAATAGTGTCTAGAAATTAAAAATAGCATAGAAATGTAAGCTATTTCATAATGTAATAAGGGTTAGTAAAACCCTAAAGGTAACAAAAGATATGGCTGGACGGCATTGTGTGAAAATACGTTTGACCAAACATTTGCGTATGAAGCCGGATAGCTTTGTTGGCAAAGGCCTTTGATATCAGTGAATGAAGCCGATATACGTCTAGTTCGGAAAGTCATTGATGGTAATCCTGAGTACGGTACATACCTCCTGACAACGCTGAGCGTAGTACGCTGAATCCTAATTAAATAAATAAAAAAAAAAATGAGGAACTTTGTGAGTGAGTACCTATGATTTTTTTCTACTTCACGCTCAAACAGTTCAAGTCATCAAGGAATAGTTGGCAATGAAAAAGCTGATAATGAAGCTAAGAATGCGACCAATGAAAATAATATCTGCAACACAATCAAATCAACTCCAGCTGAAACACAAAAATACTTAAAACATCAAATAAAAATTCTATGGGATCATTATACCACCAATTTCATTCAACTGTAGAGAGGATCAAGTAATTATTACCAGATTGCGTATTGGACACACAAATATGACACACATACACCTTATAACAAAAACTGATAAGAACAAATGCAAGTGTGGACTGGACTTGACTGTTTTACATCTTCTAGTCGAATGTGCCGCATACAATAATGAAAAACAAGTATGTAATGTACCCAATAGTTTAACAGAGTGTTTAAATCAAGATGGATATGCCCACACACTGAATTTCTTGAAAATGATTGATATGTATGATTTAGTATAAATGTAATCTATTTTGTTTGTTGTGGTCGCTAATGACCTTAGATGTTAAAAAGCGACCTTAAATAAATAAAAAAAAAAAAAAAAGAAAAGTTCTTTATTAGTTCTCTACCTATACATATATTACAGGAAAACCTATAAAAAAGTAGTATACAGTAGATATATCAGTTATGCGGCTTTCATCGTAAAGCTCTGCAAGTTCAAATATTTTTTTTATAATTCTTACCTTCGATCAAAACTATAGGTAGATTGTAGGTTTATGCCTCCTGGCAGTTCTGGTAAATAATGTCTTACACGCGAACACGTAAGACAGCTTACGTAAGCACGTCTCAAAATACCACAAAATATAATATATTATTTCGTATGAATTCTATTGGTTAAGGTGGAGG
This sequence comes from Tethea ocularis, assembly GCA_963555595.1. Taxonomy (NCBI): domain Eukaryota; kingdom Metazoa; phylum Arthropoda; class Insecta; order Lepidoptera; family Drepanidae; genus Tethea; species Tethea ocularis. Next base: position 11,615,166 of record OY741966.1, read on the forward strand.
CTTCGGTTGGAGCGCGAAATTAAAATTTTATCACGTGTTTTGTCTTAGTAAAATTTTCATGAAATAGTCGTATATGTCAGTAATATACCTTGGAGGAATATGTTGATGATTTCTTTTGATATTAATCAGTAAATATACTACCATTTTTGTCGCAAATAACATGTTGATAACTTACGACCTTTAACTGAGTTGCAATTAGTAAAACACGTGATAAAATTTGAATTTCGCGCTCCAACCGAAAGTATCACCTTAATTTGACAGCGATGATAGAACTATCGTTTATCGCTTTTCGAAGTAGACCCTCAGGGTCAGGTACTAAGTGCCAATTTTCAATACCAATCCACACCCTCGGCACTTCTTACAAGCGAACTAAATTTAATTACCTACAATTAGATCCTACGCAGAGTGTGGTAAGGCCTTTGGTCGATGGGCGCATTTTGAGCATTACACGATGTGTCATGTTTGGGTACTCTGAACCTCTTTAGTTAGGTCGGTAATACACCATTGACCTTAAAGTTTTAACTAGGCTACTACAAAAATATGTTTCATCATGTGAGTTCCTACAGCTTTAATGGAGTGCCAATTTCTTTTTTTGTTATGTTCTTATTATTTTTGTCTACATCAATTAACTACATTGTGTTCATAACCCTATTGGTGTAAGTGACAACTTAATGAAAAGTGAAACCATGGATTCGGTACGTGTTTTCGGACCCCTTAGCGATATTATTAATGATGATAATGATTTTTCAATAATTTTACGACTTTATTCCCTTAGACCCGGTTAACTAGACATACTTACGAGAACCTACATAGTAAATGTTAGAATAGTAGTGTAATTAGAATTCCAATTGATTAAAAGATAACATTTTGAATTGATACGACCAGAAGCAGTATTTAAATATGTCACTTTATAAGAAATAATAAATATTTAACAGCACCACAAATGATAGCCATACAAATAGCCATTATTGTTAAAACAATAAAACCCGCGCGCGGACGGAACTCATGACTGTTAAAATATGCGAGAGGATTTTTTTCTTATTTCCCGGTATATTGCCGCCTTTGTCCTAGTCTCCTGGGATTATCGTTGTATTTATACTGCGATGGAGAACTTTGTCGGCAATAAAGACGAGCTGAAACTGTTATAAAGTTGACCTCGCACTTGCTGTAATGCGAACAGCAAGTTTGATATTTTATAGTTTTAGTTTGTTGGAAAAAACGTAGGTTTCTGTCGGTAAAAGGGAGGACATAAAGAATGTTAAAGAATAAAATGTACATAAGATGAGACCCAAGAAGGAGAGACAAAGAGAGACTTATCTTCAGCAGTAAGAGATACTGAAAGTCAATTAAGTCGTAAAATTTGATACAAAGCAGAAATTTCATTAAGAAATTGATCGTTAAATCTTTTAACTCCTGCAAATGTCAATAAAAAACTGGCAGATGGTAAGATATCATAAAATTGCTCTGTTTTCTCCAATTTATTGCTAGCACATCTTGTGTTATATAACTCTTTGCTAAATGCTATTATGACTGAATATTGTCGCTTACCTCCTGTGGTTCAGAGTCCACGAACCAGTCGATAGTGGCAGCTGGCAGCGAATAGTCTGATGTGCAGTTTACCAAAGCTTGCTCACCAACTTGCACCAACGTTGGTAGACCCGTGATTAGAGGGTCGTATTCAGGTAATACTGTGGAAATAAATAAAACTTAAGCCGGGGTTGATTTAAAAGTCGAAAGTGATGATTAACATAAAATGTAACCTTCTTGCATTGTAATGAATAAAAATAAAAATAAAAACCATAATAACAGTATGGCGATGCCACAATAATGAGATGGATTATTTAATGAATAAAAATATTTAAAAGGTTTTTTCCTAAATCAAAATCACTATGGTACAGTATGACACAACTTAGATGTAGCATCGGCAAATCGTATATCTACACTTCACTTCCGATTTACACAACTAATAAAAATCATTCATTATCGCGCCATTCAACGTTCAACAAGATCATTTTCGCCGATCATTTTTTAACACACGAGTAATGTTGTAGGCGCACTCTTTTCGGGAACGATCGATTTTACTAATTTTGCCGTTGCTTCATCTATGTTGTGTCATACTATAAGTAATTATTGGAAAACGTTGATTTCATTGATTCAGAGCGCGTCCTCACTAGGCTCACAGTTAGCAGCAGAATGTTTGCTTCCAGTTTGCATCCCTATAATTTTTAAATGGAGTGTTAATTTCGATGGTCACAAGACGATCCCATTCCTAGTTGATAAGTGTGTTGACCTTAAACTCCACCTTATTTTCAGTAAATAATTGTATCGATGTATTCAGTATGTTTACGACCAACACATTGTCTCTGTAATGAAACATTGACTTGTATACATGAGTGGAAGTAATTAATTAATGTAAAGTTGTTGAACAATAAACAATAATAATTATAGCAGAGACGTTCTGTTCGATTATATGACGGGATAAATGCTGTATTTTGATTTATTTACATATTCATAACTTGGGTATTGTCTTAGCAATCTATGAGACATATTTGATATATCCATCTTGCGTGAGGATGTGTATGGAATTTCGTTGATTTGGAAATAAGGCAATATGTCTAAATGAAACGTTATTATAACCATATATCTAGAATATAATTGAGATAAAGTTATTCTGCTACATTTTCACCTGCTATATTATAAACTTTTCACACCAATCTACGGTTTATGTTTGTATGAAAAGTAAGTACTTTTTTCGTGATGTTTATATTATTGAGTACTTCCATTCCTTAAAGCGATTTAAAGATAAACCTGTATACAAAATAATACACAGTATATATAAAGGTACAAATATTTATATAGGCTAGCAACATTTTTAAAATAATTCTCAAGGAGATTTGACACTGCTTGTCAAAATACATGAATTTTATTCTTTGTTCGGCAATAGATGCTTCATTATTTAGATATATATGATTGTACGGCCACAGATCAAGCTAAAGATTTTTGTTGCAAAATAGCGCCTATTAAGACCGCATAAGGTGCCGCAGTGTGTAGCTTGATCTGTGGCCGTGTGTAACTATCTAGTCTTGAGTCTATAGTAATAATTGTAACTAACTCTTATGGAAATAAAATTAAACTTGTTTAATGACCCATTTAAGGCAAATTAAAAATTAAATGTTTTTTTGAGATTTAATTAAATAACCATATTTATCAAAATTGGAATGTGGACTAACAATATTTTCCGAATTAAACCATAATAATTCGGATATAGAATGTAAAATCTCCGGAGTCACTGGTCCAATTCTAAAAAGTCTTTCACAAATAAAAAGCTAGCATTATTACCGAGTGCTGTAGATTATTTAGGGAAACAGCTAAATAGCTGAAGAGCTACATCAAACCGTAACCGAGTAGCTAGGCAGAATCCAACATAGTGCAGTTTCGAGTAGGTATCAACATAAATCGTACAGTCGTGACCAGCGGTGCAATCCTGAAAATGATTACACTCAGAAATGTGCTGAGGTATTTTGCACTACGACCAACGTAACTTATTTTAACTTCTGCCAAGTTACGTGTTTAACGCCAACTTGGAATTCGGAAATACTTTTGAATTTTATAAAATAATATCAAGAAATAAGAACACTAAACATTACATTTATGTTTAATATACAAAAAAAAATTATACTGGCTATTGTAATGAAAACTTTAGACATGGATTCACGTCTTTTTTAACGTACTACTTCTCTTACTCTTCGTAGTTTTTAAAACTAACATAAAAAATTTAAAACAAAGTAGATTATTTTGAAAAAATCACAACGTTTTAACGCTGTGTGCAAAATGGTCCATGGTTTCAGTTTTTGACGATTTCACTCATAACCGGTCAAAAGATGATTTAGCTATTTAACCTAGCACATGGTCAAAATAAACAAGACGAAAAACATGGCATAAAAACTAGTTAAAACTCATCACATCACTGAATGGAGCAAATGATAATAATAAAGCAGATTTATGTCAGAAGGTTGACAAGCAGGCAAGCGGTCTACCATACCAGAGGTATTACTTATGTGTTGCCGACCTGTTACAATGCCAAGAAGGCAACTGGCTCTCAAGTGCAATTGCCGGAACACATCGGTAGGTGCTTGGCGCCAGATTTTCTAATTGAGGGTGGTAGCCACCCAGACGGCTCATTCAATCTCATTGCAATAACGTTCATAGAAAAAATATCCAAACAAACTTACCAGATAACGTCATGTTAGCAGACCTCTTATCAACAGCAAATCTAGGACCTTCACTGGATACCTCGCAGGTATACTTCCCGTAGCCACGTTCAGGCCTCACGGTGATGGCGCAGATCCGGGAGTCACAGGAACTGTTTGTGATGAGCACCCCAGTGCTGTTGAAGGCTCGTGTCTCGTACTGGAAAGAGGTAGAAATGTTGGTGATTCTGATGAGTGAGAGAGATAGAGTGAAGGTTAAGTTGCAAGGGTCTGCCTAATGGTATATGTCATAGATAAAAATGATTACAGCAGAATTGTTGGTGCCAACCTTTATAAAATAATGATGGTGCCGATTCTGTTGTTTAAAAACATAACTAATATTAGTCAAGTCTCTTTCGTGTTAAACTTTTGAAAAAAGATTCAACTTTTTTAATGCTGTCAGATTAGTCCATACCATCGTAATATAAGCATGTAAATAGTCTGCCGTTGGTGCCAACCTTTATAAAATAATGATGGTGCCGATTCTGTTGTTTAAAAACATAACTAATATTAGTCAAGTATCTTTCATGTTAAACTTTTTGAAAAAAAGATTGAACTTTTTTATTGCTGTCAGATTAGTCCATACTATCGTAATATACGCGTGTAAATAGTCGTGCGCTTAAGTTCGCGTTGAAATAGGTAAGTGATCGGACTAATCTGACAGGACTAATATATCTTGCAACTCTTTCATATATTTCTTATTAAAAAGAGATTAAATGTGTTTAATTTGTAATCAATGGAATCAGGGCCAATATTGAAATATTTAAAAATCAACCATAAAACAAAAAAAAAAAAATGACCGAAATACATAATCAAAAAATATCTCCATACAAAATGAACCCTCTCAGCAAATTGCAGGAATATTTTATCAATAGCAATTTATCTGCTTCGAATATTCTGCAACGGTACTTCAGGTAACGATTTAAAAAAGAGCACAGCAACGTGGCTCCCGGCTTGTAAGGCTCTCATTTCGACCTAATTTCTTTAAACATTTCCAACTGTGATGTACTAGTCAGCTAGCACGGAATTTTACGTACCATAATTATTTTTCCTGAAATATACAGTTTTTCTGCGGTATCACTGGCTTTAATGGGATAAAAATAGCCTATATGCTCGATAGTTGTATATTATTAGAAAAAGAAACACTTTGTAAAAATAAAACTAACAAACAAAGAATAGTACTTATTAATCTTTGGCAAACTAAATTCATGACAACATCGAATCGGCCCAATTCATTATGTCAGACGAAAGACGTCCACGGCTGGACAAACCCTTCCCCCAAGGATCTCTACGATAGCCGGTCTTACGCTACCCGCATCCCGCATTTTTGCAATACACTTCTTTTCTTTTTGGTATCACACTTTGTGTATTTTGCCAGTGTTAAGTGGAGTACGTTATGTTTTTTTAAAATCTTCATGTTATTGTGTTTATTTCTTGTCAAGCTAAGTTCAAGTCAAGTTAAATCATCTTCAAGTCACAGTCAGTCAGTTTATGTTAGGATTTAGTACAATGGTAGCCGTTTTACTAAAACTTTCAAGGACTTTTTGAGACAACTTGAAAAGCCACTATACACGTAATCATTTCATTTAACTTCACTGGTGCACTTGGACCACCGATAATATTAAATAAAATTCAAAATACCTACATGATTTTATGAAAATAAAACGAAAAAACAACGTTATTTCGCAAGTTACCGAAAAAAAAGTCCTGGAATATTAACAGAGAAGACTCCGGGAAGAAACTTAGCTTTTATTCTGTTAGACCGATCTGTACCAAATATAAAAAAGTTGGTAAATCTTTTATAATCAAAAGATTCTTTCGTTATTTTTCTTTTTCCCGTTTCTAAATATAAGTAACAGACTGGTTAATGCTCAAGTTATTTAACATATAATATGTAAACTCAATTACAAGTATTCGGATATTTTTTCCAGAAATTTCCATGAAAAACGTCGAGGGCTTTTAAATTGAATTTTTTTACATGGAAACGTAAATTATATTTCTCCAGCGGGAATTGAAACCGGAAATATAAGAGGCTTCACATATCAAAGGAAGTGTATTCGAGTTATACATAAGCCTCGTTATGCCGTTTCTTTTATTCTTATTCCGTCGTTATGTCGTTATTCTAATCCGGGAGAGGTTTTTGTTTAGCTTACTGCCTGTGGGTGGTGTTTCATAGTCTGTAAGTACAAGAGAGAATAAGTTATTGAACGCATTTCTGTTGTTTACATACTAAACAACACTTGCATTCAAAACTTAGTAGGTACAGTATGACACAACTTAGATGTAGCATCGGCAAATCGTTTTCGTACACTTCACTTCCGATTTACACAACTAATAAAAATCATTCATTATCGCGCCATTCAACTTTCAACAAGATCATTTTTGCTTTCGCCTAAAGTATTAATAAACATGGGTAATGTAGGCGCTCTCTTTTCGAATTTTGCCGATGCTACATTTAAGTTGTGTCATGCTGTACCACACTTTTAAAATTGCAATAACTTTTAAAGTAGGTACATAAGTGATATCTTCGAAATAAAAAGGATTGACAATAACGCATTTCAATGAGTTGCTCGCTTCACAAGATATTTATTATTATAATTTTTATAGTTATTTATAAACATATTTTACATAATTAGACGGTTTAAAATACTTGCAATGATTTCGTATTTAACCTTTTTAATAATTGGGCTTTCAATTGCAAAAAAAAAAATCCAAATCCGACTGGTAGATCCAGAGATAACTCATTCCAACAGAAAAACATAAGGAAGCGATAAAAGATATTAAATCCTGTCAAAATCATAATTTCATGTTTCAACAGAACTACTCTTCTTAACATCTGTAAGCCTAGTACCTTAAGTTTGCTTATACATTAGGAAATTCCTTTTAAAAAGAAAATAAAAGCAAAAATCATCATATAAAAAGGAAAGCCATAAAATTATCAAGTAAATAATATACCCAGCAGATAAGATACATTTCGTGTTTATTCAGTAAGTAGGTAGGTACTTCGCTTTGAGAAGCCCCAACTCAAATTTGCTAATGGAGTCAGGTGTTAGCTTTATGAACATTATTTTCACAGTAAATAACTTTAAAATGCTGTATTTAGTTCACTGGGGCTTATTGTTTATTATTATCCTACAGTTTTCTGAACGCCTAGTACTTTTGGGGTAATTTTAATGAGCGTGTTTACCTTGAAAAGCTTGTTTGATTTATGTTCAGGCAAATATTGCTCGAGGCAAAATGTACAACGTCCTTTTTTTGTCTTTCCAACTATTTATAAAAAAAACCGGACAAGTGCGAGTCTTGACTTGCGCACCGAGTGTTCCGTACAGATAATTTATTATGTTACTTTAAATACCATAGACTTCTTATAGATTTTGTAATCTATAGGTAAGGTCCGAAGATTTTGCGTCACCAAATACCTATGTGTACCAAATTTCAGCTTGATCAGTCCAGTAGTTTCAGAGCAAATTGGCTGTGACAGATGGACGGACAGACACAGGTCCGTTTCTTCTTTTTGAGGAACGTATCCAATTTATTTTTTAATCCGATTTGTAGTTCTTAACATTAGCGCGTTCAACTAAAAAAAAAATCAGCTTTATTATGTTGGTAGAGATATTTTTAGTGCTGCCTGTAAAGGACAATAACTAAACCTGATAGCGCATGTCAAAAATAAATCTAGTCTCTCACCTTGAAATTCCTTAAATTTTAGAAAGAAAAGCTAATTCATTTCCAGCGCAGCGTCTATGTTTCTAGATACCTATCTACTTGGACAGGACACTTTCGAGGATCGAGTGAATAAGCATTTTCTGAATAACCGTGTAATGTAACATCCTCGACTTCGAAGTTACTCGCAAAAGCGGGTTCTTTTTATATTAAAAAAACTCCCTTTTCTTGAACTCCAATTATAGTTTTTTTCTATGAAGGTACAGCTATCTGGACTATAAAAAGAATACAACGATTTTCTACAAACTTTCTCATTTTAGCTTTAGAACTTAAGCTCTTAGAAACTTCAGGAAATAAGGCAATACGAAGTTCAATGCAGCCAAGCTGAAATAATTAAACTAGTCTTAAATGTAAGCAGAGAGGTAAATTCTTTGAGCGTTGAAGTGGTAGGAAATAAGTAACTAAAATTAAAAAAAATAAGAAACCCCCAAAAGTCACTAGAAAATTGGTGATTATTTTCAAATGGCTGAGCGGATTTTCTTGGAACATAGAGAACACTCTCGATTAAGTCACTTTTCAAACAAAAAAAAAACTAAATCAATATCGGTCCATCCGTTCAGAAGCTATGATGTCACCTACAGACAGACACCTACAGATAGACACCCCGTCGTTTTTGCATCGAGGGTTAATTAGTAATTAGAAGGGATGACATTTTTGCAGGGTCAGTAACATGTTACCTTTGGGTGCCTCTGGCATTACTTTATAAGCTATATACGTATGCTTTTTAAAGTTTAAAGAAAAAATATGACATTTAATTTGACATATAACATGCCAAATAAAAATAAATCTTACTGCTTCAATACAAGGTTCATTTGTACCATCATATAATTAACAATTTTTCTTTGGATTTCTTAAACGTTAAATGTAAAATCAATCAATGACAGACTTTAAGTACATTGACATCCTTACTAAACACATTGGTGTCGATTCTGTTGTTTACGAACTTAACTAATATTAGACAAGTCACCTCTCTTTCAAGTTAATCTTATTGAAAAAAGACAGAACATTTTTAATGCTGTCAGTTTAATCCATACCGTCGTAATGTACGGGTAAAGAGTCGTGACCAATAAAGATCGCGCTTAAATTCACGTTGAAATATGTGATCGGATTAAACTGACAGGACTAAAATATCTTGCATCCCTTTCTTATATTTACTATTAGAAAGAGATATAGTGAGATTAAATTTATTTATTTCGTAAACAACAGAATCGGCACCATTATCAGAATTACTTTGGTGTTTGTTTAACCAGTGACGTCGTTTCACCTAAGCGATTGTCATCAAATATTCTTGACCGTCTAAATTGTTTGTATGTACTTGCTATATTTAATTACATTTTTACTTAGTAACAATAATTAATAATACTAATAGTGGGAAGCCACAGTGAGGGTATTCGTATGACTACAATATATAGACAAGCCAGTTGATTAAGACACAACCTATAGCACCGCAGGTCGAGGGTTCGATCCCCATCCAGGACAAACATTTGTGTGCATGAACATGTCTGTCCTGAGTCTGGGTGTAGTTATTTATATAGTATACAAATAAAAGTATATGTAGTAGGTATATCAGATATCTGGTTTCCATAGTACAAGCTCTGCTTAGTTTGGGATCAGATAACCGTGTGTGAAGAATGTCCCAGGATAATATCCCAAGAAGATGCATATACTAAAACCTACCGATCATGAAGAAAATCAAAATTTTAGCTCCTTTTAAATTATTGTGATTTTTGAAGAGTATTTTAATAGATATTAAAGTTGAAGCTTTGTTTTTTTATTCATAAGCTCTAGGAATCCATAAACAAGTTCGCTTTGTAAAAATATTATTACCATATTAATCAAAAAAGTATATTAAAATATGCTGAAATCTAGTTAACATTATAATGAACAGCTGTTTATGAATACTAATTACTAAAACTGAATAATCCTAAATCAATTAAGGTTTCATTACCAACAGATACTACAGAAGGGTGTGAAGAGATTTTTGCAGGGTCGGTAACGCGCGAGTGATACCCCAGCAGCGTCCATAGGCTACGGTAACCACTTACCATGAGGTGGGCCGTATGCTTGTTTGCTACCTTTATACACGGCCAAGTGATCCCAAAATAAGCACCAAAAACTATAAAATAGTAGGTATTAGAGTGCAGTTTCGCCAACGAACTTAAACTAAAAAAAACTTATTTTGTTTTTTTTTTTATTATCTATTTTTAAAACATTAAAAAAACGTATGCGACTGAAGTCATATTGTTTGAGCATTTCCAGAATAGACCTCTCTACACATTTTTATGACATAAAATAGCTTTTAAAATCCGCCGCGTTCCACTTTCCATCATTTAAAATTCAAACAGTTTTATTTCACTTTGTTTTTTTTAAAAACAGAACACGCTCGAACAAACAACAGTCGTTCCTTGGAAACCGTTTAAAAGGTCCCGCTGAACGCATTTTATGAAAAACCGTGTTAAAAACACGTTATGTGTACCCTTACACATGAGTGCGTCCATTATATTTAAAATTATTCGTACGCCGACTTTGTTTTTATGTAATTCTCTTTGTTTTTGTAAATGTTATTGGTTGTTTAACGGTAAATTAATGCATTATGCTAATTGTTGATGAAATACGTTACGTTAATGTTTCGAGTAGTGACGTAACTGAGAACCTTTATTTATGCTCTTATAATAGCGCAAATATCATACGATATTATTAAAAAAAAATAAAAAGGACACCATCTTGAATCCTACTTCCTACTAACAATTATAAAATGTGAATGTTTGTGACTCAATTACGCATCAACGATTTAACAGATTTGGATGAAAATTGGCACACAGATAGATAAAAACTCTGGAAAACAAGAAATCCTTCGGGAACGCGGATAGAACCACGGGTCGAAAACTAGTTATTAAAACACGTTAAAACTTGTATATCCCATTAAATAACATATTCCAAAAACCAACTGCAACGTAGAGATAAAATAAAAAGCACGTTATTTATAGCACGTTACGATATAAAGTAATCCTGGCACGGAATTATATTACAATATAGTTGAAAACTTCCATCGTTTCCAACATTTTAATGGCACTTTTATTCGCGGCAAAGGTCGCCGCTATCCGTTCAATTTTATTTCAAAATCTCTCAACTTCTGTTCTATTGTAATATTATCTGATTTATTCAAGCGTTTAATTTCTAAGTAATGTCAAAGAGAATTCAATTTATGGAAATTACTTAAGATGTTTTTATTTTAAGTGTTAGTTTTAGATAATAAAACTGTCTAGATAGAGAGTTCGCGCGTCTAAACACCAGCAATACGTAGGTATACTGTCAAATTCTGTGCCGAATATGCTACAGACAGAATATTATTTTTCCCTTTTTATGGGAAATATTCAAGAACTGGTATCTATACTCAACATGCCAAAGACAAATCTGGTCTGTTTTTGTTGCGATTGCAGCGCACTCTATCTAGACAGGTGTATTATCAAGGTGTTACTATATATTTTTGTATTCGTAATTTATTTCGAAACGCAGTCAAGATTTTTATTTTTTTTATTATCTGTTTTGTTTAATAAATCGAGAATAGTATTACCAAGGGTAGTCTAAACTTCTATGAACAGCAAACACCTCGGTTGACTCTGGGTGCTCTGGGCGATGAAGCTTTGAAAACAATATATTGTATTGAAACAAACTTGCTGGCTTCAAGTTTAATGACAGTTCACTAAATAGAGTTACTTCATTGATTTTAATACAGTATGTAAGTTAGGGTGCTTTATTTTTTTCTATGTGGTTTAGAAATTGAAATCTTGTGATATATTTTTGAGTCAAGCTATTTAAGGTTTTTTATAATTATCTAAGTTTATCCAAAGATGTTTTCAGTTCCGTCAAAAGCTGCAAAAAGGTCTTGAGAATGTCACACATATATTTTTGAAAATAAGTATCTGTATAAGAAATATGATGGTTTACAAAAAACGCCTTTTAAACAGACTTCGTGAGACAGCACCTTAAACGCCCTTCTTGAAGAACCCCATGCTGCCCCATAAAGCCAATAACTATGAGTGATTTAATTTACTCTAGTGTAAAGTAGTAAACCTATTTGTATACACTCAAATATCGTTATCCAAGAGTAATTTAATAGAGATAAGTAATTCCTGCAATATTTATAAAATAAGTTATTTTCAAAAATAAGTTTGGTGAAATCTAGTCTGGTAGTTTTAAAAACATCAGCTTTTATTCCACATTTTTACATTATTTCAGTTAGAGAACGTCATAAAACTGTGACACAGTTGCATAGCCATTCTAAAATAAACTTTACGGGTAGGCAATAACGTCCACTAAGCGCAGTTTCCACCTGTATAAGATTTTTCCCCTTTCAAACCCTTGCACTATTTTTCCTCAAGAAAACATCTCGTGTTTTATTTCTCTTATTATTCGAAACTTAAATGTAAAAATATTATATTACAAGTTAACAATACAAGTGGTTTCTTTCAGACAAAGTTGTTCAAATTGGAGCTTTAATTAAAAAGTTAAGAGTTGATATTACTTTGTACCTAGATAGTGCACTTGAGTCGTATTATATAAGTTCACGAACGAAGAACACCTTTTACCCTTGTTCTAATACGAGCTGTTCCACGCGGCTTCACTCGCTTTCCTGGGATAGAAAATAGCCTGTAACCTTCGGAGATAATGTAGCTTCCAATTAGTGAAAGAGGTTTTAAACTCTGTGTTCCAAATTTCTTCCAAATCTGTTCAGTAGTTTTACGTAAAAGAGTAACAAACATCCATCCATACATCCATACTCACAAACTAGTAGTTGGATGTTCGTTATATATTGATAAGGTATTGTTGACAAGTGTTTTTTGGCGTTCTTAAAATGACAGAAAATAAAAAATAGTATTGTGTCAGAGCTTGATTTAATTTGTGGCGAACTATTTTTTTCACTTCAAAATTTTATAATTCACAACAGAAATTAAATAGGAATATATTACAATAGCCTACTTAAAATTGGTGTAAAAACGCAAAAAACTTACAGCAAGTAACAAAACAAGGCAAATCAAATCTGTTCTCACATTTTAATAAGTACAGTGGTGCCGATTCTGTTGTTCACGAACTTAACTAATATTAGACAAGTCATTATTATTTCATGTTAACCTTATTGAAAAAAGACAGAACATTTTTAATGCTGTCAGTTTAATCCATGCCGTCGTAATGTACGGGTAAATAGTCGGGACCAATAAAGATCGCGCTTAAATTCACGTTCAAATATGTGATCGCACTAAACTGACAGGACTAAAATATCTTGCATCCCTTTCTTATATTTACAATTAGAAAGAGATATAGTGAGATTAAATTTATTTAGTTCGTAAACAACAGAATCGGCACCAGTATCTCCCTCATGTCGATATGAATGAATCCTCGCTAACTTAAGTTTTATGAGCACAGTTTGGACTTCACACCCACATCTATCGGGTTCAAATTGTACGAGCGAATCGTTTAACTTGATATATATCCCGTTTATATTTTTAAAAGGCTATACATTCAGTGAATAGGCTACTTTGGGCCTCTTGTGAGATATATTGGCTTATTGCTATGCTTTGAAAGATTGTTATTATGTGAATGGTAGGAATATTTTTAGGGAAATATTTATTCAGTACAATTTCAATGATATTCTCAGTTTGTGGAAAGTTATTGTTAGGCTAAACAGGTTTTATTAACGGTTAACTTCTCAGCTGAAAGGAAAGTGCGATTTGGACTCGCGCACGAAGGGTTTCGTACCATTATAAAAACGGCAAAGAAATCACGTTTGTTTAAGGTTTGTATATTTATTTTATTCTTTTTTTTTTAGTATAATTTGTAAAAGAAATACATTGTCTGTGAAAATTTCAACTGTTTAACTATTACGGTTCATGAGATACAGCCTGATGACAGACAGATAGACAGCGGAGTCTTAGTAATAGGGTCTTATTTTACCCTTTAGGTACGGAACCCAAAAAACGTTTTATACAGAAAACATATTTTTAAACTATTCAAAGATGGCAAAGGTTCAAAGTAATTCAGCCTAATTTATGTGATCCAGACAAAACTTTGGAAATTTAGAAAAAAGCAATTAAGTACTGCTTGGAAATCAAAAATATTGAAATGAGTAAATTATGCTGTGTAAAAATACAAAGAAATTACATATCGAATTCACAATATTTATTTTATGTTACGAAAAGTATTAAAGATTTCTTCGTATCAAGTTATTGCAAAATTTCGTCTCTCCAGTTTATCTTTTCCAATTTTATTTTAGCAGTAAAATACTTTTTTATTGCAAATGAAAGTTGTCAATGAATGATACAAAAATATTATATTTAAAATAAAGTATTATATTTTATCTATTCAACTTTTTATAAAATTTGTTAAAAATAAATGTCTAAGCTCAAAGAAGGTAAAAATAGTTTTTAATTAATTAACGTCAAGGTGACGTGCCTAAAATTTTCAAACGTTTTTTGTCACAGATTTTTTTAATTGCTAGGGTTGCGACCTTGTCATTAAATGACGAAGATTAATAATCTTACCTCAATAATATCTAATTATGGAATACTTGACTATTTTGTAATGACACAAAAATAGCCCATCGGTTTTGGACTTAGTATAGATGGAGATAGAAATTATTCTGTAAGTAAGTTTAGGCCCTAATAAGGCACTTATGAACGTCAACAGTTACAGTTTTACAATAGACTCTACTACCGGTTCGGAATACACTTGAACTGAGAAGACTCCGGCAAGAAACTCAGCAAAGCGTTTTTTTTTTGGTGGATCTTTTTTTTTTTAATTTATGTAAAATATAAAATAAAATGAAAGATCCTATAGGAAGGCAAGTAACTTTTTATACCGGGAAAATATAAGATCGTGGCAGCTAGTCTTCAATATAGAAAAGGAAAAGGTAACCGGCTGACTGATCTATCAAGGCACAGCGCAAACCACTGGACGGATCAGGCTGAACTTTGACGTTTATGACGTAGAGATTCGTTAAACATTCCTTATGGCTTAAATTCAATTTTTAGAAGTTTCTAGTTTTTTAACCCTTTCGTAGTCTCTAATGGTTAAAAAAGGGGGTAAACTATCTTTCCGTAGTTATTTGTAAATTATCGTAGTATGATATTAACGGATAATAAAAGGTACAAAGGAACTACATACCTATTGTTAGAACAAATGAATTGATAATGAATTAGGCAAGGGTAAAATAAAGGTTCTGTTCTCGAAACATGCAATTTTTTTCTATTTTAATTAGGGTTTCGTACCCAAAAGGTAAAACGGGACCTTATTACTAAGACTCCGCTGTCTGTCTCTCCGTCTGTCACCAGGCTGTATCTCAAGAACTGTTACAGTAAGGTAGTTTAAATTTTCACAGATGATGTATTTCTGTTGCCGCTATAACAACAAAAAAACAATAAAACAAATATTTAAGGGGCCTCCTATACAACAGACATGTTTTTTTTTGCCGTTTTTATAGATAATAGATACGGAACCCTTCGTGCCCGAGTCCGACTCGCACTTGGCCGGTTTTTTATTAATGATGGTGTCCGCAGCCAACTTTATTTAATTAGCCTCTTGCTATCCTACTTCTAAACTTTTCCCCATTTGACAAGGGAAAGAAGTCAGTTCATCCAGAACTTTGGCATTTTTTGACATTTTTCATTAATTTACGACTATATTAAAAAAAAGTGGCATAAAATGCTTATACATATACATAAACAATAATATTATATACGAAAACTGTGATAATGATGCTGGTTCTGTAGTTTACACAACTAAACTTGTGTCAAATGCCGTTACAAAGGTCGTGGGTTCAAAACCTACAATAAGCTTGAGCTTTCGGTGAAGCAAAATGTCATGAGGACATCATTGCTTTTTATTACCTGCCTGGTTTAAAAAGGACGAACGTGGACGAAGACCATTTTGTGGTCGTGGTGAGCAAACATTGGATGATTTTCAATAATGATGTTCATTACGATTAACACTAAAAGATACGTTATAGCCCGACGGGTCATTTAAACAGCTCGAACCTTGATCTTCTAAGCGTATCCATAATACATCAGCACATTTTCCCCAACAGTCGTTAAAGTTTGATTACGCGAAATCACAGCGACTTTCCGCATCGCGGAATCTTGAGCCCAAGTCTCCGCAAAAACTTTATCTTATTAAACTTTATGCGAGTTCCACAATTCATTGCTAGTATTGTGGTGGTTTCTTATTAAATTACCTTTAAAAGTCATGTTCTTTGGTTTTGATCGCGTGACTTGCTTTAAACTTCTTGATTCGTGCATCTGTGTATTCATGACAATGCTATAATTTATGATTTGTATGTAATGGATAGTACCATGATCCCGTGGGTTCACTTGCGTTCCCGGGATAAAAGTAGCCTTTAAATAACTTTCGGGGATAATGTAGCTTCCTATTAGTGGAAGAATTTTTAAATCCGACTGTTAGATTGAGAGATTAGCGCGCATGGCTCTCTGAGATTTTTGGAATTTTTCGATTATGTTTTGTGAGCGTCCAGGTCTCGGATCCATAGATCATTACGGGGAGGATACATTGTTCAAATGCTTGGAACGAGGATCTGTCTATGTGCCAAGTTTTATCCAAATTCGTTCTATAGGTTTTGCGTTAAAGAGTAAGCAACATCTTAGTAGGATTAAAGGTAAAGATAGGATAGATCTTAAAAATCAAATACATACTATTTATCTTTTAAATTCTTCGTAAATATAAGAAGAAAGAAAGAAGTAGCAAGTATTTAACTATGTTCTTCATATACAACGTGTGACGGAAAGATCATATTCATCCAAAAGGGGTGATGATTACATCAGGTATAGATTCTCTATGCAAAGTTTCCACGCAAAATAAAATGAGAAAAAGTGAGTAACAAAATAAAATATCCGGAACCCATTATCCAAAAATACCAGGAGTAAGAGCATAAGAGGTTTGTTTTCACAGGTGAATGTATCGTGAGTGACCTACTTACACCGATTAGCTGACTTGGTTGCTAGTAATGTGTAAATTTCAAGTTGAAATGTTTGGGTTTTTGGTTTCATTCCTCATATCTTCCTAACATATAGATATAGGATTTAAAAACCTTTGCAATACAGTTTATTATGATCCAAAGAAGCCGTGCACTTGATATGTATATAACCTTTCCGTAACACCCCCGTCATATTCAGCTAATTTTAATTCCTCTCCATCCAAAAATTGCCTGGTAGAGATCACTTTTAATAAGGCCGTCCACTTGTATTAGAGTTTTTTTATACCTAATCATGTGGTGTGACAATAAAATATCATCTATCTATCTATCAATTTAACCTAACAAACATGTTTACGATATAAACATTGCAAGATTGCCTGATAGCAGTATCATTATGAAGAAACATGGCCACCTAAGCGTTGTTTGTTTTGATTCCATTTACCTCTGCGTGCCCATCCCGACCTTAATGCTTCGTCTGCAAAAAACTCAACAGATACAAAAAAGAATGCCTGATTTATTTGTGAGGGGAAACATGCGTGTTGTGATGATGAAACGAGATGAGGTAAAGAATCTGTTGTGTTCAATGATGATATAGATTTTAGACTACAATTGTTTTTTTAACAAACACCATAGTATTGCATATACAGGGTTACAGGTTAAGTCGACCTGGATCCGTTAAGGGCGTGTAGTACCCATCTTTTCTGACATATTTCACTATAGAACACCCTACCCCAAACCTAAACGTTTTCAAGAAAATAGACATTGAATTTTTTTAATAAAAATTGCCTATTTTTTGCCATTAATTACGATATTTTGAAGTTAGTGCATCTAATTATTATTATTATTGATTTTTTACATGCGGATTAAGATGCTCTATGAATTTAATAACCAAATTAACTAAATACGTTTTTCTGGACGATTGAAAGTTCAAAAAGGCAATTTTTATTAAAAAATGTAAATGTCGATTTTCTTGAAAACGTTTAGGTTTGGGGTAGGGTGTTCTATAGTGAAATATGTCAGAAAAGATGGGTACTAAACGCCCTTAACGGATCTAGGTCGACTTAACCTGTAACCCTGTATATCCCAGATAACAACGTCCTGATATTGCTTATGCTGTCAGTTTAATAAGCAGATTTAATAATAGACCCACTGCACAACACTGGGCTACAGTAAAAAGAGTATTCAGATATTTAAAGGGAACCCTAAATATTAAATATGTCTTCAAAAAGGATGAAAATAATATTGTTGGATATTGTGACGCAGATTGGGCGAACGACTCAGAAGATCGAAGATCTTGTACAGGCTATGTATTTATATTTCAGGGAGCCTCTATATCCTGAAATTCAGTAAAACCAGTCAACCGTAAAACCGAGTTCAAAACTGTCAAATTGAAGTTCCTATAACTATAGATATCATGTTTTTGAAGACGTTTGTCTTTTAAACAGACTTCTTTTTCTGCAACACTAGTATCCAAGATTTGACTTCGTTTGTCTTCATAGACAATAACTTACCTCTTGAGGCGTATATCTGAATATCTCGTGGTTATCCCGGTACCACTTGACGGAGTGCAGCGGCGGGTCTCGAGGCTGCCTCGCGTACGTGCACCGCAGCTCTGCCTCGCGCCTCGGATCCGCCCACCGAGGCACCTCGAGGGATGTTATTGTGTGGGACACACTTCGGGCTGTAACAAGAACAAGAATATAAAAATCAATAAATATTATAAATGCGAAAGTTTGGATGGATGTTTGTTACTCTTTCACGCAAAAACTACTGAAAGGATTTGGATGAAATTTGGAACACAGATAGTTTATAACCTAGATTAACACATAGGATATTTTTTATCCCGGGAAAACATAAGATCCCTCGGGAACGCGGGTGATACCGCGGGGCGGAATTAAGTATATAAATATTTTAATTATGAAAGTAAAACTGTGGATGTTTGTGACGCATCGTTTGAACAAATCTATACTAATAATAATCTATATCTGTATCTGTACTAATAATAAAGTTGAAGAGTTTATTTGAACGCGCTAATCTCCGGAGTTACTGGTCCGATTTGAAAATTTCTTTCACTAATAGGAAGCTACATTATCCCCGAAGGTTATAGACTTTTTATATCGGAAACGCAAGTGAAACCGTAGGGAACAGCTAGTATAAAATATAGGGTAAGTGGGTGAAACTGTGGTAGAACGCTAGTCAATTATACAAGTACTTACGTATGTACCAAAAATAAGTAGGCAATATTGTCAAGACTGGTTTTCATAGTACAGGCTCTGCAAAGGCTCTGCTTTGATTGGGAACAGTGAAGAATGTCCTAGAATATGAAGTCTCAAAGACATGAAAAAGATTGAATTTAGAGTGATGTGATAAATAGTATTCTTACAAATTGCTTGCATCTGCCAACAGCTAGTCTGGCTCCATAAAATACTTTCAATTCTATAGACGCCGTAAACTTTTTCTCGCTTTTACGTAACATGTAATTTGAAACGAGATAAAACCTTCCTTGACGTGGACCCTTTTTTTATTTATTTTGATCCCTTTTTTTGTTTATTTTGATCCTCGATTCGTAACGTTGTTTATCTTTGATCCTGGTTTTAAATCTGTAGGTACTATCGACAAAGTTGAAGCATGATCACCTTAAGGGTGTATTTTGCGTGCAGTGACCAGCCGCTACATGTCTCTCGCACAATATAACCAGACAATGCGCTTGTCATAAAATAGTAGACTGTAATTGTCAGTAAATAGTCTAAACAAAAGATTTTACAAGAAACCGTTTTATTGACAACAATGGACAGGGCAAACTATGATTACTGGCTGCAAGCGAAAAGGTCTCAAAACTGATCATGCTTCAACTTTGTTGATGGTACTTTCCGCATTGAGAATTACATTATGACCGTGTCGAGACTTATTCATGTGGACGATAGTGTTTTTTTTTATGTCAGGTTGTTGTTCTTAGAGAGATTAAATTTCAAATGCGAATATAATATCACCGTATGATCGTGAATACAGTCAGTATATAATCTATATCGCGACATCGCGAGATTGTATTTTGAGTCCATATAGGTATAGTTCAGAATGTATGGTCAGTTTACAATCTCGCGAGATAGATTATAAACTAACGGTATTTACAATCTTGGTTTATTTAAGGATCATGAATAGAAACCTATACCTAAATATTGAATTTGTAAGGACTAAAATCTAGGTTTTTTTTTTGGTATTCTGTATACGCCTACAGTAGTTGTATGTACCTACAGCAGACGACTGACCGAAAATTAATTATTAGAATTTTCAAAAATCCTTTCTTGCTTACGTTATAATAGCCAAATTTCAGCTCCGTCCAGTGTTCTGAGCTGTGCGTTGATAGATCAATCAGTCAGTCACGTTTTCCTTTTATTATATAATAGCTGTTCCCTGCGGTTCCACTCTCGTTCCCAGGATAAAAAGTAGCTTATAACCTTCGTAGATAAAGTAGCTTTCTATTAGTAAAATAATTTTTAGAATCGGACCTGTAACTCCGGAGATTATCGCGTTCAAACAAACTCTTCAGCTTTATAGATATAGAGATATATAGATTATTATTAGTATAGATTTAGATCCTACAAATAACACATGAGTATATAACAATTAACATGTTTCTATCAGATGTTAGGTATGGTAATAGTATATTGCCTTGACGACGTCGGGTAAGATTGCCAGCTAGATAAAGCGTTCGGTTAATTGAACGGTCCTCGTTAGAACGGCTGCCTCACCGGCTCAACCGATAGTTCTAATCCTTTAGCGTCTATTCATATTATAGCAAAATGACAAATAACTGAAATTAAAAAAATTAAGAAACCTCCGAAACTCACTAGAAACTTGGTGATAGTTTTCAAACGGCTGAGAGTAAGATCTCTCGATTATGTCACTTTTCAAACAAAAAAAACTAAATCTAAATCGGTCTATCCGTTCAGGAACTATGAGGCCACAGACAGATACACACACATACAGACACGTCAAACTTACGCCGTGGATGAAATAATTAATGGTGGTCATTAGAAAGAAATTGAAACTAGAAAAGAATGAAAGAAATTTAATTTATTTGTGGCATACTAAGCCTATTCTATGTGCATAAAGAAAATAAAAATTTAAAAACAAAAATTGCCACAATCGGTCCCAACTCAGCATATGCTGGTTGCTAAATCAGCGCTGGTCTCCCGTTGGGGCCGGTCCGGGACGTCACGAAACAGAAAAGGCAGTACAACTAACAAACAACAAAACAAAAAAACACGCACATTACGATTATCACCAAAAGATACGCAGTAGCCCGGCAGGTGTTTCTGGCTCATCTCTCGTTTTTTAAACAATGATCATTAATTGAACAAACATATCACAATAACAAAAATTTGCTCGAAAGTTAAAAAAAAAAGACAAAATTTAAGACTAACCTAAGCGTTTGTGACGTTATGGGTCCAAATGGTTCCAGTTCATTATAAAATTGTAGACTCAATAGTATGAATGGAACACAAGACGGTTTCTGTATTGATAATCCTGTCGTGCCGTGAACAGGAGGTGAAAATCAAGAGGTAGTTACTATCCTAAGATTATACTGAAGCCTGAGAGCACTCAGGCATAATGAAATGGCTATATTGAAGCTGAATTTATGAAAATTTGTATTTAAACATAAAATAAGGAGCTGACGAATAAAAACGGACATGTTCCATAACTTGATTTTACACTAGAGCAAATAAAACTGAATTAAATGTTACAGATTAGCTGAAACTTGCACGAAATCAGACTTTTTGAAATAACGATGAAAAAATATAGCAATAAAACACAAAATAAAAACGACATAGGTATGTAGGTTTAGGTAGGTACGGTTAGGTCCCAGTTTGTTAGTCTAGTCCCTACTAAATAAATGACGTCATACAACACCTACAAAAGGATTTTCTGGAAAAATTAAATCAATTTACTTAAATGTAATGACAAAAATGATTTTTAAATAACTTAGCTCGTTATGCTTGCTGGCTTCTCAGAAACTTGCGTACCTAAGTTCTAATTTAGTTACTAATTAGAATGAAATTGTTTCACTAGAAAATTGAAGGTGTCTAAAAAGTTTATTACTACGTTGGACTTGAGTCTTTGAAATTACTAGTACTTTAAACTAGAACATTCAAAACAATGCTTCTTTATTAGGTACTATTTTTGCTTTAATTAAAAAAAATACCTCACCATGACTAGTAATGATGTGGCTGACGCTACCTTACTTTTAGTCTGTCAATTATTAGAATTTATATAAGATGTTTATTTTGATCACCATACTATAAACAGATAAACCTTTTCCTATTGCAATAAGGTAAAATTTTATTTACGTTATTTTAACGCACTTCTGTGCAAAATTTCATACAACTAGACCCACCAGATAGACCTACGTAGCCGCTTAGGATGGGCCTCTTTATGGTCACCATATCACAGATCACAGATTTAAAGTCACCAAAAGAGCAATGGAGGGCCAAGCTCGGAGTTTCCGAGAGATCTGCAGGGGAACCACAGTAACTGACAGAGCCCGAAGAATTGCTAAACTAAAATGGCAATGGGCGGGGCACATCGCTCGTAGAACCGACGGCCGCTGGGGCAGAAAGGTTCTCGAGTGGCAACCATGAACCAGAAGACGCAGCGTGGGCAGGCCCCCCACAAGGTGGACCGACGATCTTGTGAGGGTCGCGAGAAACCGCTGGTTGCGGGTAGCACAAGACCGGCCATCGTGGAGATCCTTGGGGGAGGCCTTTGTCCAGCAGTGGACGTCTTTCGGCTGACATGATGAAACCCACCAGATTAGGCTTTGCGTCATCTGTCAATGAGTCCAAGTTTTTAAACAGATTCTCAAACTTTTAGGCACAGTATCTCAAAGTTTTCTAATACAGTTTACACAGATGACTATATTAATAAAATACCAGCAATTTCGGTCACCTCGAGCCGATTCTTCGTTCAGATAACGTCCTACAACCGTCAGCTTTGCTCCAAACCAAACACCAAACTTCCATATGATCAGCATAGCATTATCATAATTTAACGAAAAATAACTTTTTGAGGATAACGCGACATTCACCTCTAAAGCTATTGAACTGGACACAAAGTAATAAATTTCTAGTGATTTTATAGTCGCGATAAAATGCAAATGAGGCCTACACCGCATATAAAGTAGGGATTTGGCACTTAACGTCAAAGGGAACATTCTGATAATTATTTTAGGATGATACCCAGATTAAATGGCCGCCAAATAGTGTGGCCAATATTAAAATTAATAATAGGAATCTGTACCGGAAATTATGAGAATTCGAAGTGTGCAATACATGAAACTTAAAATATTATTTTATGAGAAAATAGCATTGCTTGTATTTAATACATTTTTATTTACATATTATAACATTAGTTTAAAAATTAAATGAAATATTAAATTAAAATTAAACTACAAAATCTATCCTATATACAGAGTAACTAAAATTTTATTCTATAAATATACAATATTTACAATTATTTACAACAAATATACAAACTATATATAAAAAAAATCCTCGAGGCGGCCGCTGCTGCCAATCAACGGCAAGGTTCCCAGAAGGCTGGCAGCGTTCCCTCTTTGTATGGCCGAGCTAACGCGTTGGCGGAAAAAGCTCCCCGCCCGCCGGTCCCCTGTGACCTTAATTAATTTTGAAGATAATGTAACTATAAATAATATACCGCATTTAAATCGCCGCCTGCAGGCAGGGTTCCCAAAAAGCTGGCAACGTTACCTCGTTGGATTGCAAGGCTGATGCGCTGCCCGAGGTAAGTGCCAGCTCTTTGGTCACCTGTAGTGTCAATAAGGCGTCAGCTCCCTTGTATTTAATTCTTTTTTTTTACAATGTATAGGCCTATGTTTGACCACAATCTCACCGTGGTCAGTGATGATAAGGCCGATGATGAGCACACCAAGCCTAGAAGAGAACTAGCTCTCAAGTGCACTGCCGGAACACACTAGCCGGTAGGTGCTTGGTGATTACAAAGGTACTACAAAGCATCCTACAGCCGTGCTATTGTGCGTTTCCTCGCGAGGCTTTTCTTCACCTCAAGCTCATCGTAGGATTTGAACCCGCTACCTTCGTCTCGGCTGACTAATTGACTCAGGCGTGACCTTGCGGAATTCCATTATAAGATTAGATGGAAGACAAATATTTAGTAACTAATTCCGCTGGATATATCCTTCTCTGTCAAGTCCAAAACAAAGGAACTCAACAGAAAATCGACACGTGTTTCGCTTCTTCACGAAGTTCGGTCTACTTCATCATCAGGACGTAGTAGACCCACTGTCGACTACTCGACGAACGCGAACAAACACACGAACACAGAACTCGTATGAACGCGCACAAGCACACACACACTGAGCTCCGCAGACGTGTTGACTCGTCGACGACTTGACAGAGAAGGATATATCCAGCGGAATTAGTTACTAAATATTTGTCTTCCATCTAATCTTCGTCTCGGCATTCGACGTCACTACCACTGAGTTTTCTGCGCGTGAGTAAGGCTGCCATCAAGGAGGAAGAAGGGTCGGTAATGCGTGATTAATACCCAGGATTAGGTACTTACTATGCGGAACCCTGGTTGTTACGTGAGTGATCTGCGCCCCGAGAGTTGCAAATGTCTATAGGTAACCTTTTACCACCAGGCCTGTATGCTTATCTCCTAAATAAAAACCTATTGCGTCAAAAAGTGTGTTATTTTCCTTTTAGGTTAAGTATTCTCCTTAAAAGACTACAAATCCTACTATCCTTTTAATATTATAAATGCGAAAGTTTGTATGGATGTTTGTCACGCAAAAAGTACTAACGGTTTTGTATGAAAATTGACACATAGACCGTGCCTTGAAATAACATAAAGGCACTTTTATCCCGGAAAATATAAGATCCCCAGGGAACCCGGGTAAGACCGCGAGATAGAAGCAGTTCTTGGAATCAGAATTTGACTTCAAGAATTTTAAATTAAATTATTCATGTATAGCTGACCTAAATTACTGCCAGCTGGTAGTGTGCTCAGAACGCTGGCGGCATTGCCACGCTAAGCAAACTTATGCATTGTCCAAGGTACAATAATCAATCAGTTATGGATAAAATTACCATAAAATCTCACATATAAAAGAAGCCGAAAATCCTTTAAAATCCCGTACATATGGCCACTCTATCCATGCCAATGTGTTTCCAATAACTGCCCCTCTGAAGTTGGGCCATTCGCATTATCGTCTGATATGTGATAGCTAGGTTTGAATGATTGTGGTAGGGCCTCGACCTAAGGGCCCAGAACTTGGGCTATCAAGTTTTTCTCCGAATCCTTAGAACTTGACCGATTACATCTTGGTATAAGTTGGAACGGGATTTAGTGATTTATTACGGGTCCAATAGTTACCAAATTGGTTAGGGAAATGGATAGATGGGTAATTTTAATGTTTCCTGGTCAAATATAATTTTCCCCCCAGTTTCCAATAATTTATAGAGGGTGACTTCGATTGGGCTGAATATTGTAGATAAAGTACATCATCGTATATACAAAAATGAATCCCTATTTCCCTTGCTAACGAGATGACGTGTGAATGGCTGTACCGATTTCGCTAATTCCTTTTTTTTTGTCTGAAGGTTCTTATATGAAAAAAAACTGTAGGTTTGTAGTAGCTAGATGGGTGTAGGTATGTAGGTCCCAGTTTCTTTTATTCTTAAGTCAGGACAACATCTGCGGGGCTAGCTAGTATCAACAATCCTACAAAATTTCAGGAGTCTGAGGATTACCATTATGAAGTTATGACAATAAGAACTTCAGCGCAAATCTCTGGTAGCCTGGTAGTGACGGCCCGAATTCAAATTCAAATTCAAAAGTGTCTATATTAAATAAAAAAAAACTATAAAACATAACAATATTATAATAATAATAACATATTTATTATAATAAAGAGCATGAGAAGCGAGCAATTCATTTATATGCGTTCTTGAGTCCAAAATCATATTCGATTAATCTAATCGACTATAGAAAAAAACGAGTTAAGTAGAAATATTCCTTTTATTCCAAGGTTTTGTACCTCTTAGTTCACTCTCTAAACTATGTATGCTAAAGTGGATATATTTGAATCATCTCGTATCTCTGAAACACTACCCAACCTGTGCGTAGACTCTGTTAATAAAACATTCACTCTGTCGACCCTTCTTATGTTCCCAGCTATAAATTTTAATAAGAACCCCAGGTCGTAGCGCGTGAAAAAACATTAAAAGAAAGTATAGTGGAATGTTTCGCGGATCTGAATAATGACAGCAAAAGGTACCAGAAACAAGGTTTCCGAAACTATTTCGCTTTGTTATTTTCACCTTTTTTAGATCAGGACAAACTGTTTGTAAATATTTAACGTTCTTTGGAGCTATTTTTTAGCCTCCTTAAAAAAGGAGGAGGTTCTCAATTTGGTGTTATTTTTTATTGTTCACGCACAACATTTATTTACGAACCTATTAGCTTCAAGGTAGACCCATATTAATTTTATTGTCTTTGAGGTATCCAGGTTTTAATTATTCTATAATTTAATATATTAAAGAGCGTTAAAACTTGACGTGTAGAACCAAGGCCTAAATAAGCACTCCAAGATAATTGCTTCACAAATAAACTATACAATACGCGCTATAAGGCTTCAAGAATAGTTCATAACAGCACAGCGTTGTCTCGCTGTTTTTTTGTTCAGCTCCTTCATGTCACTCGCATAATGGTCTGTGATGAGCAGCTAATAAATCTTCTGTTATCTCATGTACGCCTGGTACTTGTTTAACGGGAGGTTTGTTGTGGTGTCTGCAGGTTATTGAACAAAAGAATGTGGAAGCGCCAATGTATTTATGTTTCCTTATTAGGTTTGCACACTTTTATTAAAAACTTTAGTTTTTTTTTATTTGATAAAATGAGACATGTTTTTTTTATCGAAATTAGTTATTAGATATTACTAAAAAAACATTATTTTTTCATGATTTTTATGTAACATGTCGTCATAGAATTGAGTTTACTTACATAAAAAAAGAAAATATAAGCAAAACGTTTGCAAGTAAATAAAAAGGGACACAAATCGAAACAAATTATTATCCCGAAATCACAACATGAAATGTTCCAAATAGACAATACTAAGCCAAATTAACTTATTGTGTAACTTTGTCCAATAACATGTCGCAGAATAAACTTACAACATACAACCTCGGTTGTCGCACTTGATCTTCCAGAAAGTTCCCGAAAACAAACGAAATGTCTCCGAACACTAACGAACAATTGCCAAACAATAGTTATGTCAAAGAATAACGTAAGTTGTGTCTGGCATTATTTATGAACAGTTGTATCTATGGTTTATTGGAGACGTTATGTCACTTGTTAATATAAGGAACTGGCTTGGAACGTTCTCCTATGTTTCCGGAATGAAAAAAGTTTCATATATTACTCCCAATTTATGCAAAAAATCACTTTAAATAAAGATGTGTGAAATAAAGACAAACAATAAACACTTTCAAAACATCATCATCATGTCAGCCAAAAGACGTCCACTGCTGGATATAGGCCTCCCCAAGGATCTCTACGATGGCCGGTCTTGCGCTACCCGCATCCAGCCACTCCACGTAATTATTATAATTAGTAATTCTTTACTTTCGTGAAGATTATGACAATAACCAATTTTAGATTACAAATGTATACTAAAAAGCCGTTTAAAAGTAACTAAAACGCAGTAACTCGAAATACATCGTTTATTAATCTCGCATGAAAACAAGTTAAATTTAAAAACCTGTAAATATTTGAGTAACGTTCAAAAGGATAGCTTTCACGTTAGTAAAAAAAAAAAGAAACAAAAAATTATAAATAAAAAGTGCAGACACTGGAAGTTAAAACCGCCAAATAAACTCCGCGCCCATTCGAAGTAGATTTCCGTTGCCGGCCAATATGGAAAGTGCCTAAAGTCTAAACAACTCCAAAAAAAATCCGTATCATGCAAATTTTAGAAAATTACACGAAAAAGGGCAAATTAAGGTTATTTTTCTCAGCCATTTTAAAATGCAAACGACGAGGGGTGCTCTGTATGTATATTAGCCCGTATTATTGTGATCCTAATTTTAATTGAAAAATAAGAAGTATTGCCCTTGCTGTACATATACCTCGCGCGGTTTATATATATTTAATTGAACTTATTTTTCAGGGCAGGGTCGGCTTTTATTAATACTGGTTGTAAATAGATTTTTACAATGTTGCCATCGCGAGAGTGTTACCCTTGGTGTTGCAAGCGTCTATAGGTTATGGTAACCTTTTACCATTATGTAGGCCGTATGCTTGTTTGCTACCTTAGTAGTGTAAAAAAATGATTCGTTTGTCTCTTGGATGATTTTTCCTTTCCCTTTATTTTATTTAGGAGATTACAGTTGAAAGATTTCATCCAAATTATTGACTTTGTTTTGACTACGTTTATTAGTCATGTATTAAACGAAGGTTTTAAAAAAATAGGGATGATGACTGGGTAAAAAATAACTAATTCTATTTAGTCCGTCAGTAAGGTTATCAAAAAATATTGCATAAGTATTTTTTATTTTATAAAATTAATAAAAAATTACAAAGATAAGGCGCATCAAAGTTCAGGAGTGTAAAATTTATACAACAGACACTTTGCATTTAAGTAGCAAATCTCCAGCATATATAATCGTGAGTGTAATTAAAACTTTTTGAGTATACAACGCTGTTCAAGTCTCAATGAATTTTAATGTTACAATCCGAAACATTTGCGCTGTACGATAATTTACGACATAAATTAATTTTGACGAATGAACGACATTGGTGCCGATTCTGTTGTTTACGAACTAAATAAATGTAATCTCACTATATCTCTTTCTAATAGTATGTATAAGAAAGGGATGCAAGATATTTTAGTTCTGTCAGTTTATTCCGATCACATATTTCAACGTAAATTACGACGATTTACCCGTACATTATGACGGTATGGATTAAACTGACAGCATTAAAAATGTTCTATCTTTTTTCAATAAGGTTAACATGAAAGAGAGGTGACTTGTCTAATATTAGTTAAGTTCGTAAACAACAGAATCGGCACCAACCCTAAACTAAGCTCAACTATAACAGAAACTTAAATTTACCTTCTTGGTTAAATACTGCGGATAATTTAATGTCTTTATCAATAATCCTACAAAATTTCAGGAGCCTAAGCACTATCTTTATCTTTATTAATAATCTTACAAAATGTCAGAAGCTTAGGCCTATATAATTATGATATTATGACAGTTAGAAGTTTAGTTTAGTTTAAATTTCTGATAAAAGCTCACACTTCTCGAGTAATTTAAAAAGTACTCAGACTTACGTTGAAGTCAATTTTGTGATTCGTGTGATTTTTTAATCACCGTCTAAATTTTCAGGGATTATTGTACAACTTTTCCTACAGGAACAACCTTGAAATTACGAAAAAAAATTCAAACTTTTCATACATTTTGACCGAAAAAGATAGATGTTTTGTAAGAAAAGTATGCAGCAGTTTTTTTTTCGTTCCCGATTTTATTCTTTACAAACTAAACAATTTTATTCTCACTATATCTCTTTCTAATAAAAAAACATAAGAGGAGGTAATAATATATTTTTTGTTCTGTCAAATTAGTCCGACTGCTTATTTCAATGTGAACGATCTTTTATCGGTTGCGACCATGTTACGAATGTTTCTCCGTAAATTAATTTAACAGCATTAAATTAATATCTCCTATCCTTTTTCTATAAGGTTTTAAGAAAGAGAGGTAATCATTATCAATATACCTAGAATATAATTCATGAATAGTTCGGGGACGTGAATCCCATTTCCCATCCAAGGTCCAAAAACTTCAGAGAGAACAGCTTATAACTTCGTAATGGTTGTAAAAGCAATTAGGTCACTTTTAAACAGCAGAAATATTGTAATGGGCAATACTTAAAAGAACTTATACTGAATAATGCAGACACTAGTATATATAATCTGGTTTTATAAATTATCATAATATCCGTTCCGTGCTAGTTAAAATTGCTTGCTGCTACTGCGAAGCAGGGTTGACTCTTTAAAAGCATAAGTATTTTTTTAGACGCAAAGATTTTTGATTTTATTTTCGAAAATAGTAATTTATGACTATGTATTTTGTGTATCAAGTAAATCATTGTATTTGCTTAGAAATAGGGTGTCTAAGTAAATGGCTCCATGCTCTGTGACCTTAGCTGTAGCTTTTTTTTTACTATGTTTGACCACAATCTTGCCGTGGTCATTGATGATGTGGTCGAAGGTGGTAAGCACACAAAGCCTAGAAGGGAACTGGAATTCATTCTTAGGTTTAAAAAGGGGCATATTCACAATTTTTTACTAATTGTTACTAATGAAAAATCCCAATTTTAAAAAAAGCTTATCCCCGTCATTTTCTCTAGTTTAACATATATTTTTACAAATCTCTTGCAACAAAGAATGCCGAGAAACACTTGAATGAGAATGGTAGTATATTTACTGATTAATAACAAAATAAATCATCAAAATATCATTTCAGTCTGTGTTTGAGTTCTCACATGGTTGGACGCATATTATCTTGTTCTCAGTCTCATTTAAGTGACCGCACGGCAATTTGTTTCTTTTCGTTATTACGATTCGGGTGTTATTTCCGTATAAGTAACCGTGAGCATTTATTCTGCGCGTATGAAAGGGCGAATCCTCTATCTTACTTAAACTAAGTGTTCGTAAACTCTCGTGAGATCTCGGTGCATAACATTGGATGTGTGTAAGGGACAACGCAAGCATCGCTTTAGCTGCCGATAGTTGCAGCCACCTACGACGCTCCGACGTGCCGCCCGCCCCGCTACCCGCTACCCGCTACCCGCTACAACCGCCTACCGTAGCCGTAACCGATAGCTAGCTACGATTATAAGTGTTGTTTGTTTGCCACGAAAATCAATCAATCAAATCAATAGTAATTATCACTACGGACAATGAGTGTTGCAAGAAGCCCGCCTCTTACAGGATCACAACCTGATTTGTCTAAGGTCGCAGATGATTCTCCCTATAATATTACCCAGAGGAAAAGAAAAGTTCCGGAATGTCACCGCGATTTTCAAGAAATGTTCCTTGAGTTTCAAAAAAGCATTACACTATCTATAAACTCATCACTTGATAATCAAAATGAAAATATAAAAAGTAGTCTGAATGCTTTACGAGAAGATCTGAGCGAGTTTAAACTGCAAATGCAAGATATCAAACTTACCACCCAGAAATTGTCTGATGAACAATCCACGATCAAAAACGATATTTGTTCGTTGAAGTCTAGTAGCGAACAAAATAACCATAAAGTAGCTTCCATGGCTAAAGATATCGTTGACTTACAATCTACTGTTAGCGGGTTATCTCAACGGCTACAAATCAAGGAACAGCAGGGTAGACTAAATAATCTAGAAATATCCGGATTGCCTTTGTTGAAGGGTGAAAACTTAATAAATGTCGTTCATAATATTGCTAAGAAGATAGGTTTTCCACTTACATCATCAGATATCGATTACGTGCATCGTGTTCGACGTTTTGCATCAAAAGGCGACAGTCACCCGGCTGATGCTGGCAGTGAAACTAACGAGTTGTCTCATGACTCATCGGCTATCCCCAATATCATCGTTGTATTCACACAAAGAAAACGTAAATCCGATATGTTAGCAGCTGTACGGGCACGACGTGGGATAACTACGGTGGACGCAGGCCTGGATGGCCCATCTAGGCCTATCTTTATTAGCGATCACCTAACACCTCCAAACAAATTATTATATAGGCAAGTACGGCTACTCGCCAGAGAAAAAAGCTACAAGTATGTTTGGTTGTCAGACTGCAAGATATTTGTACGTAAGAGTGACACGTCTAAAGTATTAATCATGTCTAGCGAGGCCGATCTTATTAAAATTAAATGACTATTGACAGTAAAATTTTATAAAATTAACATAACATGTAGTTTAATCACATCCTTAGCACATAATTACAAATTAACACTGTACTTTAATTCGTTTAATACTTCTTGTTTTATACGGTATAATATACGTAATTTGCATCTGTTGTTACTTTTTTATGTTGGTGGAACCTTTTTTAATAATATTTTTAAAATTCGATAATAATAACTTTTCTATCTACTATCAAAACGTGAGGGGTTTACGCACTAAATCACAATCCTTTTTAAAGTCAGTTTTATGTAATAATTATGATGCAATATGCATTACCGAAACATGGCTAAATAATAACTTTTATGACTCAGAATTCATTGACAACCGGTATGAGTTATATCGATGCGATCGTTGTATGGCGGTAAGTGGCTACGAAAGGGGCGGTGGAGTGATGATTGGAGTACGCCGCGATCTTTGTCCGCGGTCCCGTGCCGACATGTGTGCGCCTCCGCCAGCCGAGGAGATATGGGTATCGGTGCCACTGCGCACGATCGCCGCACCCGCCACCTCCCGGCCAAACGTAAACGCGCCCCGCTACTTACACTTAATATCTACCTATATACGGCATGGTAACAATCATGAATCATTATTGACATCTTTTTATGACAGAGTGAGCGATTTTATTACATGTTGTCCTAACGATGTTTTTCTTATATTGGGTGACTTTAACGTAACAAATGCTACTTGGTCTTTCAATATGAACACTAACTCCATGGATATACAAACAAATAATGATAACTTTGCGTGCTTAACTTCAGATTTCATGTGTTTATCTACGGTACAACAATACAATAATCAATTTAACACAAACGGCCGACTTTTGGATTTAATATTCAGTAATGAATACTGTCAAGTCTCTTCATGTGAACACCCATTAGTACCACAAGATCCCCATCACAAACCTTTGGAAATTGACATTAAATTAAGCTTCCCCATACCACTAAAAACTGCAAATAATAAGAAAAAACTATTTTACAAGGCAGATTTTATCTCCATCAAAGAGGCACTTAAATCTTTTGACTGGGAAAACATTTTTAGTGCTATGGCTGACGTAGAATCTAAGACTAACTATTTTTATGATGTTCTTAACAGTCTCATAGATAAACATGTACCTACATACAATCTTAGAGCCAAATGTAAATATCCCCCTTGGTACACCAAACCTTTAATAAAACTTTCAAAAGAAAAATGTAAATTCCATAGAAAATGGAAACAATATGGAAACATAAGTGATTATCATACTTTTTCAACGTTGAGAAAACGCCTCAAGAAAATGGAGCAAGACTGCCACAACAAATTTATAGTTTTCTCTGAGAACAGAATTTTCGAACATCCCAAATTCTTCTGGTCTTTTGTGAAGTCAAAAAATGCAACTAAAGATATTCCAGAAAAAATTTTATACGATGGTAAGATTATTTCTAGTGGTAATGAGATTTGCGATGCGTTTAATCAATATTTTCACTCTGTTTTTGAATCCAATGTTCCCGTAAATTCTCAAAATATTCCTCTTAATCCTGTCAATCATAATCTTCCCTCAGTTTTGGATATAAACACTGCTAATATTTATTATGATCTCGTTTTTAACGAACTAAAACACGTAAACATTAACAAGGGTGCGGGGTCCGATGATATTCATCCTATACTTATTTCCAACTGCGCAAAGGAACTCGCTGTACCCGTCACTTTAATTTTTCGCAACTCCATTGAAACTGGCGTGTTTCCAGGCAAATGGAAAAAGTCTTTAATCACCCCCATTCCTAAAAATAATAAAAGAGATACCATCAGTGAGTATAGACCAATTTCTAAGTTGTGTGTCTTAGGGAAAGTATTAGAGAAAATAGTAACATCACAGATTTCGCTCTCCGTTCGTAACTATATATCCATACACCAACACGGTTTCTTTAAGCACCGTAGTGTAGATAGTAACATGGTTATATTTACAGATTACCTGTCAAGGGCTATGGATGATAATCTACAGGTAGATGTCGTGTACACTGATTTTTCCAAAGCCTTCGATAAACTTAATCATGATTTGCTTATCAAGAAGTTATCGGAGGCTGGAGTGCATGGCAGTCTATTGAGATGGATTAAATCTTACATTAGTAACAGAAGTCAAGCTGTTTGTGTTAAAGGTTACTCTTCACAATTCTTACCAGTACCATCAGGTGTTCCGCAGGGTTCCCATCTAGGCCCATTATTATTTTCATTTTACATAAATGACATAGGACTTAAAATTAAAAACACTAATCACCTTCTTTACGCTGATGATACAAAAATATTTACATCTGTTAAATCTATTGATGATTGTATTAAGCTACAAAAAGATTTAAATGAATTATGCCATTATTGTGTGACCAATCAATTGTTCCTGAACATTGATAAATGCAACATTATATCTTACTCGCGCAAATTAAATAATATTATTTTCGATTACAATATAAATGGCATAACCCTTAATAGAGTTACTAACATCAGAGATCTAGGCATTATAATGGACTCAAAACTTTCGTTTAATCTTCATATTGATCATATGTTGAGTAAAGCATTTAGTAGATTAGGTTTCATCCTTAGAATAAGTAAGCCATTTAGTAAAATTATTACGCTTAAAATCCTATATTTCGCATTTGTTCGCTCAATCCTAGATTTCTGCAGTACTGTATGGAATCCCTGCTACCAAATACATATCAATAGAATAGAAAAAGTACAAAAAAAATTTCTGAAATCCCTTAACTTTCGCAACAATACTACTGATGACTCTTATAGCCACTCATTGAAAAGATACAAACTACTTTCACTCTCTAATAGACGTAAGATGTATGACATTGTTTTCCTTTACAAAATTTTAAATAATTTAATTGACTCTCCTACGCTCCTCTCTAAAATACCTTTTGTAGCTCGTGCTCGTCTTCCTGTGCGCTCCTCACGTTCACCTCCACTCTTTGTCTCACCGAATTTACGTAAAAATTATACACGAAACTCTTCTTTTATTTTCCGTTCCACTAACATATACAACCAAGAATTTACCAAGTTAGATCTTTTTAACTTATCAATCAACTTAATTAAGCAAAAATTAACGTGTGAATTAGGATTTTTTTCTTCTAAATAACTGTCACCACTGTCTGTTATTGTTAGGTAAGGTTAATTATAATCATCATATTATTTTTTATTATTTTTTTTTGTTATCTCTTACTCTCTTTTTCAAAAAAATTCCTCCCATGTAACTCAGTTTTATTGTTGTAATTTTATAACTTTTTGTCGGCACTATAGGTCTATTCTAAGATAATATTTTGTACCCAATATTTATTATTTTTCATGTATATTGACTGTTTGTTTTTGCCAAAATAAATTAAAAAAAAAAAAAAAAAAAAAAAAAAAAAATATTCCTCCAAGGTAAATGAGTAACATTTTCATGAAATAGTCGAATATGTCAGTAATATACCTTGGAGGAATATGTTGATGATTTATTTTGTTATTAATCAGTAAATATACTACCATTCTTCTCGCAAATAAGATGTTGATAACTTACGACCTATAACTGAGCTGCAATTAGCAAAAAACGTGATAAAATTTGAATTTAACGCCCCAACCGAAGCCTCCACCTTAATATAGAATCATCATTTCTAAGATATCGTCGCCTTATTCTCGGTTGTGTCAACCCTACCGCCATCCGTTGCGCGTTACATTACATTGCAAATGTATTCTACAACACATAATGCACGTACATGCAACACTGTGGCAAAAATATTTCCTTTCCTTTTTATACGTCATTTCATTTATTAATGGTTTATTCATGAACGAATTACAGGTTTTAGTAATAAGGTAGAACATGCACTTTGTTGAAGGTTTGAATCTGGGACAAGGTGACTAACGATCCGTGGTTTTAGTTTTTATTGTGAACTAATAGGAAATGTAAGAACAATATTACTTTACTAATGCTAAAGATTTACTAATGCCTTACTTTTTTAATCAAATCAAATCGAAAACTCATTTATTCAGTTTAGACCACGATAAGGCACTTATGAACGATAGTTACAATCATTACAATAGACTCTACCACCGGTTCCACATACACTTGAACTGAGAAGACTCAATAATATCCTGAGACATTTGTAAAATCGGTCGATTATTGGCAGAGATATCGGTGAACATACATAAAAAAATCCATACAGTCGAACATAGAACCTTCTCCGTTTTTGAAG
This sequence comes from Tethea ocularis, assembly GCA_963555595.1. Taxonomy (NCBI): domain Eukaryota; kingdom Metazoa; phylum Arthropoda; class Insecta; order Lepidoptera; family Drepanidae; genus Tethea; species Tethea ocularis. The sequence goes on from OY741966.1 coordinate 11,651,312, forward strand.
TCTGTTAAATAAAAACAATAAAAATCATCGCCACAATTCAGTTTACAATCATTTTCGACCACGGAACACTATATAGCTCGTAAACAGCCCCGTTCCACCACTGGGGTGTAAATCATGAATAAATGACAGCGACATCTATCCGGGGTAATGAAAACACTCCCGCGTGACGTCACAATCCCATATGTCAGGTGATGAAATAATAAATCCCCGATACCGCGTCGAATGGCCATCAATTTGTTTTGACGATGTTTTTATGCTTTCAGCCGACTGGTGCTGCCAGCTGATGCAGCCTTTACGTGGGGATAGTTACTTGATATAATTCTGATAGTAGGTATAATGTTGTTTAATTGTAAAAGAGAGTAAAATAAACAGAGCATTTGTAAAAATATATGTTAAAGTAGATAATATATATGACGAGAAATGGTTTCTTTAAAAATTTTAATTTCGTGAATCGTGTACCCTTTTTAAAACTAAGAATGAAGTTATTATTATTTGTGCCATATAACATAAAACCGTATTTATTACTAAAATAGCGCCTCCTGTCTCGCTTGTCTCCGTCAGTTAAGTAAGGGATGCAGTAATTCTTCTTCTTTCGCCTTCTCTTAATTTATTTAGCAATAGGAATATCTGCATAACAATAGAAGCATTTTAGACGGTCGCCTAAATGCACAGAGATATCACTTTTTGCACCAATACGACTGATTTTAGTGGACTAGAAAGCCTAACTGATCTTGTTATTTAAACGAGGCACAAGACCATTGAGTATAGATAGATGGAGAGATAGTTGCTCGATATTTCGCGGGATCACCGACACTTGATGGGAATTATATTCTATCCGTTATGGGATTCGATTCGTATGAAAGTTTTACTGTGTGTCTATATACCATGTTCATAGTGTAGCAATGCTTAAACAAGTCCTCTCTGCGGTTTCACCCGCGTTCCCGAAGGATCTTATGTTTTCTCGGGATAAAAAGTAACCTATATCATATTCCAGGGTATGTCCTATCTATGTGCCAAGTTTCATCAAAATCTGTTCAATAGTTTTTATTTAAAGATCTCACAAACTTTCGCATATCTAATATTGGTAGGATAATTTTGGTTGCGCATATTAGGACCAATAATGCATTATCCTTGAATATTTCAGGAGTCTGAGTACTACACATTACGTACACAATAATTTAGAAGTTTAGCGTAAAACCTGTTATAAGCTGTACTTAAATCGACATAACAACAATATCTTTTATCCACATTAGTATATCATGCGAAATACTGTTATATCCATAACTCCCTTCAGCAGACGTAAAATAACGGGAGTTGTTTCACCCGCATACATAAGGAATCAGGCTCTATGCTCTGGGAGTTGCGAGCCGCTAAATAATTCCGTAGGTGTGCGTACACCAACTCACTGATTATTTCAACCTGTGTAATTTTGGAGAAAAATAGGTCTGTAACACCAGGTAAGGTGTAAAATCAGGTACTTTTTACTTCCTTTTATTGCATTTTGCTTCATATTTTGCATTAAGTTCTAATGAGTTTGCATATGATAGATATTATATTATTGGATCATCTTTTTGAAAGCTATTTTAGTTTAAGGAAGAAAGTCTTGAGACAGTATTCAATGAAACAGACAAATATTAGAACGTTACGAAACCTAATAACAAGGTGGATCTTGTGAGTGTCGCAGGAAACCGCTGGATGCGGGTAGCGCAAGACCGGCCATCGTAGAGATCCTTGGGGCAGGCTTTTGTCCAGCAGTGAATGTCTTTCGGCTGACATGATGATGATCATGATTAATAACTTTGCAGAGTATTCTTTGTCGGTGAAATCAAGTAACCTTTGGACGTTCATGAACCTAAGTGCCATAGCAGTGCCTAAACTGAAAATAATATCAATAAAATTACTTTCCCAAAAGTAATACATCCCAAGAAAAAAAAAAGTTTTTGTGGGGATTTCTATCAATCGTTCTACAATTGTACTCTGTCGTAATCTGTGACTGTCTCGTGCCGCGTGCGTATTATGGCTGTGACTGCCTACAAAGAGTTTATGTGGGGTTAGGAAGATTTGAACTGCATTTTTTTTTTTAACTAATTGTATTATAAAAAGCCGTAAAACAAAAATTTGACATTCTTGATGAACCAAAGACGCCCTTAAGAAGATCACTAATGCTAATAACCTTGACGATTTGTCCCTACAAATAAGTACTCAAAGCTTAACCGTCCGCGGGTGAGATCTAGAAGGGAGCCTTGAGTTTATGCTTGATTTTTATACATTACTTTACAATGATTGATATAAAAATAATTTTAACAAATACAAATTGTAAAAAATATATCTCCTTTTTCTTTGGTGTAAGATTAATTTACATCGGATAAGCCTTTTTGTCAAAAAATTCCCATTTAGGTTAAAATTGCATGTGATTGCTTTTTTTTTCAAATACAGGGATATTTAAATAAATAAATAAGCCTTTTATTATTTCTCATTTTACATGCTGTTATACAATATTTACTTACATGCAACCAAATTTTAATTTTTATACAATATTTGTAGAATTTAATAAATTATATTTAATACGATAATATAAGACAATAATAATAAGTAATAATAATGATAATTAGTTTTATTACAATATAATAGGGAAATTATTTAATTATTATGATCTTTATTGCATTTTTTATTAATTTGATGTCAATCTATTAGTTTTATTTGAATGAGAAGAGGCCTTTACCCTACAGAGGGGTTCTCATTCTCATTCACAGGGATATTTACTTCAATTTTAATCAATACAATTGTAACATGATGTAATGTAACTAAATTATAACATATATTTTTTATCGGACTAATAGACGAAAGAATTTGTCAAAAAAACTGTTTAAACACAGCGTATTTTCGCGCTTTGATCCCTGTTCCCATAAGAGGGTTTACGTTAGGTACCAGTGACCCTACACTACATACACTCAGGCTGAGATTTTTAGAGCGTACTTAGACTTTGCTCAGACTTTACTTCGAGTTAAGACAAAATTTAATCCTTCTGAATGTATTCTAAGCAAAGCCTAAGTGCACCAAATCGACGACTTACCAAAAACTTTGCTACAATAGGGCTAAAAAAAAAAATTTGTCCTTCAGTTAGATTACCAAAAAATATTGGACACATGTTTTTTCTTTAGTTCTGAAAACAAAAAATAACGAAGATACAGTGCGTATAAATATCGCGTGACGTCACGTTTTAGTACACTTTTTACAGAGAAGTGACGTCACAAACCCCCACTCCTGAACTTTGATGCGACCTATCTTTGTAGGTTTTTATTGATTTGATAAAATAAAAAATACGTATCCAATATTATTTGATAACCTAACTGACGGACTAAATAGAATTAATTATTTTTTACCCAGTCATCATCCCTATTAATGGTCAAACAAAAATATACTTTATTACAACTCGTAAATGAGCCAAGTTTTTCGTAAGTAAAGTCAAAGCAAAGTCCAAGCACTCTCTCAGCCTCAGTCTCTGAACAAATAAAAAAAGTCCATGCAACGAACTACTTTATACATAAAACACCATTACACCCTCGAAGAGCGTGTGAACCCCTAGAAAGAAACAAGTAAAGTGATATTTACGAGAACGAAGATTACCGATGGTAGCCGAACAAACTCGTGTCGTGTCACTCCGTCGTGTTTTCATTATATTAAAATAAAAGTTATCGCTCCTATGGGCCGGCTGGGGCGAGAGTTCGCTTAGTACTTTAAACATGCATTTGATTTTGAACTTTATCTTCTATGTGTTATGGGTGGTAGTGATTGTGCATATGTTGGGGCTATAAAATTGGTTTTATGAGTGCTTATAAGCGTGACATTGAACACAAATGTCACGCGTTATACATATTTAAAAATAGAACTCATACCAATTATTTAATAAATTATTCTAATCCCAAAAACGTTTTACCATAATCAGTGATGATGAAGCTGAAGCTGGTTTTTAAGGCAGAAGTTGACAAGCAAGCTAGCGGTCCACCTGATGGTAAGTGTTTACCGCCTATTACCATTTGCAATATCAGAGGTAATTGCCAATGTGTTCCCGACCTATTACTAACCACTGGACCAGGATTAGCTGCTATTTGATATATAGTTAGGTATTAGCACCTGCTAAGAAACGATTTTTCAAAATTCCACCTCAAAGGAGTCTAAAATAAGAGTTCGAGGGAAACCGCGAGGCGAGTGGCTCAAAAACAAAATAATCCTCGAAATCGGGAGTCAAGATTGGATTTCAATAAATGATAGTCCCAAAATCGACAAACGCTTCCTCTTATTGCTTACATCACCCGCTCGTTTTATGGCTCCATCTGAACCACTCGACATTATAAGCAATGCTGTCTGCTAGACAACGCGGGTATTAAAGAATTTGAAATATTACAAAATCATAGTAGCCCGTAAAGACTCTCAAGGAAAGTAAATTTTCCCTCGTAGTTTATAAACAGCCTTTTGAAATCTTGTTGTATTAAAGTGTAAACTTACGCTACTATGCTGCTTGCAGTGCAAACTATTTTGTTATTATGAGTCTTCTCTCTATTGCATGAGTGTTTATTTTTAACTATTTATGTTTATGCCTGTGTCCACAATATCACTGTGGTCAGTGATGATGTGGCCGATGATGGTAAGCACACAAAGCCTAGAAGGGAACTAGCTCTCCAGCCATACTGGTATTATATAGTACTCTTTTCACGAAGTTTTCTTTTGCCAAAAACTCAAGCTCATTGTAGGATTCGAACCTTCGCCACCGCATTCCACGTCACTATCTATTATCACCATAAAGTTAGTTCTAATACTTCTAATAAAGCAATTATTGAATCCGTACATGCAAAAGTAAACCTTATTATAACCGTTAATGAAGGAAAATTAGATTTTTGTGACATTATTCCTTTAGTTAGTCAAATGAACTTTTACAGCTTAACTAAAATTCCTATGGTAAAAAAAAACAGTTTAATGCTTTAACCCACATAACAAAGATAAGAAGGTCATTTTTCGTAAGCCAGTGGCTTACGGCTACCTACTAAAATATAACATTCCTAATCTATAGCACAAATATAACTAAGCCCAGTAAAAATCCTATGACCTGAATAAAGTAACGAGAAGTAATAACTCAATTCTACATCGAATCGAAATAGTATAACCTATAAAACTTATCCATTTATCAAACCTTTAAAATCTTTTAATAACCGCCCGCTTGGAAAGCATTAAAATATAAGTTCCTTCCGTTCCCTTCGACGAACAAATAAAACTTTGTTACAATGAAAATACGTTCGCCCGATAACTAGGAAAAAAACTTTTAATATAAAAGTGCGATCGACTACATCACCTCAAATCGGGTACTTCGAAGTAAACCCATCTTGTGAAAGTTCTTTGAAGTGGTTTGAAGAAATTTTCAAGTCTTTTCAGGATCACTTGAGGTCATTATTTCTGAGATGTGATGGCTGGTTGCTGAAGGATACGGTTTCTTTATTATATTATCGTAAGTAATCATTAGCAGAGAGCGGGTTTATTTTATAGGTCTTCTATAGGCGTAAAATTATCGACATACATATTGGAGGTGAAATTAAGCTAGCGCTATATATTTTTTCATTGAAAATAAGTATCTATTTATAGGAGCTATGATAGTTTAAAAACCCCTTTTTAACAGACTTAGGCCCGTAAGATCAATCGTAGCTTAAACCACGACAGAGAGTTTAATCTCCCGTCTCTGATTATTTCATAAGATCAACAGCAGTTGATCGATGAATGATAGTTTAAACTATCGATTAATTTGACATTTCTCTCAAAATGTATGACCCTGACACTGGCAGAACTGTGTAAAAAACGTATCTAATTCCATAAAATAAGGAAAAGAAGTGAACTGTTACACCAATGTCAATGTCAAATTTCACCATAAAAAAAACTTATTAGAAACTAGCTGACCCGGCAGACGTTGTCCTGCCCTGAGAACAATAATAAAACTGGGACCTACAAACCTATCCCTACCTACTCCTATCTACCTCTACCTGCCACTACCTACCCCTACCTACCTTACCTACCTACCCTACCTACCTACCCTACCTACCTACCCTACCTACCTACCCTATACCTACCTACCCTACCTACCTACCCTACCTAACTACCCTACCTACCCCTACCTATCTACCTACCTCTACCTGCCACTACCTACCCCTACCTACCTTACCTACCTACCCTACCTACCTACCCTACCAACCTACCGTACCTACCCCTACCTATCCTATGTCCTTCTCCTGGCTCTAAACTACCTCCCTGCCAATTTTCAGCTAAATCGGTTCAGCCGTTCTTGAGTTATAAGTGGAGTAACTAACACGACTTTCTTTTATATATATAGATAGATTACATTGACTCCCCCCCGTACCCCAGTGACGCTTATATGGAGCCTACATCGCATGCTGGCTAGCTGAGCGCGGTGAGCGACAACCACGCGACTTTTTTCTAATACTTGCATTTTTAAACTCGTGATATCTTCCGAATGAAATGTCCGAATTGAATAATTCAAAAAGTTATAAAAAGGTATTAAAGCCGTCTTGAATATAAAGTAATTTATTTTGATGAGGATTAATACCAAGGTACAAATGAAGAGCCTTTTCAAGAGGCGGCATATATAAATTAATATTTTAGAATAAAAAACTGCTTACTGTGACATAACTATAATATTTAGACATATGCTGTCGCGACACTTTTTGTAGATAATGATGAGTTCTGCAAAGTCGTAGTAAATGATTTTGTTCTATCATCAATAGTTTTCGCAGCGCACGCGACGTAAGGAATTTTTCAGGTCATTTTTTTACACCTTATGTTACATTATTGGAGTTTTAGTAAGGATCCCTAATTTTTTTTTAAATATAATATAGCCTATGTTACTCGGGGATAATGTAGCTTTCCAAAGGTGAAAGAATTTTTGAAATCGGTCCAGTAGTTTCGGAGCCTATTCATTACAAACAAACAAACAAACAAACAAACAAACAAATCTTTCCTCTTTATAATATTAGTATAGATTACTGCCGTATCTATGGGATTAATCGAAGTTTAACCGATCTGTCCATATTTGTCACTTGATCTTAGAAAAATAGTTTAAACCATGGATTACATTTTATCATAGATTTCATAAACGATAGTTTAAACGTTGATCGATCTTACGGCCCGTGAGGTGACAGCACCTTAAGGTGTGAAATATATGCCATGGGATAGAAAGACAGGAATTCAGGTATGTTTATAATGGAACGAGCCTTTTGTATACTGTTTCTTATTATATGTCATTCATTACTTACTTACATAAAAGTTAGTTAAAACATTGTAAAAAACTTAATTGAATTAGACTCCCAATTTATAAAGTTCTAATAAAATGGAACGTTAATAAATCAGTCGGACACGTTTTCCTTTTATATAAATAGAATTACAGACTATGATCATGAAATACATTTATTAATTTTCGCAGCGCACGCCAAATAATGACTTTTATAGGCAAATTGTTGACACCATAAGTTACATAAGTTACAAAGTTACAATAATATAACCTAAGTGTTATATTATTGTAACTTTTGTAGGGATCTCTATTTTTTTTTAAATAATACAGCCCATCTTACTGGGTGATAACGTGGCTTTCTATAAATGAAAGAATTTTAAAAAGCAGTTAAGCAGTTTTTGTGTTCATCCATTACAAACAAATATACTTAAAATATAATATTTTCTCTTTATAATATCAGTGTATTTAACGGTTATCATAATCTAAATGTACAATTATTTATTGGCAAACACAACGAGCGCCATAATTTCTAATTAACCTATTTTACATAATTTAAGCGTATACCTGTAAGATAAATTATTAATTATGGATTTCCCAAAGGGTATCTAATTATTCTGTAACATGGGCTTTATACAAAAAAGAGAACCGACTTCAAAACCACAAAAAAGTAAGTAAACTAGGTATGAACTCTAATCTGACACTGTTTTAATGTCAGCGATAAAAAATCTAAGGTACTATGATATTTACCACGGAACACGAGCTACACTTTCGCTGACTTGAAGGTGCCAACAGAACAGAACCCCAGTAAGCCACTGCTGTCCGTCTGTTCATCCGTCTGTCAGCGAGCTGTATGCTGTAGGTAGACAGTTGTTTTTTTTTACAGAATAATTGTATTACTGTTGATGCTATAACAACAAATAATGATAATAAAATAATGTTCTGTGGTTTTTGTGCGAGTCCGACCAGCAATTGGACAATTTTTACTATTGTTAAAAAATATTCAGCATTTTTACGTTAAAGATAAAACTTTACAGGAACGCTATTATTATTTTAATATATAGAAGATTCTTCAACGTCAGTCTTTCGATATCTACTATACTAAACATCACCTTTCCCTTTCTTATTCAGATTGTTGACTCCGAAATCTATATATAAGTATAACTCGCAAACTTCCGAACATTCCACATTGTTCTGGAAGAAACATGAATTGTTAAATGAGAGATTACTAAAACACACTAATGAGATTGGTAGATACCTTATTTCACGGCTTATCGGAGCGCATAATAATCTGTGCTGCGAAATGAAAATAATGTTACGACTTTATCTAAATAATGCTTCGTCGAAGAAGGCATTCAGGACAACATTTCTATAAGAATCTACGCAAATAGCCAATGTCAAGGGTTAGAGATAAAACTTTAAAATGAAAGCCATCTTTTTTAACCCCCGACGTAAAAACAACAGGGTGTTATAAGGTTGACTTGTTTTAACATCTAAGAAGTAGCCTTGACAAGATGGATGTCGAATTAAATTATCATAATTGATACACGAACATTTAAAATAATCACGCGACATTTCGATCTCATACATCAATATTCTGAGGCCTCATAGCTCCTGAATGGATGGACCGATTTTGATTTTTTTTTGTTTAAAAGGTGTCTTAATCGAAAGCGTTCTTAGCTGTGTTTCAAGAAAATCTGCTCAGCCGTTTGGAAGCTATGACCAATTTTCTAGTGAGTTTCGGGAGTTTCTTTAAATTTTTAATTTTCATTATTTACTATTTACCCTATAGGTAGATGCCTGGCGAGTTTTCAACTTGTGTGTGGTAGCCAGCCAGGCGAAGACTACACAGTACCCTACCATACACAGTGCTATGGTTTCCTCACGATATTTTCCTTCATCGAAAACTCAAGTTCTATGTAAGAATCGATCCCATGACCTTAGTCTTTTCAATTTAAAACCAAACATAGTCCTACTAATATAAACGCGAAAGTTTGCGAGTATGTTTGTTACTTCTTGGCACGTTCAAACGGGTGGACCAATTTTGATGAAATTTGGTATGAAGGTAGCTGACACCATGAATTACTACATAAGCTACTATTAATCTGGGTATTTTACGCAGGTGAAACTGCAGGCGGAAGCTAGTAGTTATATAAAATAGAGTTATGTCAAAGCGTTTTACTGAATACAGAAGGAAATTCAAATGAACGCAATATGTTACATACAACTCAATTCTCTACAGCCCGCATTCACTCGTTTGAGCGAGATTGCTGCGGAATGCACTGCACTTTGAATGGTATTTGATTACCAGTTCTAAATAGTTTGATATATGACACATTTTACTGCTCCGAGGAATGTGGAGCGAAGTATATTTGAGTTATTGATGCTGTGAAATGTTTAACTTCGAAATGGTTTCTTGATCTATATTTTACCGATTTGGGAGGCTTTGGGACCTTTTGCAGGACATGAAAAAATATTGTTGTTTTTTTTAATGTTATTGGTTACTTATTTTATATATATGTATATTTTTTTATCAGTATTTCTCAAAATGGGCAATAACGCCCCCATGTGGGCGCTGGAGGCCTACAGAGGGGCAGTAAAGGGCCCAGAATCAATTAAATTTGACATAGTTTGAATTATAATGTTGCGTTTTAATTATTTGCTCTCACTAATTAGATAGGAAAGTCTCGTATAATATTATAATTAAAAAAAATAAAAAATTAATTTAAAAAAAAAGATCCACAAAAAAAAACGCCTTGCTGAGTTTCTTGCCGGAGTCTTCTCAGTTCAAGTGTATTCCGAACCGGTAGTAGAGTCTATTGTAAAACTGTAACTGTTGACGTTCATAAGTGCCTTATTAGGGCCTAAACTGAATAAATGAGTTTTTGATTTTGATTTGATTTGATAATAGTATAGTATATAACACTATAATACTATATGCAACCAAACCTTGCATATTATAATTAACTACTTACGAAAGTAACTCTATTTGTTGCCTTTTTACGCCTAAACCACTGAACAGATTGTGATGAAATTTTTCACGCAGATAGCCTATAATATGGAGAAGGACATAAGCTACTTTTTATCTAAAGACCGCAGGTGAAACAGTGGACCATAGCTAGTTCTGTATAATTAAAATTCACCAGCAACACTTCAGATAAAAAAACCTATTTGAAAGCCTCTCATATCTCTCACCCTATCATCAAGCGCAGTTTACATAAAGAATATCCTAACCACGGCCGAGTGTTAACGAGTACGGTTCGCATAACGACCCGGACGAGGGCCGGACCGGTCGACCGGACGGCCGGGTAATCGCCCCTCAAACTACGTGAAAAGTTTCTCCTCATCTGTGAATTTGAATTATTGATACAACTTAACCTTTTCTTGTTGAGATGTGTTTTAGGTAAAATGCTTTACACATTTTAATGGTAGGACATTGACTATGACATGCGATTGATGATAACGATGATACATGGTCGCGGGTTCAAATCCTACATTTTCTTTTATAGGGAAATAGTCGTGATCAATAATAAAGGTCGCGCTTAAATTCACGTTGAAATAAGCAATCTTAGTACTAATTTGACAAAATTTATTTTATCCTTAAAATTTAAGGCGACAGATTTTCAACATGGCGGTGGTAGCCGGCCAGACGAGTATTACAAAGTACCCTACCGTGCTATGGTTTCCTCACGATGTTTTCCTTCACCGAAAACTCAAGCTTATTTTAGGATTCGAACCCGTGACCTTTATCGCGCATTCGACGTCACAATCATTCTATTCATTCAATCACCTGCTATTATCAAATTAAAAAGGTGTTTAGGCGTTAATCAGTATCATATACATAAACCAACATTAATTTATGAGGTCAAAATATCATTCAGTTTTCAATAAAATCAAATCTACAAAACACTGACTCAATAATGCTACGAATTGCTACCCAATCTGCCGTAGAGCCCGCATTTCTCGTAGAGCGTAGCTGCTACGGCTACGAACCGCTACGAGCTGCTACACTAGAATGGAATCTGCACTTTTGTAGCTTTCCAATATGATCTAATTTAGCTCTCGAAAAATACTCTGCTCAGTTTATTGGAGCGGGTATTGATAATAAGACTTTAACTAGTCTATTTAACTAGACTCCGTCCCTTACTGTTTAGTGGATGTTTGATAGAGCGACAAAGCGAGACAGGTACAAAATTTTTTTTTTACAAATTTTGTTGTTAAATGTTTAATGTTATATAAAGAAAACTAAGCTTTTTTAAAAAAAAATAGGTTAACTATCCCCTTTGTATTGGATTTTGGAATGTTAAAATTTTCATGTTATTTGGATGGCCCAAATAAGAGAAAAAAACATTCTTAATTAAAAAAAGGGGCATATTCACAATTTTTTTCTGATGTTGCTAATGATTTTTTTTTTTTTTTTAATATTCCTCGTCACATATTCTCTAATAACAACTATCAATGCCGAGAAAAACTTATTCTAGAATCATCATTTCTCTGATATCGTCGCCTTAATAATGTAAACTTTTTACATAATATTATAGTGAAGCTAGACTTATTTATATGTAAATGCGAAGCGTGTTCCGGAAGTTTGTTATTACGTTCATGTTTTCTGTTAGCATATGTATACATACAGAGTATGTAAGGTAAGTTTGTTTATAACTGTATGAAATATGAAACATTGCTCAGGATTCTGTAATATTGACATAAAGGCTTTGGAAAAAATGGGTAAAAATATTTTTTTGCTGCCGTTTATGAGCAGGCTGACTTTACCGGTTCTGAAAGTTGTTTTTAGGGTTCCGTACCCAAAAGGTGCCAAGGTCACCCTATTACCGCTATAACCGAAAATAAAATGATGTATGATGTCCAGCTCGCCACTATCAGACTATCGATAAAAAAAATGATTTTGATGATCTCTAATTTGTTGGATCCGTCTAATCCGAGAATAGCAGAATAATTGAAAATTGGTAGGTAGGTAGGGGGTTGGTAGGTAGGTGTAGGTAGGTAGGTCCCAGTTTTTTTTAATTCTCAGAGCAAGACAACGGCTGCTGGGCCAACTATTTAATCAGTAAACTAATTAACAGTTATTACAAACACAAAATTTTTATATGTAATAAACATTGCTTGTTCATTAAAACTTAGCGTACCTAGATACAACATTATAATTTCAATTAATTGAATCAATTATTTACCAAAAGTTTTAATTATAAATCTATTGAATGTGTTCGGAACCCACTTCGATTGCGCTCTTGAATTGTTTGTTCATAGGAAATCGGGTGGCAAAAGCAAATTTAATTATTTTAAAGCTTAATTTTATATTAGAACTATTTATAGTACTATTAAATTTAACTGGTAATTTTGTTTTACAACATTTACATTAATATTTAACTAATAATTTAAGGGATTAGTTAAAATAAGGGTACCTACAATCCTACTTATATTATAAATACTTATTGTAATATTATAAATGAGAAAATGGTGCCGATTCTGTTGTTTACGAACTTAACTAATATTAGACAAGTCACCTCTCTTTCATGTTAACCTTATTGAAAAAAGACAGAACATTTTTAATGCTATCAGTTTAATCCATGCCGTCGTAATGTACGGGTAAATAGTCGTGACCAATAAAGATCGCGCTTAAATTCACGTTGAAATATGTGATCGGAATAAACTGACAGGACTAAAATATCTTGCATCCCTTTCTTATATTTACTATTAGAAAGAGATATAGTGAGATTAAATTTATTTAGTTCGTAAACAACAGAATCGACACCAATTTGTCACTATGGATGGATGAATGTTATTTAATCTTTCACGTAAAAACTACTGAACCGATTTAGATGAAACTTGGCACATAGTGAGATCATACACTAGAATAACATAAAGGCTACTTTTTATCCCAGGAAAATATAAGATACCTCGGGAAAGCGGGTGAAACTAACGGCTACGGATTATTTCAAGCACTATAGCTGTCCCTGAAGCTTTACCCCATTTTTGGCATTAGACGTTAATTTTGAGACCGTTTGCTAGCCAGAATTCTACAGATAGTTTAGATACATCGTTATCTTACAAATAACCTTAAAAAAACAGTTCACTGAGCACTACCATTACAAACATATGACAATTACAAGTTTAGCGTCAATCTCTGGTAAAAGCCTTTACCACTCAAAAACGTGACAAGATTAATAATCGAGATAATAAGTACTCGAGTAATCTGTAATAATTAGACTTACTTAAGAGGTACTCAATTCAGCTGTATGTTTTTTTTTTAATTGTCACGCATAACTTTTTTTGCTTATAAACCGATTTTAATCGTTTTTTTGCATTGGGTTAAAGTATGGCTCCAGGTGGGCCATATAATTTTTAGGCACTTATGAATGTCTATTGCTACAATTTAAAAAAATAGACTCCACCGTTTCGGAATACACTTAGGCTGAGATCTATAGAGTGTACTTTGACTTTACTCAGACTGTACAAAGTCGGTATTTAAAATGAAATCTTCGAATCTCTTTGAGTGTGTGCTAAGCAAAGTCTAAGTGCACCTTAACCGACTTACCAAAAACTTAGTTACAAATTAAAACACACAAATATTTACTTTATTACGTAGGTTTATACCCTAAGTAAAGTCTGAGCAAAGTCTAAGTACGCTCTATAGATCTCAGCCTTAATCTGAGAAGACTCCGGCAAGAAACACAGTAGGTAACCTTACTACCAAAATACACAACACATCAAAAAGCACACATCGAAATAATATTCCCTTATCTTGTTTCTACGCATTATGGCTTAATCCCAAACGTACACTTTCGTTCGGTCTCGCGTGTACTTACAAGATCAAAGGAAATGTGCGCCGTACTTTCTCAGATTCTTAAATTTCGCATTTGTGCGAGGAAACAATACCGTTGGTAAGGTTTTGTACCAATTACTTTAATTTAAGAGAATGCAAAAGACTGTGTAATTGTTGTTTTGGAAGATTAAAAGAGTCTTAATGAGTATGTAGTTAGATATAGCGTTTTAATTATTTTTTATGTATAGACCGCTGAAACTTATTCTGCCCATTTTGATTACTGCCTTTAATTGTTTTGGTCGAGTCTTGAAGAGTGTCGACTTTTTTTGCGTTACTAAATAGTAAAATGTACATAGTTTTGCAAGAAAAATTTTAAGCGGACAGAGCTTTAAAATGGAACCAGGAACACGGGTGAAACCGCGGAGGACAACTTGTTTTACTATAGCTTTACGTTTACCTCGTACACTTTTTTTTGTTTATTAAACTTTGTCTGTTATATAAAATAATACACAAATCAAATATTACTCCTATCAATAAAAATATGTTCTGTGCTTACTTATAAAACGGTTTAAAAAAAAAATAAGTGAGTAGTTTTAAATTCGGTCAATACTAAACACTATTATAGCTTATACTTTTCCATGCAAATTGAACGTTATTATCAAAACACTAGAGTACATTTCCATAATGTAGCGACCGGCAACACAGTGGCCAGCAAGTTTAATAGCATTAGTACTTTACTAGCCAAGTAACTATCCTCTAGTCGACGTCACTAAATATGTTATATAACTACCAGGGCCGGATTAAGTTGTTTCAGGTTTTGAGCAATGAAGGAGTGAATATCTGTATTGATTAGAGATGTGCCGAGTCAGACTGACTCGAGTACTGACTCGAATACCTAGCAGGTACTCACGTGCTCGAGTATATAAAATACTGTATTCGGATCCACAATATACATTATAATAAAGTTAAAAATTTAAATTAATAATTGATAAAGTTGATAGTTGTTAGCTTTAATATGCTATGCCATACATAATTACCAAAGGATGATTATATTATGATTTAATTACTGATTATACAATAATCTGCTGTGATTATTTACATTGTACAAGCGTTCATCAAGTTCGATTCAAAAAGTACTCGAGTCCACTGAAGTATTCGAATACTCGTGCCAGTACTCGAATACCTGTCCGAGTCTTCAGACTCGAATCCTTTTTTTAACGAATACCAAAATATTCGAATATACCAATAATAGCCGACTCGGGACATCACTAGTATTGATTATAACAAACGAATTGTTTTATTACACTCAGAGAGTCAGCACACATCAACTCGTCATTGTATCGCCTTTCGAAGTGTTCATGTTTCTGCAACTAGGTGAAGTGCGGCCGGACGGCTGCACTTGAACGGAACATAGTGGTTAAGTGTGGCGTCTTCTCTATACGTAGTAATAAACCTCAGTGGCATGACCAGATAAAGTGGATATATACATATAAACAGTTGTGTATGTACTACATGACATGGATACCACGAACGTAGTAGAATCGAAAATGTAACTTTACGAAGTCATGTCATAACAACTTCTGGGCTTTAGCCCCTTGTTAGTTTACCCTAAATCCGGCCCGAAAGTCTAGAACATAGCTTGATATTAACTCCTCAGTTATTTAGTACCTGGAACTCGCTCCAAACGACTTGTTTCGGGAAAAAATACTTTATATCACAAGAATTGCCCTTTATTTCTAACGACTCAAATAAATAATACATAAAAATATGTCTACATGTGTCTATTCATGAATTATTTTATAGACATTTTTATTACTTTTTGTAAGCACTTGTAACACTCGGCCAAGGTCGGCTATACATTGGCAATACCTCTGGTACCTATTGCTAAAATGTCTTTATGCGCCTCTAGACACCATCAGATTTTGCCAGCCTGCTTTCTTCTCTTTTATTCTCACTTCTTCGGGTTTTTAGGGCTCCATACCTCAAAAGGAAAAACGGAATGGAACATTCGTAGGATCACTCGTTTGTCCGTCTATCTGTATGTGTGTCAAATCTTTTGGCTTAAGAATGGAGATAAAGAGTCTTGACACACTCGTGGAGGACTTATCATATACTAATAATAAAGCTGAAGAGTTTGTTTGACCGCGCTAACCTCTGGAGTTACTGAACCGATTCGATAAACTATTTCACTAATAGGAAGTTACATTATCCTTGAAGGTTATAGGCTACTTTTTATCCCGGGAACGCGAGTGAATCCCCGGGTGCTAGTGCTATATAAAATTACAAATTATTCAAAAATCTGATTTCACCAGTAAGTACGATTAAAGGGAATAGAATTAGTTACCTAATCAAAATCTGATACGTATTTTAATAGTTTGCTAATTTAAACTAGGGTACCTATTAGTTTCGGGTACATAGCAACTAATTAAAATTCGATGCTCCAGCGCCATCCTCATAGGCTTTTACGGCCTATCTCTATTCATGCGAATTTAGGAAGCTTCACAAATATTTCATCTATAGTGTGTAGCCAATTTAATGTAAACTACGCAATTTGATTCTCAAATTTTATAACAGAAATTGTCTCTAAAACAATTGCAGTAAAATACATTTTCGTGTGTATGAAGCTATCGAGTTAACAGTGAATTTAGATTGGCAAGACGTACAGTAGCCAGCAATTGATTGTATAGGCCAGGGGTTCCCAAACTGTGCGTCGCGGCGCCCCGGGGCATAAATTCACTGTCCCAGAGGCGTCATCTACCGATATACTTACGTCACGTTTTAAAGCTACCCGCGAGTATCTCCTTTTACAAGGGAGCCACAACGTGTAAAGGGAGTCCCAGTACTAAAAAGATTGGGAGCCCCTGGTTATTGGCAATATGAAGCCATTGCCAATTTTATTTATGTATGCAATAGGTCTGGTATATACAGTTGCTGGTTATTACTTCCTTCCTTGCAGTAACGGAGGCATCCGCATTTTACATCCGCAGTCTGTAAAAAAACGTATCTAATACCTACCTACTTATATTGGAAGTGCGAAATCAAATTACTATGGTTTGAATCCCATTCAGAACAATCATTGTCTTGAGATTGGTTATGATTATCATCATCATCATCATCATATCAGCCGAAAGACGTCCACTGCTGGACAAAGGCCTCCCCCAAAGATCTCCACGATGGCCGGTCTTGCGCTAGCTGCATCCAGCGGTTTCCCGCGACCCTAACAAGATCGTCAGTCCACCTTGTGGGGGGCCTGCCCACGCTGCGTCTTCCGGTTCGTGGTCGCCACTCGAGAACCTTTCTGCCCCAGCGGCCGTCGGTTCTACGCGCGATGTGTCCCGCCCACTGCCAATTAAGTTTGGCAATTCTTCGGGATGATTATCATAATAAATATATATACAGGTTGGAGTAACCTTTGTAACAATGCGACCTATTCTTCCATTCAAATCATGTTTTTTTTTCCGGGTCATTTTATATTACACTATTTCCAAATTTTAAATACGAAACATTTTAAATAAATTATTCCAGTTTCACGTTCCCATCACTACGTTTTAGCGTGTATTGTCAACGCTACGGACCACACCACTGGGGTGTCGTTCACTTTTTTTTTTTGGTAATCACACCATTGTTATAATGTTGTAATACAAGCATTTATCACGATATCAATTATTAATCATTCGTAAAACCAAGACCATGACGTTGGTAGATGATCTATTTATGTAGATCTTATTTTTCTCTAGGAAAAGATACGATGAAAAAAATGAATCTGAAGTTATCTATTGTATAATATCGGGTCGAGCTTTTTAAATTATTAAGGATCTCTTCTTTGTCGTTGTCACTCTTGACAGAGTGGTCGTGGTCATCACTTCAGATGTTGGTGGCAAGCTTCACAACACGCCGCCACTCCTCTCTGATGGCCTTCCTCGTGCATTCATGTAGTGATGATGAGCCATTTACTGCCGCTTTTATCTGGTCAGTCCACCTCATAGGCGATCTTCCTCGTGGCCTGGTACCCTCAACCCTTCCCTGGACCATGTACCAAAGATGATAAACGCTGCTTGATGCCGAGTTCTCGAAGTATAGACTCGTTCGTACGGACTCTTTGTATCGAGTACACAAATATTATGTTTTAATGTGTAAACTACACCCGGTAGTGTGGTCCAGAGTTATCCCGTGTCGTTGACAATACGTGCGTTTCAGAGTGCGACTAAAGCTTCTACCAGAGATTTATGCTAAACTTTTAATCGTCATAAATTAGTAAAGCTAATGTTGGGGCACCTGAAATTTTGTATTATCATTGATAAATGAACCACTAACCACAATCGGTTTAACTAACATACCCAACCGAAATAAATTCCCACTAAAATATAGGTGAAACTGAGGTAGACTAGTAAGTATTCACTTAACTTAATGAGAGCTTGACCTGTTTTGTAAGTGCCCAGGTGGTGCCTGCACTGCAGAGCGACTCCTCAGTCCACTAGTTTAATATTCACCAGGAATTATATTCCTTGCAACTGTCTCTAGAGGTACCTAATGCAAGGAAGTTTGACACAGACTAGTGTAATTTGAGTCATATTATAGTGACGCGGAGTCTTAATTTCAATAACATTTTGATGAAAGTGGAAATAAAAAGTTATATGTTGATTTTTATTAAATTCAAAAGTGTCTTTATTAAATGAATTCATTGCAAGTATTTTGAAAGTATACCTTAAATTCTACTAATATTATTAATACGAAAGGTTGTGAGTATGTTTGTTACTTCTTCACGCTCAAACGGAT
This sequence comes from Tethea ocularis, assembly GCA_963555595.1. Classification (NCBI taxonomy): domain Eukaryota; kingdom Metazoa; phylum Arthropoda; class Insecta; order Lepidoptera; family Drepanidae; genus Tethea; species Tethea ocularis. Next base: position 11,670,154 of record OY741966.1, read on the forward strand.
GGACCAATTTTGATGAAATTTGGTATGGAGGTAGCTGATGCCCTGGATTAACATATATGGCTGGTTTTTTTTATCGCTTTTGTTCGCTTATAAAAATCCAGGCTAAATACGATATAGGATGTATGTTTGATAAAAAAATTTGAACATGTAAGATATTATAAGAAAAATTAAACAATATTTATTTCTGTCAAATAATACATTTTATTACACTATGAAATATTTAAAAAGTTATTAACTTACTTTATCTACTCTCATATCGTAATGTTCTTATTATGAAATCAAAATCAGTACTTTAATGACCCACTTTAGGCACACCCGAGTATAATGATTCATTATAGTACAGTAATGTTCCCAAGATAATGCTATAAAATAACTTTTTTTCTATTAAAGTACATTTTGGACCTATCAATAGTATAATCAATCAGTATCAATCAGTATCAATTCAATTTGACGATGACAATGTGACAAATTTGTTGACTTGAAATTTAGAGGTATGAATTTTTGGGAGTTGGCCACACGGATTTGATTAGGTATATGATTATTGTGTCTGTTTATTGTATTGTTTTTGCCTACATATATCATTTTGACCAAAAATGTCACATAAATAGCATTTTTTTTTTTTTTTTCAAAGTTGTTAGAAATATATTTTTTTTAAATGACATTATTTATATGAGTTTAGATAAAGTACTGTATGATACTGCACATAATTAGGTATTAAAAACTCGTGTGATACTATTAAGAACCTACGGCTCGGTACTTAAACTCACACTCGTAGTTAATAACCCCTATTATGCAACAGTATCATAAACTACTACTATGACTTTATAAAGCCTAGTGATAAATAGTATCAACACGAAATCCAAACCAATTTTTCATTGGAAATATATTTTTCCTGCGACGTTTTTTCCTCAATTAGAACTTTTGCAATAACACCTTACCGTCGTGTCAGGGTGAAATGAGCACAAAAAACTTCCATTCGCCCTTCGACTATTATAAAAGACATATTTCAAAATGGTTGTTATTTATGGTTACATACCCTCTGCTTCAGGTGAGAGCGAACAAACGAAATATGATTACCGTTCGAGCGATAGGGATGGCACTATATTTATTTAATTTATATTTTTTTTACAACTTAGTCCGCAAACAGCCTCGATGATAAATGGTTACCGCAGCCTATGGAAGCTTGCAACACCACTTGTGATGTTACTAAAAAAACCTTTTTTGTTAGACTTCATGATATTTATCTCCTTTATAGATACTTATTTAAAATGAAAAAGACATATTATACATAACATATGTACTATGTATGTATATTCTTAAGACCTTTCTGCAACCTTTGCATCAAAATATATTTGGATGTACTTAGGTCTCTATATAAAAAAAAAACGTTAAACATACCACTTAATTTACTAAGCAGTTTTTATTTCAAATTCCACATACATTGGTGCCGATTCTGTTGTTTACGAACTAAAATAAATTTAATCTCACTATATCTCTTTCTAATAGTAAATATAAGAAAGGGATGCAAGATATTTTAAGTTTTTCAGTTTCATCCGATCACACATTTCAACGTGAATTTAAGCGCGATCTTTATTGGTCACGACTATTTACCCGTACATTACGACGGTATGGATTAAACTGACAGCATTAAAAATGTTCTATTTTTTTTTCAATAAGGTTAAAATTAAAGAGAGGTGACTTGTCTAATATTAGTTAAGTTCGAAAACAACAGAATCGGCACCATTGACGGATTAGTTTTTAATTAAAACTAAATACAGTTTTTTATGTTTTTTTTTTACGTTTTTACGAGTTCCGCTAGCTTGATTTCAGCTCCAATATGTGTGGCGGTTATTTTACCTAACTATTATGACAGGACAGGATAGCGCCCACCTGTGAAAATGAGCTGATCATAAAAATGGTCTGATGATGAATGATCTGATTTAGATAGGTTTAACTACATTATACCTGAACCTTTTGTGATAAACGTTTCTGAAATTAAGCCCAGATTTCAGATGTCAAAGTAAAGGTACTTTCCCGTTCCAGGTGCTCTTAGACCTCTTTTATGAAAGAAACTTAAAAAAACAGACGCGTTCCCGGGATAAAAGTTATACCCGGATAAATCCAGTCTATAAAGTAATCGAAAAGAACAAACAAACTCGTTTTCGCCTTTTATATTAGTTTGGTATTGGATTTTCTTAGATTAATTAGTTCTTGAAATAGGAAATTATAAGATTTGATCAGACAGGTATTACAAAGTACCCTACCACTGTGCTATGGTTTTCTCACGATGTTTTCCTTCACCGAAAGCTCATTGTAGGATTCAAACCCATGACCTTTGTCATGGCATTCGACGTCACTACCACAGAGCTTTCATCACCTTGAACCATACTTTGTGCGGTTATCTGATCCCAAACTAAGCAGAGCATGTGCTATGGCAACCAGATAGCTGATATACTACTTAGACTACTTTTTTTTTTGTAAATACATACTTATATAGATAATTACACCCAGGCACAGGACAAACAGACATCTTCATCCTCACAAATGTTTGTCCTGGATGGGTATCGAACCCATGACCAGCGGCGTGATAGGTGGTGTCTTAACCAACTGCGCCAACTGGATAAAAATAAATAAAAAAAAACTTTAAAAATAAATAATTAAATTAATTTAATTTTTAATTTTGTTAAATATAATGATAGTTAAATGTTGACTGTTTGTGTTGGTTAACTCGGCTTCGGTGAAAATTTCACTCCTATCATCTCTACTATAGTTAACTAGATAATGTCTGTTGACATAATGCGCATTTGTATATATAGGTATAAGTACATACCTACTTAACTACGAGCATTATTTTGTTTTACAATTGACTGTAATATATTAACAACATAACCTGGAATTTCATTAAATTACAAAATAACTTTATTTTACATACTAAAATAAACTTTTTTTTTTAATAAACTGCCAGCCCTACGAGCATCCCATAAGTTTTAAGTGGTGCAAATATGATGCGAGTCTCAGCCCTCCGTCCCTTGGGCCGTGTAACTTTTATTCGCGAAATTGCCAGAATGTTGTTCACAACAAACAAAATCTATAAAGTTGGGATGGGCTAAGGGGTACTGTGTGGAAGGTCTGTTTGTCACTAACTAATGTGTGAATAGAACGATCGTCATAAAATAAGTTCTCAGTTTTAATGGAGGACATATTATTTATTCCTAGTAATAGTGGTGAAATCTGTGATTATAATTTTTAATTACCAGAAAAAAGACACGGTGCACGGTGGTAGGGTACTTTGTAGTACCTGTCTGGCTGGCTACCACCCTCAAGTTGAAAATCTGTCGCCAAGGACCTATGTGTTCCGGCAATTGCACTCGAAAGCCAGTTGCCTTCTTGGCATTGTAATAGGTCAGCAATATATTGGCAATACTTCTGGTATTGCAAATGGCGACGGTAACCACTTACCATCAGGTAGACCGCCTGACTGCTTGTCGACCTTATGACATAAAAAAAAGATGGGACCAGGGTGAAAAAAATCACTGGAACCGATTAAATTGTAAATCATACTCCCTGCAAATAAAAAAAAACCGCTCAACAATTTCGAAAATCATAAGGCATTTTATTTTGCCTTTGCTTGGGTCCCAATTTACTTGACTAACAAACCCACCTCTATCTCAAGACACTCGAAACTTTGTCACTCAAGAACACACAATATTATGGAGAGTCATCGATAACTTTCTGTTTGCTATCACATCTTCAGTGGAACAGTCAAATTGGCGACCGTTCAAGGCAAGTTCCTAAGTACCTGAATGTTGTGAGATATATTTTGAAGAAGTAATTTTTTTTTTCTGAATGCTTCGGTTGGATCGACTATTAAAATAAAGTAGTGTGTGTCTGGTTACCATAGTACACACGGCCACAGATCAAGCTACACATTTTTGTTGCAAAATAGCTCCTATTACAACCGCATAAGGTGCCGCAGTGTGTAGCTTGATCTGTAGCCGTGTGTACAAGCTCCGCTTAGTTTGGGATCAGATAACCGTGTGTGAAGAATGTCCCAGAATATTTATTTTATTTATTTATTATACGACTATTTCATGAAAACGTGACTTTTTACCAAAAATTTAACTCAGTGAAATATGTTGATGATTTCTTTTGTAATTAATCAGTAAATATACCATTCTTGTCGCAAATCACACGTTGACAAACTTACGACCTATAACTGAGCTGCAATTAGCAAAAAATCTAATCAAATTCAATTTTCGCGGGCTACCTTGAAGGATCCCCCTTAAGCAGATTTTTTTTAAATACTGCAATTGGTAGCCTCTTTTGGCTTCATCGACCTAAAGTAATGAAGTTGCTAATAGTGTGCCTGTCTCAAGTTAAGGGGGAACGTAGTAACATTTTCATGAAATAGTCGTATATGTCAGTAATATACCTTGGAGGAATATGTTGATGATTTGTTTTGTTATTAATCATTAAATATACTACCATTCTTCTCACAAATAACATGTTGATAACTTACGACCTATAACTGAGCTGCAATTAGCAAAAAACTTGATAAAATTTGAATTTCGCGCTCCAACCGAAGGTATACCCTTAACCTCATGGTGTTATAACTCAAAAGAAATGTGGTGGATTGTATTGCAAATGTTGCGTGAAACCTATACTTGGTGGCGCTGTGAAAGATTTCTACATATTTAATTTCTCAAAATATTTTTTGAAATCAAATATATTACAATATTATGTTTTTGTTTCAAAGAAAAAGGTAGAGCAGCAAACCTTGAATGATTTTATTTTTAAAAACTTGTAAACAAAAAAATAATGTAAAACGGCTTGAAGTGTCTCGAAGACATGACATGTAACATTTATTCCGTTTCTTTTCTTTCGAGCGAATGAACGTGCATAGTTGATTTATGGATTTTTCTGACAAATAATACGTTAAGGTATTTAAGGACATAATATTATAGTTATTAATAATAACTTATTAAAATTCTACAGCAGGTATAGTAGGTATGTATCATATAGTGTTTACATATTATATAGGTTACATTGCCAGAAAGTTGCGTGTGCCGTGCACCATACAGCGCCACAGCGCTACTATCTTGATTTCTCGAGTGATATCTCTATCCTCATATACACAAATGTACTCTTTGGTTAACCTTACCGTTAGATAGATAGCCAATGTTTTTTTTTAATCAAAACTAAATTTACCTTCTACGTCCGTCCCTCACTAATTTATTAATGTCGGTCTACCTAAAAAGCTGTTAGTATTATCATAAATCGGATTTCCACCTGAAATCTTATTTGGGTAAATCCTTCTCGGAAGGTTTCGAGGGTATTATTTGTACCTACCGACAAACAATACTAGGTAGAAACATCTGTAATAAAATATGCAAAGTTTAGGTTTCCTAAAGTGCCTTGTAAATAAATCTAAACCTTGACCGGTGACAACGATTTTATGTTTTAGAAAATTAACAAAAAAAAAACTTTTTAATCGGTTTTTTCTTCATAGGACTCAGTATGGCAATTATTTATTAAGACATTTTTGCCAGTTTCATGTTATAAATTTTAGTTACGTCAACTATACACAAAGTCCCAAATAACAGTAAGGTACTCTGCAAGCAAGTATGCATCGATAAAAAATGATCCAATATTATTCGATAAAGCTAACGTAGCTTTCATAATTAAACCTGTCGATATTTTAAGCTTATCGATAATTCTTGCTCACTAGCCAGGCCTTTGGTAAAATATTGGTTATAATGCATGTGACTTAGATTAATCTGCATTTTATGATATTCAATAAACTATTTTATGAAAATAAAACGAAAATGCTACGTCACTTCATCGAAAATCTCGCCAGAAACACCAATGACATTTATTTTTAATTTATAATTCTATTTTCGAATTCAAAATATTTTTAACAATGTTTACTTATCCCTAAAATAGAACATAAATTCAACATACAGTGAGCATTTCAAATCCGCAATTCTAAATTCATTCGAAATATGAAAACCTTGATTTTTAACCTTTGATATATATAAAGAATATTTCTCACGCTACTCACAGGCCACTCACCTGTGCCTATCGACCGTTCAGCCTATTGAGAAAGGCTTTAAAAAGCTTGTAATCCTATTAGAGAGCTCAAGGTTTCGCTATGAGGATTTTGTGCGGTGGTTTCACTTTTTTCCCTCAAACGACACTTTAAGCAGTCCCCTGTTGAATGCTAATATATACCTATAGATTTTGTGAAAGAATACATGTTTTTTTTATTCTGAAAGTTTATTTGGCTGAATAGGTTTATGTGAACATGAAAATCAATTTCTAAATACGCCGCTGGTCATGGGTTCGATTCCCATCCAGGACAAACATTTTATGTGCATGAACATGTCTGTTTGTCCTGTGTCTGGGTGTAATTATCTATATAAGTAAGTAAATACAAAAAAAATAGTATAAGTGAATATCAGTTATCTGGTTTCCATAGTACAAGTTCTGCTTAGTTAGGGATCAGATAACCGTGTGTGAAGAATGTCCCAGGATATTTATTTAAAGATCAAAGGCACTATAATGTGTTCGAAATTTAAACCGTATTTTTTTATAAAACCTAAAGGCACTGATACAAATCTTTTAGTATACGAGTAAGCCTTTCGTCGAAACAAAAAAAAAGGTGTTCCTAAAATAAAAATTCTAGCGTGTCTGTTTAGCATGTTGCCACAATTTTTAATCTGTTGCGTGTACTATTATTACAGTAATATTTTTGTGATTATTACTGACTTTACGACTCATTTAATTGAATTGAAACTACCATTTAGTTATAATGAACACAATATTGCTACCAAAATGTTAGTTATGTTTTGTTCGGTCGCAATGATTGTACTTTTTTTAACTGACTTCAAAAAAGGAGGACGTCCTCAATTTGACTGTATGTTTTTATTTATGTTTGTTACGCGATTACTCCGCCATATGTAAACCTTTTATTAAAATACTTTTTTTATTCGAAATACTCCAGAATCTGTGTGTGTGAGAATGGCAAAAAACGGCAAAAAACTAGATAATAAAAATAAATAACTTTTAACAAAAAGAGAACCGCCTTGAAAAACACCAAAAATTATAAAATAATAACCATATAGGAAAAATCTGCGATACCATGATATTCTACATGGAACACAAGCTACACTTTCGCTAATACTTTCAATATATTTTAATGAATTGACTCTAATACCGGTTAAAAAAGGATGCAAACTTAAGAAAAAACACTCTAGTTAAAAATAGAGGATTCTAACGAAACAGAACCGAAGTGAATCCTTGAATAACCGGAAAATGGACTCCAATAGATTGTTAGTGAAGTAAAATGTTAATGAATTTATGTAGGAAAGTGGCCCCTAGCGACTTGTGCTAGAATATGTAATGAGGTGTTTTAAGATGCCACAGATTACAGTATGGACTAGAAATCAAAAGTACTTAAGTCCTTACTGAAAAAAAAATGTAGAGAAAAATAATCTAGAGTTTGTATTTCTTCTATATAAATTTATTGTAAGTGAATAAGAAAAACAATTAAGTTATATACCTACATTATTGTTAAAAAAAATCTATGTAGCAAACACAGTAAGGTATGATACAAATGATTAGTATGTACCTATCAAACTATTTGTATAGTTGTTAATGATTTATTTTCTATTCATAAGGATTCAAGTAGGTACATTAATAGGTAGGTCCCTTTGTACATTTGTATCTTTTATGTTTTTTTATTATTACTTGTGTGTGTGTACATAAATAAATAAATAAAATAAATTAATGAAGTAAATAAAAATTTGCAATATCAGGTTTGAGAAATAGGTTATTTTTTGAATAATAAGAATACAGTAAAAAATATTACTGAAGTGATCTAAATGATATCAAAAATAAGTGAAAGAGAATTACTAATTTCAATGTATTTTTGGATAATATGTTGCGTATTTAGTGTCACTCACATTGATTCTGGTACATCTCATATTCTGTGCCCCTCAGACTACCAGGCGCGATCTTCTAGGACTCCAAATCTATTGTATATTTATTATTCCCCAAGATTATAAATACTAGATTTTAGAGGTACAGCAGAGTTTAAGCGAGCATTGGGAGACATTAATAATTCACACTGTTTGGTCGCTAGTTGTGCTACTAAAGGCATTTTAGTATTGCTACAAAGTTTTGTTGTAAAGCTGTTTTGTAGCCGAATTGAAAATGTGAAATCTCAATTATTCATGAAGAACAGTAGCTGAGTAAAAACATTAAAAAACAGGTACCTTTTTAAATCTGTAGGCTGACAAGCAAGCTGCCCATCTGATAGTAAGTGGCTATCACCGCATATAGACATTAGCGTGCAGAGTGATTACAATTTCAAGAAGCTAACTGACTATCGTTGAAAATTTGTCGCCAAGCACTTACCGGTGTGTTCCGGCAATTGCACTTGAGAGCCAGTTTGCCTTCTCGGAATTGTAACAGGTCAGCAACACATTGGCAATATCTCTGGTATTGCAAATGGCGATAGGCGACGGTAACCACTTACCATCAGGTGGGCCGTATGCTTGCTACCTTAGTAATATAAAAAAAAACATACCGGTAAGTGCTTCGCGAAAGATTTTGAGGGTTTGGCAAGTAGGTACTACAAAGTATTTTACCACCCTGCTATGGTTTCTTCACGATGTTTTCCTTCACCGAAAACTCAAGTTCATTGTAAGATTCAAAGCGACGACCTTTGTCAGGGCATTTTCAACCGTAAATAGAAATAAAATGCTTCATCTTGTGTCAATTAAAAATAATGACGTGTTTGTATGTCGTTGTTTGGTAGATTACTTTTGCTTACCTTTTGCCTTTACGTTTATTATTTACTAGCTGTTCCGCGCGGTTTCACTCGCGTTCCCGGAATAAAAAGTAGCCTATAACCTTCGGGAATAATGTAGCTTCCTATTAGTGATAGAATTTTTCAAATTGGTTCAGTAGTTTCGGAGTCTATTCAATGCAAACAAACAAACAAACAATCAAATCTTTCCTCTTTATAATATTAGTATAGATTAGTCAATTTTTTCTTTTATTTTTCGGGCTTTTTGTAAGGAAGAAATCATGTGATACTTTGGTCTGAAATAAAAAGTTCAAATTCATTACGAGACAGACACAATCAGTAACTCTGGAGATTACTTTCTACATCCGAACATACTTTACCTTTATAATATTAAAGTAACTGAGGTAATTAGTTAGTAGGTATATAATAAGAGATAAGTAATTATTAATGGTATGAATCTTTTGTAACATAAGTTGATCGACAAGGCCTACTATAAGGTGGCTCATTACATAGAAGACAAGAACACATGGTTGTAGTAGCTTCTCTCTGCACTTGCAGCCCCCTCCACAAGTGATAATTGTATGAAGTTTATGTATATTTAAGACAAAACTGTAATTACCTACATAAATTTAAAAAAAATCCACCACAAAAACGCCTTGCTGAGTTTTTTGCCGGAGTCTTCAGTTCAAGTGTATTCCGAACCGGTAGTAGAGTCTATTGTAAAATGTAACTGTTGACGTTCGTAAGTGCCTTATTAGGGCCTAAACTGTATAAATGAGTTTTTGATTTTGATTTTAACAGTAGCATGAAAGTTGTAGTTGAAATATAGAATTACCCGATACTCGAATGCAAAAGCATACGTGAGTTCCAATTTTGCGGATTCCGCGACATTTTTCATTTCGTTACGTCATAGGATACGTATATGTATAGCTTTTTACAAAATTGGCTAGACAATATAATCCAACCAAAAACATTCATATAAAATGTTGCCAAGCTGAGACCATACGGCTCGCACTGTCAAAAAGTTATCAGATCCCATGTAGAGCCAAGCTTCTAACTCTACACGCCATAACTCTACGAGCCTTTATTTCACATACTCTACACCATAGTCAAAATATATAAAAACCGGACAAGTGCGAGTCGTGACTCCCGCCATAAAGGCAGGCATCCGCTAAGAATGGATTTTTGAAAATTCAACCCCTAAATAGGGGATCCCGGGTGAAACCAAACGTGAAGCGGAAACCTAGCCATCAATATAAATAATTTTCTTTTTTTTAATATAACATTTGTCTAAATTATACAGAAAGCGTAATTGACTGACTGACTGATCGGGCTGAAATCTGCCATGGCTTAGAAAAGATTTTTGAAAATCCATCTCCTAAGGGGGTAAAATAGAGGATTGCGGGTGAAACCGCGGGGCGGAAAGCTAGTAATTTATATTTTTAAATAACAGTTTATGTAGACTTATTAATTAATGTGATAATGTTTAAAATAAAGAAAAAAGGTCACTAATATATGCAGGGTTTAAGGGATAGACTGCCTTAATTAATCTTTCTTGTTGTTTAAAGACGGTGATTTAATAGTAGTTGAGATTAGAAGCTCAAACCGGATAGAATTACTGCCTAGAATCTGTTTAACTTAGGTACCTAATACTCTCACCTAATATTTGTTGAACCCTAAAATTTATATTAAAAATGTAGGTACTTACCAATAAACATTCCCAGCAGTAATAACAACATTGTCATATAAAAATAGTCACACACACAAAAACCACTTCACATAATTAAAAACAAACATAAAACACTTACAAAGTTTGGGAAACCTTTGATAATCACTTGAAAAATTCACATTTCTCTTTTTAAATATTTCTTATGACATTAGATTTAATTTAAAGGAGTTTTCTAAGCACGTGTCGGCTATTTCGTGTTAACGATTTCGCGGCGAAAGGGACGTGTGGACGCCTCGAGCGCTTGGTATAAACTGAAGCTAAATGTCAAAATGATAAGATGACGGTGGGTTTGGGGGTTGCTCGCCCCAATTAGAATGCTGCATAAGTTTTAATTTATGTTAGCTCTGTTCTATGTTATTCTGTGTTTTATTTTAATGTACTTATGAACGTTAAATGAATGGACTAATATAATAGTGATGGTGCTGGTTGCAGATTGGATTTCACCTTGGTTTCTGATAGAATATCATTTTCTCTCCTGTTTTTATTTATTTTAGTTTCCTGTTCGGAAAATCTAGCTCATTATTTGAATTGGAATTATTATGACCTAGTATTAATGATTATCGTAACCTTTTTTATGAGTGTTACATTTATTTTTGCCTCTAGAATATAGATTTAGTAAATATTTTATATATAGACTTTCCCGTAATATTTCTAATCATTCTTAAGATGTTTTTTTAGCCTGAGTCTAGAAATTCAACTGCATTCATCATCATCATATCAGCTGAAAGACGTCCACTGCTGGACAAAGGCCTCCCCCAAGGATCTCCACGATGGCCGGTCTTGCGCTACCCGCATCCAGCGGTTTCCCAACTGCATTGCTGTTATTTAAAACAAAGATATATTTTTAAAGGCCGCTACTCCTGTCTCAGGTGAGTGATGAGTGTCCAAAAGTGACACATTTAGCTTACAAAACCGGCTCTCAAGGGCGGAGTATAAAGTACAAAATCGGGTATTTTGTTCACCTGGCAACGAAACCCTTCTAGCAATCAGCGGTCCACGCATGCGCGCTACCAGACACATTCATTCCATACAATACTTTATTTTTAGACACAGTCTCCATAATTTGAATACTGAGAATCATTTTAACTACTTCCACAATATTTAAAAGTTAATTGCTTGCGTTGAATATTTTGACAGGCCAGTTGGCGCAGTTGGATAAGACACCTATCACGCCGCTGGTCATGGGTTCGATTCCCATCACAAACATTTATGTGCATTGACATGTCTGTTTGTCCGAAGTCTGTAATTATCTATATAGGTATGTATTTACAAAAAAAAGTAGTACCTATATGTAGTATATCAGTTGTTTGGTCTCCATAGTACAAGCTCTGCTTAGTTTTTGATTGGATAACCGTGTGTGAAGAATGTCCCAGGATATTTATTTTATTTATTTTTAAGTTTATTTTAGACAGAGAGGCAGAGATTGAACTATTATAGACCAAGTGAAGGCAAAAGTTGTCGTTGCAAATGTTGACATATAAGGAGGAGCAGGTACCAGGAAAGAATGGCAGAAGCTATACCAAAAAGGTGCCACACTTTTCTATACTTATAATATTATAAAGAGGAAAGATTTGTTTGTTTGTTTGTTTGTTTGTTTGTTTGTTTGTAATGAATAGGCTCCGAAACTACTGGACCGATTTCAAAAATTCTTTCAACTTTGGAAAGCTACATTATCCCCGAGTAACATAGGCTATATTATATTTAAAAAAAAATTAGGGATCCTTACTAAAACTCCAATAATGTAACATAAGGTGTAAAAAAATGACCTGAAAAATTCCTTACGTCGCGTGCGCTGCGAAAACTATTGATGATAGAACAAAATCATTTACTACGACTTTGCAGAACTCATCATTATCTACAAAAAGTGTCGCGACAGCATATGTCTAAATATTATAGTTATGTCACAGTAAGCAGTTTTTTATTCTAAAATATTAATTTATATATGCCGCCTCTTGAAAAGGCTCTTCATTTGTACCTTGGTATTAATCCTCATCAAAATAAATTACTTTATATTCAAGACGGCTTTAATACCTTTTTATAACTTTTTGAATTATTCAATTCGGACATTTCATTCGGAAGATATCACGAGTTTAAAAATGCAAGTATTAGAAAAAAGTCGCGTGGTTGTCGCTCACCGCGCTCAGCTAGCCAGCATGCGATGTAGGCTCCATGTAAGCGTCACTGGGGTACGGGGGGGGAGTCAATGTAATCTATATATATAAAAGAAAGTCGTGTTAGTTACTCCACTTATAACTCAAGAACGGCTGAACCGATTTAGCTAACCGGCAGGGAGGTAGTTTAGAGCCAGGAGAAGGACATAGGATAAGTAGGTAGGGGTAGGTAGGGTAGGTAGGTAAGGTAGGTAGGGGTAGGTAGGGTAGGTAGGTAAGGTAGGTAGGGGTAGGTAGAGGTAGGTAGGGTAGGTAGGTAAGGTAGGTAGGGGTAGGTAGTTAGGTAGGGGTAGGTAGTTAGGTAGGGGTAGGTAGTTAGGTAGGGGTAGGTAGTTAGGTAGGGGTAGGTAGTTAGGTAGGGGTAGGTAGATAGGTAGGGGTAGGTAGATAGGTAGGGGTAGGTAGAGGTAGGTAGGGTAGGTAGGTAAGGTAGGTAGGGGTAGGTAGTTAGGTAGGGGTAGGTAGTTAGGTAGGGGTAGGTAGTTAGGTAGGGGTAGGTAGATAGGTAGGGGTAGGTAGATAGGTAGGGGTAGGTAGGTAAGGTAGGTAGGGGTAGGTAGTTAGGTTAGGGGTAGGTAGTTAGGTAGGGGTAGGTAGTTAGGTAGGGTAGGTAGGGTAGGTAGGTAGTTAGGTAGGGTAGGTAGGTAGGTCCCAGTTTTATTTTTGTTCTCAGGGCAGGACAACGTCTGCCGGGTCAGCTAGTTAGGTATAAAGCCAAAATCAGTAAAAAAAAAAAAAAAAAGAAAATAGACTTTAATAAGTAAGTAATTAGTTACTTTTAAGTTTATATTTAATGTTTTTTATTTTATTCTTGTTTTTTTTTTTTTTTTGTTTCTTGTTTTAGTTTTTTTTAATTTCATTTCATTTTAAAATTCTATATGTTGTCTGTGCTATTTTGAATGTTGTGTACGTCTGTAATTGGTGCATATATCAGAACCTTATTTTATTCTTGATACTTTGTAAATGTAATAATGTATGTGCTGTTGATGTACCTTTTTATAAATAAATAAAAAATAAATAAAAAGAGCTAAGCTCTTTTAAAAAGGTTTTATTCTCGGAGTTTTTATGAAATGTTTTATTATATTTCATATATCTATGGGGCTATTACGTGTCTGTATTGCAATCAGTTTTCATTATTTTATTTCTTGTGAATATTTTTTAGTACTTAGTTTAGTGTTTTTTAAAACTAGTTTGCAAAATGCATACAAAATCTTGATGGTCCATCAATAATACAGGCTGTGTTTTTTTTTTTCAAAATCATAGTTTTCTATTCCCGGCAAGGCAAATTTGTTTTTTGAAAAATAAATAAGTAGTTTTAGTTTTTCTTAAAATCGGCCTCGAGGAATTCCTAAAATATTTATTTAAGATTTGATCTACCACGCCCACTTGAAAGATTCAGCCTGTTTACTGACTAATCATTCATCAGGCCCTCATCTGTTAATCTACAGGGTGTGCCAAGTTTAGGTGAGGCTAATATTATTACAACATGATGTATTAGAGCGGATGAACCTTACTTCTAAGATTATGTACGTATAAAGTTCGACCTTGGCCCTTTATTTTATTTCTCTTTTATCTCGCGGTTTCTTTTCTGTATAACATTATGAAGCGTAAGAGAACATGTAATATTTTCGAACTGTTATGTCTGTAAAAATAGATGCCTACAACGTTTATAAATCGTGTGACGTCATTGCATACGTTGAGACAGTTGTTTCAAATTGCTATGGTTGCATGTATTGACGTCACGAGATTGATTAACAAAGGTATTTTTCATTAGTTTTTTAGGGTTCCGTACTCAAAGGATAAAACCTCCACTGTCTGTCTGTCCGTCTGTCACCAGTGATAGTTAGATACGTGATAGTACGACACGCATTTGGCCGGATAAAAACATTGTATATGTAGTAACAAAGAAGATAATAAATTTAAAGAATGTTAAACATAAATTTAGAGATATACTGAACCAAACGCAAAAATAATTATTATAATCGGGTCACAAACAAAAACATACAATCGGTTTGAGAACCTCCTTATTTTAATTCACTTAAAAAAGACAGCTAGTCAAACTACAAACTAAAAAATCGCTAATATACTCCAAACAATTGTAAATACTTCGTTTTAGCTTCCCATTGAAAAGTGCAATTCAATTCAACGGCTAAGACCTTATTTCAGTTTATGTGACAAACAATGTAATTTGTCACTGTTTGTTACAACATTGTGTTTAAACACTTTGTAAATTAGAAACGGGGTTCCGTCTCCGACTGTAATTCAGCTTCTATAAATATTTTTAAAACAAGGTGAAATATTGTTTTTTTTTTATTTTCTTTATACCAACAGTATACACATTAAAATACAAATAAAAAACTACAAAATCTGATGTCTACGTCTATTATAGGCGTGTACAGCATTCACAATAATTACCCTACACAAAAAATAAACTAAAAAAATAAATATTAAACAAGGGAGACTACTAATTAATTAAACATTGATTTAAGTCTAGTAAAATTAATAATACTGTGAAATATTATTGTAAAAATAATGAAAGGTAAATAGGTACTTTGTGAAGGGAGAAATCTTCCGCTTTTATAAAAAACACATTGTCTCTCTGTCTGTTTGACCGTTATTTTGCTTATAACTCGAGAATTATCTATAGTTTTGATTACATTTTTATACTAACCTAGGAAATTCCTTGAGCTAGATGTTTAGAACAGATTTGGTTAAAACTTGGTACAGATAATATGTTTTCATTAACAAATACACAACAAAGAATACAGACTACACCCATCCACGAAAAGCTCCCGGGCGATATATCCCGTAGTTAGGGCCTTATTCCACTACTAGCTTTACTAAAGAGAATTGGAGTCGTTGTAAGTACGACCAACTCAAATTCAAAACTCATTTATTCAGTTTATGACTACGCGTTCCCGGGATAAAAAGTAGCCTATAACCTTCAGGAATAATGTAGCTTCCTATTAGTGAAAGAATTTTTCAAATCGGTTCAGTAGTTTCGGAGCCTATTCAATGCAAACAAACAATCAAATCTTTCTTCTTTATAAAATTAGTATAGAAGTATAGATTATACCACCATACCATGATAAGGCCCTTATGAACGTCGAAAGTTAAAATTATCACCAGTTCGGAATACACTTGAACTGAGAAGACTCCGCCAAGAAACTCAGCAAGGCTTCTTTCTTTGCGTTTATTGTGTCAAGCACAATAATGTGACGTCGCGGGATCCTTTGTTAAAGTAAAAGGTCCACGTACCACACTGGATCAAAGCACTATGCCAAATTAATGGTATATAGGTACTTCGGCGAGAGCCCAAATTGCTCCGATTATTGATATCGTAAACCAAACAAGTTATAATGCAGGCACCTACCTTGGACTGCTTCACGGGTTCACCTGTATGGCACGACACGAGGACTCCTTCTGGGAATACTAAGCCGTCGCGTGTATTATTTTGATGTCTAAAGTTGGTTTTGGGTTGAATTACGAGGATGATTAATTGTTGTACGATTTGAGCTCAAATTTTAGGGAGAAAAAAAATAACACCAATTTTTTACAGAGAGACGTTTCTTCGTCCCAATATCAACGCACACAAATTTTGGACTTATAAGTATTATCAGTTCACTTCAAGTTGGCCGTCCTCGAATGACGTCATGTCTCTGAATAAATCTGAGTATGAGAAAATACGCTTTCATTAGTAGTCAAAACAACTGAGACATGAGAGCGTTTGTATTCTCAACAGTGGATAGAGCAAGCTAAGCTGGTTTCAAAACTAATCAGTCTTCAGGTTTGTTCTACTTCCTTTAACTTACAAAATACCACAACCATATAAATGACAGTGAGCGTAAAGTTCCATAAGGAGCAGACGCAAAATTAAAACGTCGAGGAATCCACGATCATGTACCGAATCCCTTCTAAGTTTACCATCTACCACAACATCACTGATCTGAGTCAGGATGTGGTCAAACAAAGACCAAAATAGAGCTAAAATAAAACCGGCCAAGTGCGAGTCGGACTCGCGCACGAAGCGTTCCGTACCATTATCCATTATCTCTCAAATATTTATTTTATTCTGTTTTTTTGTATTTGATGTTATGGCGGCAACAGAAATACATCATCTGTGAAAATTTCAATTGTCTAACTATCACGGTTCATAAGATACAGCCTGGTGACATACGGGCAGACAGACAGACGGAGTCTTAGTAATAAAAACTGTCTTTTGGAATCGATGTTTGAAGTAAGATCATAATAGCAGCCATTCGATTCTATAGCCTATTTATACCCTGATTGGGTTTATGATCCAAATAACCGCAACAGAGCACTGACTAACCGTATATCGCTATCATAGACAGTGCAGCAAATCCTTATTCCATTCCTTATTATTGACAAGCCAGTTGGCGCAGTTGGTTAAGACACCACCTATCAAGCTGCTGGTCATGGGTTCGATTCCCATCCAGGAAAAAACATTTGTGTGCATGAACATGTCTCTTTGTCCTGTGTCTGGGTGTAATTATCTATATAAGTATGTATTTCCAAAAAAAAAAAGTAGTATATGTAGTATATCAGTTATCTGGTTTCCATAGTACAAGCTCTGCTTAGTTTGGGATCAGATAACCGTGTGTGAAGAATGTCCCAGGATATTTTATTTATTCCCTACAATTTTCTAGACTCGCATTTCCAGTTTATAAGCTCAGTACATTTTAATCCGAACAACTCGATATACGTATTTCAGATTGAAGAACGTGTTTAGGAAATTGGACGATTATTTTCTATTTCGACAACTTTACTACATACGAATATTTTGCTGTCATTGTATGTTTGTTTGTAACATAATCAAGTTGTAGGAATTTTTTGGTAAGAGGAGGCTCTCCGCGAATGTCTCCGTCCCTTACTGAACTGACAGACAAGCGAGACAGGAGAGACACAATTTTAGTAAAAAAAAACTAAGAATTTTTTTATAGTAATAAATCTATTCCCTTTCTAATGGATTTCAGAATGTATCTTCAAATTTTTTGGATGGCCCAAATAGGTAACAAAAAAATTTATTCTCAGTTTTAAAAAGGGGCATTCACACGATTTTTTTCTGACGTTACATAATGAAAAATCCCAATTTAAAAAAAAACTATTCCCCGTCACATATTCTCTAGTTTAACATATATTTTTTCCAAATCTCTTGGAACAGCATTTTAGAATCATCATTTCTCGTATAAACTCATGACGACTATTAAAATATCTTGTTATCTTGATTTTTATTACTGCAAGCAAGCTACTCCAAAACATTTATCTCAAATGCTCTATAACTGTGTCTTCTTTATTGATGCTAATTAAAATGAGTTTTGTGATATTCTTTTATAATCGTAAGACGTTAGAGTGTTAAGTGCGAGGAGGCTTAGCAAAATATTTTTTTTATAACCTTTTTTTATAACCAGGTTTACTTACATTTTCATAAGAGGATGCTCTCCGCTAATGACTCCGGCCCTTACTAAACTGACACTTTTAGTAAAAATATTAGGAAGGTTTTGTTATATAAATAAAACTAAGACCTTTTTTTACAAAGTAAGAAAACCTCTCCATTCTCAAAATGTAGGTATGTAGTATTTTCAAGTTATTTGGATTGCACAAATAAGAATTCATTGTTAGTTTTAAAAAGGGGCATATTTTATTTTTTCTGGTGTTATGAAAAAATGAGGATTTTTATCTATAATATGAAATTTGACACGCAGATACACTATGATATGAAGAAGGATAGGCTACTTTTTATTCCGTGAATGCAGGTGAAGCCGCGGGGCGAAAGCTAGTTAATAATTATAGTAAGGAATATTATTGCAACAAAAATAGATTGTACCGAGACATTCTGTGAAAATTTCAACAGTCTACCTATTATGGTGCAAGAGATCAAATCTAGCAAATATAACACTTTTTTTTATCCAGATTCTTAATTTAATTATATAAACAGGAAGTCCTGTCCAAAAATAATCTTCTCCACGTATTTATCTTAATACTTAAAGAATGTGAAATGAAATAAAATGTTTTTAAATCCACTGGAAGAAGTCGGTCAAGCGGTTACACGGCCTTTGATGTAACGTATTATTTTTCCTTTGCGTTTCTTTTAATAAAATAAAACATTGTTTCAAAACTATGTAGATTTTAATAAAAGTAAAATCTTTGAGGGTGCGTAGTCAGTTGTTTTTCGCTTTCTTTATGAAACAAATTGAATTTCCAGAAAGTGAGGACTTAACACCTAAACGATTATTAATTTCAAAAAGGAAAGTTACACCACAGAGTAAATAATATTCTACGTACAAAAAACTAAACTGAAAATTGACTGAAATTTGACGGCCCAGGCGGACTCTACCTATTACACCGCAGGTTAAGGGTTTCGATTCCCATCCAGGACAAACATTTGTTTGCATGACATGTCTTTGTGCCCTGAGTTTAGATGTATTTGAAACAAAAGAAGGAGTATGTGTAGTATATCAGTTTTCTGGTGGTTTCCACGTAGTACAGGCTCTGCTTGGTTTGGGATTAGATAACCGTGTGTGAAGAATGTCCCAGGAAATCAGAGGTGCTGATCCAAATTGAGAACCTCCTCTTTGTAATTTTTTTTTTCATAGTTTATGCACGCATTTTTTGCTTATGAACCGATTTTAATAATTCTTTAATTAATAATAAATATAAATTATATTTTCATGTAATAATAACTTATACGTATAATTAGAACGAAAGCTCCATTATATACTTATTTACTGAATTTAATTGTTCAAATTCAATTTTCCAGAACGTTCCAATTAGCCCACTAGTGGAAATTATCTTCCGTAGTGTAATTGGCGGGTTCGTTACACCCATCTGCATACAAATTGCAATTGCACCTTTTCTATGCAAATCAGTTTTTGGTCCCCATCCCACGGAAGTATAATATCCTGGGACATTCTTCACACACGGTTATCTGATCCCAAACTAAGCAGAGCTTGTACTATGGAAACCAGATAACTGATATACAACATATACTACTTTTTTTTTGTAAATACATACTTATATAGATAATTACACCCAGACTCAGGACAAACAGACATGTTCATGCACAGAAATGTTTGTCCTGGATGGGAATCGAACCCATGACCAGCGGCGTGATAGGTGGTGTCTTAACCAACTGTGCCAACTGGCTTGTCAATAATTTTAACTTACTCTGGCTTATAACTTCTAAAAATTTGTGTCCAAAAAAAAAGGAATAAAATATGCCTATATTTATTTGATTAAATTATACATAAATACAAACAATACAATGTGTTGTGTGCAGATAGGTCATTCAGCCTGTTAAGTATGTTCTGTATAGCTCCAAGGTGATCCCATATTAATTTTCTTGTCTAAAAATTATTTTAAATTGGTCCCATGCCAAAAATTCTTCAGCAAGGTCAGTTTAGTATGACAAAATCAAAACAGGCTTAGAAAATATGAAATTCTTCAATAATGCCGTAAAAAGAGTTCAACACATCGACAAATCTCTCCAAGGAGTATAACTAAAGTACTACTTGTAAGACTCTAGCTCTAACGCGACTCAAGGATCAATTTACAGCACTTCAGAGCAACTTTAACCCCTTAGAGAACGAAAAGTTTTCAAAAATGCACTTTTCACTTCTGGGCATTATAGTTGGCGTATATTGCATAATACTGTTCAAAGTCTCGCGAACACAATTCATAATATTTTATGCGCGAATAGACCCGATACATTACTATAAACATGAATTATATTCCATAATGTGCATCTAACAATGTTCAAACATGGCATGACCACAATAAGGTTTAATTTTGTGTAAAGCGACTAGCGGTTACCTCTTGGAAAATACTTGTCATAATATTAAGACAAGTATTTTCCAAGCTATTTTCAAAAGTATTAATTAAATTTATCTTTAATTAATGTTTTCAATTTAATTTTCTCAACAATGTCGGGTTTGATTATTACAAATATTTTGTACTCAGTATGAAGCTTGTGACACGTTGCTGGTTAAAAGCATTGATTTTAAAAGCCCCGGAGGGTTTTAAATCCAATCAATTGGCATGATTTGCTGATACCTCTTGTGTCAGACGCAGAATTCATTTACTACGATTGTGTACCGGTACTACCGGTCAAGTGCCTCATCCTGAATGGAAGTCAGAAATTGAAAAAACAGAGCTCCATTTGGTAGATTATTAAATTTTGTATCGTCTTTTGAACTGGGACCTGATATTTTTGAAATCCCTAGCTGTTTTTGCAGCACGAGTGAAAAAACGGAACGTCACATTTTTAATAAAATTTTCATTTATATACTGTTCAAATTCCCGTGGCAATTGATTTTTATTTACTGGGTACCTATAGATGTATTTGAAATTAAGATAAAAAAAAATACTTGAAAAATATTGAATTCAATTGTGTCCATTATTATTTGTTTGTTATTGTACCTATATAGATAAATAAATAATTGGTAATAAAAAAACAATATTAAAAAAAAATTAAATATTTTTTATTAACTCGAAAACTAAAATTACTAATTCTACAATGTTATTTATTTATTTTATAAACAATAATATTGATAAAAATTGCAATAGTTTTGGCTGTTATTCAAAAAATCAAGTTCAAAAATTATTTATTACCAAAAGGACTACATTATAAACTTAAGAGGGTATAACCCAAAAGTTCGTGTTTTAGACATTTTTCTAAGCAAATATCTTGGTGTTGTGAAGAGATCAACTGAAATAATTTGCTGTTTTGGAAAAATAAAGTCTTAATCTAGTGCATGATTTAAAGCAAAAATATTTATAATGGATAGTTTTTGCAAAATCATTCAATCTCTTCATAAGGTTTTCCGAAAATTTGCGATAGAGTTATCTTTCGCATCCAGTGGAACTGTTATAATGAGCCTATATATTTTATTTTATGCATTTTACTGATAGAATATATAGTCTTAAAGTGCATCATAGGCTTTTTTTTTTAAAAGGTTGCGTTTGGTTATTTTAAAATAATCCTACAAAATTTGTAAATCGGTCCACTTCAATATTTTTTTTTACATGGAATTGAAGTCATTTAAACATAATGTATCTTATTTTATCAAAGAACAAGTCTTAGTAAATATGTAGTTTTTTTTTCAGTCTGTAAAAGTGATTCAGAGTTATTTTTGACGATTTTTTTAAAAACACTATATATTCGGGCGCACAAAAGTCGTCCGATCAGTACACGCTGGGCCCTCCCAACGAGAGCACGTATAGCTTTTTCCCGCCGACCGCGACCTAAGCTCTAGTGTGGTCGCGACTCGTATGTATAGGCGGACTATCACTAGCGCTGTATGTAGGCAGGGTGACTCTCTTGATACTCCGGCCGGTGATTAACATTATTATTTAGTAGATGAATATTTATTTTTCAAATCATATCTAATATTGAGTACTGATATTTTTTTTTGATGTGATGTTGATTGATATTAGAAGTAAATGTAAAAAAAAAAAATTTTTTTTTCAGAAATTAGTAATAAACTCTAACTACAAGGATTTTTTAATAATGCTCAAAAAATGGCATGCGCTAAACAACTTGATTTATTTTATGTACGTAAATCAATGTTTGTGTGTTTGTCACATAATATGTGTAAGGAACACATCCCATTCATCCGATTGCAATAAAACTTTGGAGAGTTGATGTGACCAAGCAGGGGAAAGTTTTAGATATAAATAGGGATTGCAAATATATGGTGGGGAGTAAATATGTCACCGTATAGTTGTGAACACTGTTAGTTTATAATCTATCTCACAAGATTGTAAACTGTCGATACATTGTTAACTGTACTGCTTCAATATAACGTATTGATTTTTGATAGTTCATAATCCATTGCAAACCGTTAAATTATGAACTAGCAAAATACTTGAGTGCGACGGAACGAACACTGCGTGCTAATTGGTCGAACGTCATGTGCCCCGCGCTGCCATCTTTAACGACAGCCAAAGATGGCAGCGCGGTTAACAAGAAGCTGTTTTTGTGGGTTTTAAATAGTTTATTAAATAATGATATTGATGGATATGTCCATCAAAAAGTAAATGTACGTTGATCTCATTGATGAGCATTTACTTTTTTTTACTCCGAGATCGAGAGACGATTCACAATTTTACTAACCGACTTAAAAAAAGGAGGTTAAGAATTCGCTTCTGTTCAATTCTGTATGTCTGTGTGCCTGTTTGTCCGTCTTTTACGGCAAAACGGAGCGACGAATTGATGTGATTTTTTTGTGTGGAGTTAGTTGAAGGGATGGAGAGTGACATAGGCTACTTTTTGTCTCTTTCTAACCCCTCACTTCCCTAAAATGGGGGGTGGAAGATTGTATGGAGCATTCCGCAGTTTAGGTAGAAAGCTAAAAATTGGTATGCGGACTATTTGTGACTAACAAACAAATCGTGCATCATTTATTTTTGGAAATCTGCCCCCAGCCCCTAAAATAGGGGATGGAAATTTGTGTGACACTCCCTACAAAATTAGTACAGAAAAAAAAGTTACGTGGAAAATAGTTGGGTAAATAAGTAGTTGTAGGTAGGTAGGGGTAAGTAGGGGTAGGTAGGGTAGATAGAGTTAGGTAGGGGTAGGTAGGGGTAGGTATAGGTAGGAAGGGGCAGGTAGAGGTAGGTAGGTATAGGTAGTTAGATCCCAGTTGTTCTCAGGGCAGGACAACGTCTGCCGGGTCAGCTAGTTTAATATAAAATCTTCTCACGTCCATCATCAAAATACTATGTAGATTCAATTATAATAAATGGTGCACACCTTATTTGTGTATGGAAGTATCTCAGCGTACTTACCTGTAGTCTATGTTGGAAGTAATTTATGATAAGCCAAATCAAAGAATGTAATGAGATTGAGAAGGATTTTATTTCGTAAATACAAATGCACAACCGGCCGCCATACATCGCAAGAGGCAAGAGAATCAAAAACGTTGAAAAAAAAACAGATGACACTGACAGTTGACATTAACATTATGATCGTTTATCATTCCAACAATATAGTCTAGTACTATAGTTATAACACGTATTTTCTTTATTTCATACCAAAAGCCTAAATATGAATTTTCAGATACATAGATTGAAGAATTATGGATTGCCCACACAAACATTCTACCCCTATTTCACCCCTTCAAGATTATTTTTTGAGACATAACATAGCCAATGTTATTCCCCAAGACATAATCTATCTCCTTGCCAAATTTCATAACTACGAAAGTTATGCTACGAAAAGGTAACAAACAAACAAACATAGTTACTTTGGCATTTATAATATTACTAGCTGACCCAGCAGACGTTGCGCTGCCCTGAGAACAAAAATAAAACTGTGACCTACCTACCTATCCCTACCTACTCCTACGTACCTTACTTACCTACCCTACCTACCCCTACCTAACTACCTATCCTATGTCCTTCTCCTGGTTCTAAGCTACCTCCCCATCAATTTTCAGCCAAATCAGTTCAGCCGTTCTTGAGTTATAAATAGTGTAACTAACACGACTTTCTTTTATATATATATATATATAGATATATATTATATAAGATTATAGTATGGATTCATCAAATTATTCCTCAAACCTCTGACTTTAAACACATCTATTATTGTAATCAAATATACACCTATACCAAAAATAGACAGGAAAAGAATATACTCTAAAAACAATAAAGAATTACAATAACGACGTGTTTCGGGTTAATCGTATTGAATCAATGCCTGAAAAATCGCTAAATGGTCGCCTTTGTTTAATTTTCGTACTATTTTGAACAGGATAGAAATTATATAATATTATTATGGTGACTATATTTTCAAAGTTAATCTAAAAAGTATCAACATTTTTATACAGATTATAGTCCAGCGCCCACGAGCTCACGACCTTAAGCACATAGAGTAGCATTTCACGCACACAGAGTGACATTGCAGTGTGTGTTTGCATTTCGTCGGTCTAGAGATCGCGTAGCATATTGACTTGTCATATTTAGAATGTACGGTCTTAATACTAAAATGATCAAAAGCTGGCCATAACAGTCTGTAAGAATATTAAAAACTTTCCACCTATTTATAGGTAAAAAAAACCATTAAAATTAAAAATTCCCAGCCAAAAGCTTACAATAAAATGTTGTAAATAAATCGCTACTATCGCGGAGCACACTTCACCAGCCATTCAGCGCTTTTGTCTGACTACCCTCATGCTTATTGCGAAGATTATTTCAACAATACTGATAGCAAATGTAAAATAGCACTTATTTGTTCTCCCATAGGAAATTTTGTTCGTGAAAGTTTGTTAGGATATAAAGATGTTTATTACTCGTTCACGCAAAAACTGCTGAACTAATTTGAATGAAACTTGGTACATTGATAGATTATATACCCTGAAATATCATAAAGGATACTTTATATCCCGGGAAAACAAAAAATCCCTTGGAAAGGTAGTATGATAACAAAATAAATATAGATTTTGGTAGTAAAATCAAATTCATGAGTTGCCATATCAGCCGGACGTCTTTCGGCTGGACAAAGGGCTCCCCCAAGGATTTCCATGATGGCCGGTCTTGCGCTACCCGCATCCAGCGGTTTCCAGCGACACTCACAACCTTGTGAGGGGCCTGCCTACGCTGCGTCTTGTGGTCGCCACTCTAGAACCCTTCTGCAGCGTCTGTCGGTTGCGACGGAGCGATGTGCCCCGTCCACTGCCACTTCAGTTTGGCAATTCGGGCTTTGTCGGTTACTTTGTTTCGCCTGCGGATCTTATCAATTCTGATTCGATCTCGCAGAGAGACTCCGAGCATAGCCCTCTGCATTGCTCTTTGGGTGACCTTGAACCTTCTTATGAGGCCCATCATAAGCGACCACGTCTCTGCTCCGTCCAAAGAAAGTCCATCTAACTGAAATAACAAAAGTTTTATTAGAACTATTATCGTTTTATTAAATTTATAACCGAGCGCATTACTCGTCGTGGAGGCCTAATCTAACCCAATTTTCAGTGTCGATTATCATAGTTAAGTAAAGTTCAGAAAGTTTTGATCAGCGGTAGGATTGCGGACTATAAAAGGTAATGAAAGTGCTGTTGTAATTGGGATCACGGGGACTATTTGGTTAAAATTGCTGATAAAAAGATTATGCTAGTTCAGATGCGAATGTCTTTTCTAGCAGCGGTTGTAATTTTACCTACGTGTTTTTTTAACTATGTATAGGTATGTGTTTGACCAGCATCTAAGGTAAGTAAACAATGCCTAGAATGGATCTGGCTCTGGTAAGCACGCGGCACGAGGCAGCCAAGACAGAGTATGATTTGTAGAACGATTGACAGAAATCCCCACTAAAACTAAAAAGGTATTTTTTTTTCATGGTATATATTACGTTTTGGCAAAAGTTGTTAGTCTTCATGTAGGTACCTAAGTCACCTTTAAGAGTTTATGCGATGATTACCAGCAACCCCGTATTATTTTTATTAATTTCTTTTATTTTGCAATCTATTTTTTTTTTGTTTTTATTGTTAGTATTTTTTTGGAAATTAATGTCAACCTCAGATGTATCTATACTCTATACTAATAATAAAGCTTAAGAGTTTGTTTGTTTGAACGCGCCAAAATGGTCCGATTTGAAAAATTATTTCACTTCTATCCCGGGAACGCGAGTTCCGCGGCTTCGGGGAACAGCTAGTATATAATATAAGAAACTCAACCTCTACCACATCGTTTGTCGTTGAATGCCAAAACAACCCAACTATCCGAGTATCTCCGTTGTGGTCAGACCACAGCTTCAGTGCAGTATCTGAAAAAAACCATTAACAAAAAATAGGACCGCCAACAATGGCACTAAAAAGCATAAAATAACTATGTAGGAACTCTAATCTGACTGTTTTGAAGTCTGACTTCAAAACTGTCAGATTAGATTTTTTTGTCAAAAGGTTTTTATTTTTCAAATTTAGTTTCTTGTGTTTTATCACTGAACTAGTATAAGCATATTAGCGTCGTACCTTCCATCATCACATCAAAGAATACAACTACCGCACCGGTCTAATTGGTCCTTTAATATTTAAAGAATTATCTCCTAACTCCTAACTGTTAAGGAGTTGTATCTTCCATCATCAGCTCAGCAACATAAGATGATGACTACCAGACGCAAATATCTGAACAGAAAAAGTATATATATGACCTGACCTGATGACTAGTGTGATATTTTTTCAACATATTATCAAGTGACGAAAATGTTAGTGCAGGAGCTGTTCGCCGCTGTCGTCACATTAAACTTGGTGATCTCTGTCACACGGCTCTTCAACTAACTTATCCAAGTATAGCTTGTCAAGTATTTCAAGTTAGGTTTCCAAACTTAAATTTCACTTGAGTACGAATTTTGAAGCATTCCTTTATTGACTTGGAGTTTTGTTCGAGAATTATTTGGAAACTGCAGACGACGCTGTTTATCTAATAGAATATAGAGTTTCCGCCACACGTTTCACTCGCGTTCATAAGGGATTAAATGTTTTTTTTTTTTTGTCACAACTTTCGTATTTATAAGTAGCATAGCAGGATAATCATCTGGGGACGTATAAAGTTGAGAGTGTGCTTGCGACCTGATGTTGAAAATCTTTCAAAAAGGGGTATGTAGGTGTAGGTAGGTAGGGGAGGTAAGTAGGTCCCAGTTTTTTATTTTATTTTTTTTTATGTCAGAAAGATGACAAGCAGGCAGGCGGTCCACCTGATGGTAAGTGGTTACCGTCGCCTATCGCCATTTGCAATACCAGAGGTATTGCCAATGTGTTGCCGACCTGTTACAATGCCGAGAAGGCAATTACTGGCTCTCAAGTGCAATTGCCGGAACACACCGGTAGGTGCTTGGCGACAGATTTTCAACTTGAGGGTGGTAGCCAGCCAGACGGGTACTACAAAGTACCCTACCACCGTGCTATGGTTTCCTCACGATGTTTTCCTTCACCGAAAGCTCAAGCTCATTGTAGGATTCGAACCCACGACCTTCGTCGCGGCATCCGACGTCACTACCACTGAGCTATCATCGCCGCAATTCTCGGAGCAGGACACAATAGACCAAACTATACTTATTTTTTTTTTTTAATTTTGTGTTCAAGAGATTGAATCTCGCTGATTTACTCAAAAATTATCATAATCAAAAATAGATGTAGGCCCACATCGAAAGAGACACAACGATAGTACGATAATTGTTTTAAATTTTTAACCAATAGAATTGCACGAATATCACGTCATGTTAGTTTTTCTACAATTCTATTGGTACGCTGATCGGCCTATATATAATATGGTGATCTATTGAACCAACGAACCTTGTGCAGTCGTTTGTTAGTAAAGACGTAAGTAACCTTTCGCCACACGTGCTCGATCGTTTATTAGTACTACTATCGAGGCCTCGGGAAACTGGCGGAAGTGGGTAGCGTTTTCCGCCAGTAAGTATAGCGCCACAACTGCGGAAAGTACGGCGAAGATACTTCGTCTTATTTTACTATAACATTACAAATGGAGCACTAAATAAAATATTTTATTGATTTATCGGTATAAGAACTATTCTCAGCATCTCTACTGAGATTATAAGAAGTTGTTGACAAGGAGCAAGCAGAGAGGCAAATAGCGACATCGCTTGATACTATTTAGGCCAAATTGCACCAACATCATATAGAAGGGTTAAATATAGCTGAGTGATAGAATAGGGATGATGATCTAATTAGTCCGTAATTTGACACATATTATTTTTTATTAAATAACGAAGATACAGTGCATTAAAATTTCGCGTGACGTCACATCTTGGTACACTTTTTACAGAGATGTCACAAGCTGACGTCATTCCTGCGCTTTGATGCGCCTTATCTTTGTATTTTTTATTGATTTGATGCAATAAGAAATACGTCTCCATTATTTTTAGATAACCTACCTTTACCCACTCATCATCCCTATTGTATAGAGAATCTGTCAAATTGACATATTTACCCCGAGGGTTAGTGCTAAACGACATCGGTGGAATTGGGCCTTAGGGAAGTATGTATAAACCATAAATGTGTCATTTAATATTTAAATATCTTGCGAACACACAACAAAAGTTGGCTCATTCAAAGGCTGTAAAACAAACTGTCACTACAATTATTTGCTTACAAATCCAACATTCATATTAATATGTCAGATCCAAACGTTTGACGTGTAAGTACAGTCACGCACAGCGTCTGAACAAATCCGAACGTTTGACAGGTACCCGAGTAGGTACATAACACAAACGATAACCGTTGTTGTGTGTTCTGTAGTCGGGTACCTTTGAATGGCTTATTTATAGATTTGCAACTGAGTTATTTGTAACAAAGTAAAATTATTTTGTGCGTTTTGAACTTCAAATTAATTACGATTGAAATGTCAGTTTTATGAGCTAACTAGCTTCCTTCGCTCCACGGTTTCCCGCGTTCCCGAGGTATCTCATGTTTTTTCGGGATAAAAAATAGCCTATATGTTATTCCAGGGTAGATTATTTTTTTCATTTTTTCCATTCATTAGTTTTTACGTTAAAGAGCAACAAAGATACATACATACTCACAAACTTTCGCATTTATAATATTAGTAGGATATGTGTTGCTCGAAAAGCAGCTGTAATCAGAAAATTACTTACAGAATCATAATCATTAGCCATTTTAGCATAGACTTGGTCACCCGCATCCAGATTAGTCCGGCTACCTTTTTAAGGTCGTCAGTCCATCGTGCTGGAGGGCGTCCCACATTACGCTTGCCAAGACCTGGTTTCCATTCTAATACTTGTCTGTTCTATCAACCGTCCGTTGTTCCTTACTGCCAAATAACATAATTTTGTCTTCATTTGTAAGGTCACTTGGGCTCATTGATGATAGAGGAACGGTTGCAACGAGTGAGTGGTAACCGTGATGTTGTAAGTGTACAGTAACCACTTACCATCAGGTTGGCTGTACGCTTGTTTGCCAATTTTGTTGTATCTATGTAAAAAAATTGTAATCCCTATGGATAGTTTTATTGGTATTCTGCGTTTTATACAACTAAAAAAATATGAAATATTACCTATACTCTAGAAGTACATTAGTTTTTGTAAATTATAAATTATATTTTAAATTTTTTTGCTGACACATTTTTCAAGTTTATGAATTTTCTCGTCGACAGTCCACAACTCGGGGGTGACTTGGCAAAGAGATTCGGAATCCCGTTTTGCTTTGACTTGTTCTTTACTATTAAATTAACTTTTGTTTTGTACGCGTCTGTACGGAAAACGCTTGTCTGTATATTTGTACCCGTTGGGAGTTGGAATTCGAAATTCGAACGTTTCGTTTGAATATTTTGTGCTCTCATACAAAATATGTAATACTAGTAGCTGTTCCCCGCGGCTTCACTCGCGTTCCTAGGATAAAAAGTAACCTATAACCTTCGGGAATAATATAGCTTCCTGAACACACCGAAAGGTGTTTGGCGTCTGTACTGAACATGAGGGTAGCTAGCCAGGCAGATACTACCACGTACCTTACCACCTTGTTATGGTTTCCTCACGATGTTTTCCTTCACCGAAAGCTCAAGCTCATTGTAGGTTTCGAACTGAGCTATCATCGCCTTATATACCCATAAAATCTGGTCAGTTTTTGTATTTTGACCTCGTTCTCAGTCACAACAATTTGACATATAAAATACGAGCGAAACCTCCCCGCATGTGTAATACAAATCTTAGGTAGATATAAAAAAAACTCAATATTGTTTATTGAATTTTGATGATTTACGTCCAATCTAGCGTTGTGTCTCGATACACTTGTGAGGAAGCTGGAAGGGCTCTCAGCCGGGTGTGGGGGGGAGGTACAAGATAAAAGTGAGGATATATCAAAGGCATGGCATTTTAACATATATTACTGAGATACAATTATCAAAAAAACGTAACCGCAGTTGAACGTGATGCCTTAATACCTATACCTAGAAGTTATTTTTCACACGATACTGAGAATTAATTACAGAACACTGGGGCCGTGGGGCCCAGATGCCCTTCTTTTGTTTAAAGAGGTCTCCCGGCGCCTTATTGAGACCTCCCGTAACAGGAAGGCTGGTATCTATGGTAGGACAGCGGATCAGTATTGCCATTCAACGTGGCAATGCCGCCAGCCTTCTTGGCACGTTCACTCAGGGCAGTGATCTGACACAACTTTTTTACTTGTAAATATTTTGTATTTTGTAAATAGGGTTAGGGTTTTATTATTTTTTAGTTGTAAATATTTAATTTTGTAGAATAAACAAATTAAATTACTTCAAAACTAAACTAAATTACATATTATTTATCTACTTACGTCGATAATGAAATTCCGATATCAATATAATATAGACGATCCACTTCAAAAATTAAAAATATCGCCGCTCTTTTTTCATCACTTGCACCCATTGGAAAGCTTGGAAAATATTTAGGGCGTATATCCGGTATCTGAAATATATTGCCTTTGTACGCACCGTATTTATTCGAAGACGCGTCACTTCCGGCCGCATGTGCCCAACTAATTTACTCAATACTTTTTTTCATGTTCTTGTTAATGGTTTCTTCATATTTTATGATCTTTTGAATTCCTTTTTATGACTGAATGAAAGAATTTGCTCCAAATGTCGATAGGCTTGACGTAATCTTCTTGAATTATATTATTACCGTGGCCCAGTTATCACGAGTGATTAGTCAGATTCCTCCATGCTGTTTCAGCCGATTCCAAGGGATCTAATATTTTCCTGAGATAAAAAGTAGTTTATTTGCGCGTATTTTAACCACACAACGTATTTTATTTATTTTTGCTTATTTTAAAGCGCAGACGTGACGAAAAACTGACTGTGCTTACACCGAAGCGAAGGCAAAACATCGCACGGCCGTTCACCAACAAGATGGACCGATCAATTGACAGACTTCGTCCTCCAAATACGAGTGTAGCCGCGGGGAACAGCTAGTTTATAATAAAACTACCATCCAATGCGCCCCACGTACGTTTGAAAGACGTATTTTCCTAACTTGTTCAAAAGTTGTGATAAGCGAGCGAAATTCTTTATTCTATTACCGATTCCTCCCTTAATCGGTCCCTTGTAGGGGCGAAACTTTGACTGAAGCCCTTAAGGGCCAATCATCCCTAGTTATGGCAGTTATCGCTTTCCAGCCCCGCCTAAATTTTATTAATAGTAACATTTAAGTGTTATTTTTTTGTAGGTTTCAAGGTGGCCTCTTTGAAGAGGAATGAGAAATTATTTTGATACTGATATTTTCTTCCTTTTTTAAATTTCCTCTTTTATTTTATTTCTTGTAAATATAGAAGTAATTTAGTTAGGAAAATAAATACATTTAAGGAAATAAATAATTTACCTCGGCCAGAGAATAGGCCTAGCCATAGACAGCGAGATAAAATAGTCAGCGTTTTGGGTACCCTACCCATATACAGCTATGTAAATTTTATTTGCAAGTTACCGCTTCGACTTACCTCGCTTAGATCTTTCAAACTACTCAACGATTTTAATGCAGTCAGCAATAGATAGAGTGATTCAAGAGGAAGGTTTATATGTATAATACATGCATATTATAGTACAGAATAGCCGAGAAATTCAATGATTTGTACATCTGTGCGAAGCTGGGGCGGGTCGCTAGTTAAACCTATAAATTTCTAAACTAATAATAAGGCTGAAGAGTTGATGGTCCGATTTGAAAAATTCTTTCACTAATAGGAAGCTACATTATCCCCGAAGGTTATATGCTAATTTTTCTCTCAGAAACAGCCAGTAACCTTATAAAATTAAATCAAAACTGACAATAACAAATTCATTCACACATAAAAATAATTCAATCCATAAATAACAGCTTTTCCATTTCTGCCATGAATAGAAAACCTATTGGCAGTTTAGGAAATAGCAATCAAAATAAAACTGATAGATTTATTATAGCATTATATCGAGGTTATATCACACACTGAAGTGTCATTTTGTGTCTGTGGTAGAAATAAAGTGCTAGTGGTGTTACTGACACTTAATTCGATTGGTGTCATGTCGTATCGTCTAGTGTCTATCGACGCCTTCGTTATTTTTATTCGAAAGTCGAATAGATGTAATGTTTTTATTTAATTGAGAGTAAGGATAGTAAATATTTTTATCTACTCTCATATCGTAATGTTCTTATTATGAAATCAAAATCAGTACTTTAATGATCCACTTTAGGCACACCCGTGTATAATGATTCATTATAGTACAGTTGTGTTCCCAAGATAATGCTATAATAGTAGTTTATGATACTGTTGCATAATAGGGGTTATTAACTACGAGTGTGAGTTTAAGTACCGAGCCGTAGGCGAGGTTCTTAATAGTATCACACGAGTTTTTAATACCTAATTATGTGCAGTATCATACAGTACTTTATCTAAACTCATATAAATAAGGTCATTTAAAAAAAATGAATTTCTACCAACTTTGCAAAAAAAAAAAAAAAATTGCTATTTTTGTGACATTTTTGGTCAAAATGATATGTTTAGGCAAAAACAATAAAATATAATCATATACTTAATCAAATCCGTGTTGCCAACTCCCAAAAATTCTTACCTCTAAAGTTCAAGTTACAAAATTTGTGACATTGTCATCGTCAAATTGAATTGATACTGATTGATTATACTATTGATAGGTCCAAAGTGTACTTTAATAGAAAAAAAGTTATTTTATAGCATTATCTTGGGAACAACAACTGTACTATAATGAATCATTATACACGGGTGTGCCTAAAGTGGCTCATTAAAGTACTGATTTTGATTTCATAATAAGAACATTACGATATGAGAGTAGATAAAATAACTTTTTTTCTATTAAAGTACACTTTGGACCTATCAATAGTATAATGAATCAGTATCAATTCAATTTGACGATGACAATGTGACAAATTTGTTGACTTGAAATTGAGAGGTAAGAATTTTTGGGAGTTGGCAACACGGATTTGATTAGGTATATGATTATTGTGTCTGTTTATTGTATTGTTTTTGCCTACATATATCATTTTGAACAAAAATGTCTAGATTATTTTTTTTTTTTGCAAAGTTGGTAGAAATATTTTTTTTTTAAATTACATTATTTATATGAGTTTAAAGTACTGTATGATACTGCACATAATTAGGTATTAAAAACTCGTGTGATACTATTAAGAACCTCGCCTACGGCTCGGTACTTAAACTCACACTCGTATTTAATAACCCCTATTATGCAACAGTATCATAAACTACTATTATCTACTCTCATATCGTAATGTTTTTATTATGAAATCAAAATCAATACTTTAATGACCCACTTTATGCACACCCGTGTATAATGAAATTAAAAAATTATATTATAGTACAGTTTTCTTCCCAAGATAATGCTATAAAATAACTTTTTTTCATTAAAGTACAAGTATTTGGACATGTCTGGCCACTTATAATGTTTTTTGGGTTTTAATACTTCAATTACTGTCAGTCAACTTGTCATAAAGAAAAAAACATTATAAGTGGCCAGACAAGACTAAACAATTAAACGTAGTATTATATTCTCTTTGTAAACAATTGGGAATCAATCAGTATCAATTCAATTTTAGATGCAAATTTACTTTGTCTGTGGTCGCGTATGCGGTAGAGATTTCAACTTAGGAGTTTTTCCCCACACGGATTTGAGCGCCATGATGATTAGTGTTTGTTTATTTTATTGATTTTTTGCATACATCTTTTATTTTGGCCAAAAATGACAATAATAGCAGTGATACTAAAGTGAAATAAACTTTGGATCTCAAATTGTGGAGACGGTAATGGAAATGACGAATAATCGATACCCGTAAGTCATGAAAACCTATGGCAAAAAATTATAGATTTTTTACCTTTAAATTACATTATTAGATGAATTTAGATAAAGTACTGTATGATACTGCACATAATTAGGTATTAAAAACTCGTGTGATACTATTAAGAACCTCGCCTACGGCTCGGTACTTAAACTCACACTCGTATTTAATAACCCCTATTATGCAACAGTATCATAAACTACTATTATGAACAAACTCTTATTAATAAAAACCTGATCATTGTGTTTTGAAAAGTACTCATGAGAACAAACTAAATAAAAAAAAAAATATAGGACTTTATCATATTTTAGGACAATCGATTTACAGTATTAAAAATATCATAAGAAATAATTATCCGTACTGAACCTCCAGGTTTTTTTTAATTATTATATTTTTTAGTAATCTGCAACATCATCATGATACAAAGTAAGGATTTTGGGCTACTTGGTCATGTAACTCGAAGAGATGGTTCATGTCTGGTAAAAGTCGTTGGCCAGGGGCGTGTCTGTGGTAAAAGATCAAGAGACGCTCGCCTATGTACTGGACTGATTAAATTAAATCCCAAACAAGTAAACAATAGCACAGAGTAATAATATACTACGTACAAACAATAGCAAGAGAGTTGTGGCGCATGATTGTGAAACAAGCCACGCAGCAACAGAAGTGAAGAAGTTTAACAACATAAACAAATAGAAAGAAAGAAAGAAAAAAAACATTTATTAGACATAACAAAATAGCACAATACCTACAATGAAATTAGACATTCACAAAAACAAGATGCACAAAATATAAATATTTTACAATTGCAACATTGTACTATATTGAGTCCAAAAGGCCCCACCTCAGCATGTGCTGCAGAAACTACAGCGCTGATTTTCAGCTAAAGCCACGAAGAAATAATACTTATTTTGTGTACCGTACATAACCTAAAACTCCTATACACAGCGTGTAGCGTACAGCAGTAATTAATTCAGCGCTTGTAACAAGCGCATGAAGTGATCTAGAAGTGTCGTTATTTCACAAGATTTTCTCGGAGTTTTTTAATGAGCATGTTGAAAAATATACGCAGGTTGAAATATATATCTAATTCAATACCTACTTTATTTATGTAGGTTTTAATTTAGACAAGGAATTGAGACTTTGATTCTGTACCGGTAATGGGTAGAAAATATGAGTTGATTATTTTCGCCCCACTCCGCGTTCCTTTTGGTTTGTTGAATTTTAAGACGCTGTCATTTATCGTAAAATAATCGCCATAAATATTTGAGATATCAAGCTAGCGCAACCTGTAGAAACGTAAATATACCTCATTTACAAAAAATGTATTTACTGTTCATTAAAAATTAATCCGTCAATCTATGTGGTTTAGAATTTAAAATCTTTTGATAGCTTAGATTTGCGGAGAGCCTCTTCTTAACTCCATTCCGCTTAACTCCGCTTTGGTGGATGCCGTGCCGTGGTGATGGCTTAAAATAACCGTCTGATAACCTTCAATTCTGATCCAGATGATAAATCGTACAAAAATGAAAGCGGAGAAAACTGGCACCAAAAACGACCTCTGTTTGTGACGTGTCAGCTTATCTTTCCAATTTTTTGTTAGTAGCTCCCGACCTAAGCCGTGTCGCGTGTGACGGGGGCGGGTAAGCGGTTTACATGCAAATTAGTCCAAGAGCCCGGGATCTTGTTAACTATAATAAGACAGATTGTTTTTAGGCTACATCTGTTTTGTTTGATCGGAATCCAATTGGCTGTATGGATATTGGCTTAGAATGTTTATCAGTACTAATATTATGTCAATAAAAATAAATTGTTACTTCGGTCACCGTAAATTTTTGGGAACCTTATCTGCATGCTGGCGGCGTACGCGGTTTATTTAACAGTGTTTTTTTAATTTATTTACTATGAAGTATTTCATTGTAAACCCTAAAATCTCCGTGTCTATTTGATTTCTAAAATCGATTAGGTACGCTTGATTTTATTTTAAAACTCAACGATCGAAAACGATTGATCACGTGACATGTCGGGTGTTTACGCCAATTCCATACAGTTTGATTTATCTAATTTCGTTATCGCTGATAGTGACTTTGTTCTATGGTATAAAAATTCGCATATCTCCATATCTAGTGTGTTATCTTAGTGTTTTACTCATGAGCCGTCTGGAAGAAATAAACAAACAAAGACTCATTATGTACCTACATTCATTGAATCTAAAAACAAATACTAGACGATTGTTTAAGTTCAAAAACCATATGTACGGACAAACATTTATCTTTTACGACAATAACATGAATATTCACTTTTTAAATAGACCATCAACAATTCTAATCTGTAAATATAATAAAACAAAGTCGATATTTCTTTTTCTTAATGACTCAATTGTTTTACACTGCGCAATGACTGATTATTGAGGTTATTAGCATGATTTAGAGATTTTCTTGCTGAACATTTATGTTTATAAGACATTGTCTGGGCAGCACAGGTGGGAACAAGTCGCTAGTAAATAAATAAATAAAAATAAATACTTTAAAGTTATTGTTCAGTGCTTATTCTCACAAATTTTAATAAATTAATATGGAAATTAATCTCAAAAATAAAATTGTAGTGGTCACAGGAGGTGCTGATGGTATTGGATACGAAATAGCTGATAGATATCTGCAAGAAGAAGCTAAAGCTGTTATTCTACTTGATATAAATGAAATACAAGGGACCAAAGCAGCTAATACCCTTAATTCAAAACATGGTGAAGATAAAGCAGTTTTCATCAAATGTGATGTTACAAATGACTTAGAAGACGTCGCAAATGCTATCTTCAAGAAATTTAAAAATATTGACGTTCTGGTAAACAGTGCTGGTATAGGTTCTAATGAAAAACCTAAGAAAATCATTGATATAAATGCAACAGCAGTAATAGAATGGTCTCTTAAGTTCCATGAGCATATGAGTAAGAATAAAATTAGAGGAACAATCATAAATATATCATCAATACTTGGGTTTAGAAACTATTCTATTGGGTCGGTTTATCTAGCTTCTAAATTTGCTGTTTTTGGTTTTTCAAAATCACTGGGACACAAGTTCAACTTCAATCAGTCTGGAGTTAGAGTCATGGTCATCTGTCCAGGGCTAACAGAAACGAAGTTAACAGCTTCGATAAGAGATGATAAATGCAGGAAATCTTTACCAGAAGACTTTTTGGCGTTTATTGATGAACATCCTTGGCAGAAAGTGGATGCAGTTGGCAGAGCTGCTGTAGAAGTATTCATGAATGCTAAAAGTGGAACTGCATGGCTGATCGAAGGAGGAGCTCCTGTAGTAGAAATATCTCAATAATTACAAGTATATGTAAACTAAGTAATAAATAACGGTAACGTAAAATAAGGTTATCTTTAGTTCAATTAAATAGTTTTGATCGTTAGCTTGTTTATGATTATTATCAATACATTAAAGCAAATACCGCTAATATAATTCTAACAAGGTACAAATGGACATAAAAAACAGGTAATTGAATCTATACACAAAGTCAGGGACGTTGGACTAATGAGTAACTGTAGATCAAAATGAATACATTTGTTACACGTGCAGGCAGACCATGTCATGTCGTAAAATTATCACCTATATTAGTATTAATATAGTATATTCAAGGTGAAACCAAGCTAGCGCAACTCGTTAAAACGTAAACAAACTCATTTGAAAATGTATTTTCCATCCATTACAAATGAGCCAATCTTAACTTATTGATTCTTGATGAATGTTCGGAGATTTTTGAGCCACAAGGTACGCCGGTGGTCGCTTTCCCTGGATTTTCCCCTGTTTAAGCAACTGGAGCAGTTCGTATTTGACATTCCGGACTATATGACCCGAATACTGTAGTTTGCGTTAGACAGTATTTAGCTCCTCCATCTTTTTGTTCAGATTTGCAAATTCTCACAAACTGATAAATACTGTATTCCTACTGTGGTGTCCTGGCCCAAGAATATAACATGTGATCGAATGCTTACTTGAATTTATCACTCAGTATAAGTATGTGTATTGTATTATTTTGTAATTTTATCTCGATCTACATTTTGAATGTCGGTTTCCGTGTTATGCTCAAGGTAAGCCGCGAAATTCATATTTAATTAGGTTTTTTTCTAATTGCAGCTGTCAACATGTGATTCACGTCTAGAAAAGTAGTAATTTACTGATAATGAAAATCCTACAAATATTTAAAAAATGCGAAAGTTTGTGAGTATGGATGTCTGGATGGATGTTTGTTACTCTTTCACGCAAAAACCACTAAACGGATTTGGATGAAATTTGGAACACAGATAGTTTATAACATAGATTAACACATAGGATACTTTTTATCCTGGGAAAACATAAGATCCCTCGGGAACGCGGGTGAAACCGCGGGGCGGAATATAGTAACAAAATAAATCTTCAACATATTACTGTGTTATTTTTGAGTAAAAGTCACGTTTTCATGAAATAGTTTTATATCCCTCAAATATGCCTACTTCATTTAGAGAAATATAGTAAGTATTAAAATTATATGTATAGATAAAAAAATAATTAAAGTAGGTAACGTTTTTTTTATGATAACTTAAGATCGTTAAACTCGTATCATTAGTAGTAATATAAATAGCTTCGATAATAAACCCATCTAGATAGTGTTGCAATTCAATCGCAACAGAAAACATACCTGATTTGTCTACTGTTTGACACTCACGTCACTCAGGCAGTGTCTTGAATATTTCCCACTAGCTGTTCTGCGCGGTTTCACTTGCGTTCCCGGGATTAAAAGTAGCCTATAACCTTCGAGAATAATGTAGCTTCCTATTTGTGAAATAATTTTTTAAATCGGTTCAGTAGTTTCGGAGCCTATTCAATTCAAACAATCAAATCTTTCCTCTTTATAATATTAGTATAGATATAGATAAAAGTAGGGGGAAGCATATTCGGCACAGAATTTGACATAATACGTGTTTATAGCACAATGACAGTGACACTGAGCGGACGGAACAAGCCAAGCTAGTTGATATTTTTTGGCGTTAAGACGCGCAAACTCTATCTAGGTAGGTTTATTATCTAATATAAATAGTTATAAACATAACCCCAACAGATAATAGTATCTTGACCTATTAATTAGATACATGATAATCGTTATCAAGCGTTTGTTTTTGTTATTATTTCCGACATACAGATATGGAGCTAATATCTCGATAACTAAACTATATTGTAAACATGATTAATTGCATATCCATTATCCTTCATCTGTCCTCTGATTACGTCATATCTTTACTGTTTATGTAATAAACCGATAGTACTTTAGAGTTCCGTATTTCTAGAAGCCTAGCATGCGACAGCCCTTTTGACCAATAAAAATGCAGGAAATTGCGATGACTTTCAAGAATCCAATGAATACTGCATTTTTATGGTAAGTATTTTGATTCATAAAGTAATGTAGGTTAGAGCATCAGCTAAAATGGAAGTGTGCTGGGCACGTAGCGAGGCTAAAGGACGAGAGATGGACCAACAGGGCAACAACGTGGAAGGGTCCAATCGGCAAACGTCTCAAAGGCAGACCCCACATGAGATGGACAGACGAGCTGATAAAAATAGCTGGTACCTGCTGGCCGCAAATAGCTCAAGATAGAGACATGGCATTCTTTAGAGGAGGCCTTCACTTTCACTTGAGGAGGGGTTCATGCAAACAAACCTCTATATCATAATTCAAACTCTTTTTTAAAAAAAAATATTATCTACATTTAAACTTTCTTTTTTTTAAACTGTGAATACGTGTAACAAAAAACATCATTATTTCCCATTTCATTTTTTTTCTCTTTATCTTTAAACACTGTATGTAAACCTACTATTGCATGGAATAAAAGGCTTATTATTATTATTATCATAAATTGTATGAATCAAAACGGAAAAGACAGTCCGATAAACAAAAAAGTTATGGTAATTAAGGTACTGTCACCTCACGTAGTTTTCTCCTTTATAGATTCTTATTTTCAATGAAAAGTGTATGTATGACGTTCTCAAGACATTTCTGCAGCTTCTGGTAAAACTTAAAACATATTTGGATAATATTTTTTTTGAATATTTATTTACCTAAACAATAAAGTATGACATATTGACTGATTATCATAACATCATCATATTAGCCAAAAGACGTCCACTGCTGGACAAGGATCCCCCAAGGATCTCCACTTTTACAATTATCTTATCCTTAGGTATCTATGTGCGTGCGTAATATAAAATTGACTGATAACAAAAACGCACCTTAAATCAATAAACAGACATTAAGGGTGTTTTTCGTGTAAAGTGTAAGGCTTTTTTCCTAAAAAGCGATCACGGGTGAAACCGCGAGGAGAAAATTAGTTCCTTTATAAAGAGGTAAAGTTTATTTCTTTAAGTTTATATGCTTCCAAATTATTTCACCAATAAGAAATTCTAATTATTCCTGAGTGCAAATGTACGCAGAGGAAACCGCAGGGGGGGGGGGCAGCTATTATTATACAGAACCGCACGCTAAAATTATGATTCGTTATATTCTTACGAGCCTATTTATGAGCCAATGCAAGATGTGCATTAGTGCATACACATTGGCAAGCTGCCAATTAAGACCATTTCTATATCGACACACGAGAATGACATAGATTTTATCCTTATCTAATACATAGTTTAGAATTGAGACAACAAGCTATGCAAACAAGTAAAGTAAGTACTGTAAAACGTTTTGTGGCACATAATAGATTGTTTACCATGTGATTTCCTTATTTAGAATGCAAAGAGGGCGTGTATGATAACTGATAGATATTTATAGTGAATATTGCAATGAAACTAGTCAGTACTTGACCTGACACAGAGGAAGCTACAGCAATGGAGAGAGACCTAAGAAACAAGGTTGTGGTAATAACCGGAGGAGCAGAGGGCATCGGTTTTGAAATCGCCCAAAAATATTTAGATAAACAAGCAAAGTGTGTTATTCTCTTAGATATTAATGAGAAACAAGGCAACGAGTCAGTTAAGGAGCTCAATTCAAAATACGGTAACAATAAAGCTGCTTTCTTAAAATGTGACGTCACCACAGATTTAGATGCTGTTGCTAAGAAGCTGTTCGACACTTACAAGACTGTCGATGTCCTTATAAACAACGCTGGGATACTGAATGATGGAGCATTGAGGAAAACTATTGAAATCAACGTCACTGCACTCATTGAATGGTCTATGAAGTTCTGGGAGCACATGAGAAAAGACAAGGGAGGCAAGGGAGGAACTATCATTAACTTGGCGTCCATCTACGGCTACAGGATTGACCAGTTTCTACCAATTTATCAAGCATCGAAATTCGCTGTGTTTGGATTCACCAAATCGTTGGGACATACGTACAACTTTAATAGATCAGGTGTGAGAGTGGTAGCTATCTGTCCAGGGTTTACCGAGACAAAGTTAACTGAGCAGCCGAAGACATGGGACCCGAAGTTGGTCAATGATTTCCAATCGTTCCTGAATCGTCAAGCATGGCAGAAAGTAGACTCCGTGGGTAATGCAGCTATTGATGTCTTTGAGAAAACTGACAGTGGTACCGCATGGTTGATTGAAGGTGCACAGCCCATTAAACAGGCATAATCTGAGCATGTAAAATATATTTTTTTTTAATTCTGGTTATAAATTGTTTCTATTAAATATATATTTGTTATTTGACACTCTTTCATTTAAAGTGTGTTTATTGGTTTCTCCTATTTTTAATAATATGATAAATTTAAAAACCTTATAAATCTTATCACCAAATCAATTTTATTTGCGCAATCTAAATAGGCTTTTAACAAATCATATAATTAATAGCAAAAGTTTCATTTTTAGTGTTCTGTACCTCAAAAGGAAAAAAACGGTACCCTTTTAGGATTACTCGTTTGTCTCTCTGTCCAACCATCTGTCACAGCTAATTTGCTTCGAAACTACAAGACCGATTGAGTTGCAATTTGGTACACATAGTATTATAAGACGGTGACCCAAATATGCCCCCGTAATAGAAAATAGTTTAATAAGAAGTAAAAATTATTTAAAGTAACCTAGGAAATTAACTTTATGGAACCCTCGGTGCGCAAAACAGACTCGCAGTTGTCTGGTTTTTTTATCTTATCCAAAATAGCACGTCGTATTATCGTAATATTGTGTGCAAATAAGTAGTTAGTGATTGACACTGGTCAAATTCACACCAGTTGTGAAAGAGCTTTTATAATAATGGACTTGATTCTTGAAAATAAAGTGGCCATCATAACGGGTGGAGCTGAAGGCTTAGGATATAAAATAGCAAATAAATTTCTAGAGAAAAATGTCAAAACTGTTATAATACTTGATGTAAATGAAGAAAAAGCAACAAAAACAATCGAAATATTCAATTCAAAATTTGGGCAAGGTAAATCAGTTTTTATTAAATGTGATGTCACTGCAGATTTAGAAGTTGTTTCAAAAAGGATATTTGACACATATGGAGCTATTGATATACTGGTTAACAACGCTGGTATTATAAATGAAAAATCTGCCAGGAAAACTCTAGAAATCAACGCTTTAGCTGTAATTGAGTGGTCGACAAAGTTTACGAGCACATGAGAAAAGACAAAGGAGGAAAAGGTGGTACTATAATTAACATGGCATCGATTTATGGTTTGAGAATCGATCCTCATGCGTTGTACTATAAAGCCTCAAAGTTTGCTGTTGTAGGCTTCTCGAAATCTTTGGGTCATGAGCTTAATTTCAATAAATCAGGTGTTAGAGTACTAACTATCTGTCCTGGTTTTACTGAGACAGCTTTAGGTCGTGATTACCGGGAATTGGAAGACCGAGAGGATCTTGTAGATTTCATAGCATTTGCGGAAACTCAACAGTTCCAGAAACCAGAGTCTGTTGGTAAAGCGGCAGTGGAAGTTTTTGAGAAAGCTGATAGTGGCACGGCTTGGATCATAGAACACGATGTATTATATGAAGAAACAAAGTAGTTAAGTGCCTCAATATAGCAGTTAATAAATCATATTCTTTATTTATGAGTTAAGGAGTGGAATGAGGTAAAGAGAGTCTTATTTATGAGTAAGGAATTA
The DNA here is from genome assembly GCA_963555595.1 of Tethea ocularis. Taxonomy (NCBI): domain Eukaryota; kingdom Metazoa; phylum Arthropoda; class Insecta; order Lepidoptera; family Drepanidae; genus Tethea; species Tethea ocularis. Next base: position 11,713,769 of record OY741966.1, read on the forward strand.
CTAATTAATGGTAGAAAGTATATTTTTATCAAAAGCGTTAATAAAATTACTTTGTTTTATCTTATGTCTGTGTCTGGTGTCTCAATTACCCTATTCATATTGTAATCTAGCCTTAAAATTAGACTGATGAGCAATTTGTTTTTAACTTAACCGTTTAGATGCACTACTGTGCCCACCAAATATATTCCAGTATTAGAAGAAACTTAAACTTTACGCAATTTCCTCTATTAGGTTTTTTTAATTTTAGTAAAAAAAAAATATTCTATTACGTCATGATAACTTGAAAAAAATGAAGTATTTTAATTATTTTTTTATATCCATAAGCGTCGATGGCCATGTGAACAGTCTGCCTGTTGTTCAACCTGTTGATTTAAAAATATATATAATTTTAATAGCAACATTTTCCATATAGTCAGTTAGGAACGCAATACTGTCACCTTGGTACGTCGGTAATATTTTAAATTATGGATGTCAACTTTATGCAAAGCAGGGGTCGATAAAGGCAGCTATTCCTCAAGTCACGTATAATGAGGAGCATTGTATGACGACAGGTGGCAAGGGGCGGCGGTGCGGGGAGAGGGGTGTTGCTAAAAGCTTTGCAACATTAGTTCCCATCAACTGAGCTGGAGACTTAGCTTTGGGGCTTTACAGGAGGTACATTGCTGCGAGCAAGTTCATCAAGCACATGATTAATATTATTTATACTTGTCTGTTATATACTCCCCGCGGTTTCACTCGCGTTCCCGGGATAGTCTATAACCTTCGAGAATAATGTAGCTTCCTATTTGTGAAAGATTTTTTCTAATCGGACAAGTAGATACAGAGATTAGCGCGTTCAAACAAAAAACCTCTTCAGCTTTATTATTAGTATAGATATATATATTATAGATAATCTTATTGTTGGTATCTACCTTTCTATCAATTCTGAGGTAGGAACGTATAATTACCTCATGAGTCTTAATCCTATTCGATATCACACATTATTTCGGAATGTTTTAGTTTGTATTGTATGTATTATTTTTATTTGTTTTCTGTAATTTTGTGTATATTATTAAATAAATGTTTTTCTTTCTTTTCTTTGGCACCTTTATTTCTTTATCATCGTCTGGCTGCATATTAAATTATTCTACTAAAACTAAAAAATATTCACATACTAACTTTCCGCCACGCGGTTTCACCCGTGGTTCCCTATTTTACCCCCTTATGGATTAAATTTTCAAAAATCCTTTCATAACGGATGCCTGAACTTCAGCCCGATCCATCCAGTGGTTAGAGCTGTGCGTTGATAGATCAGTCAGTCAGTCACGCTTTCCTGTTTCTAAGTTTAATTCTTTAGATTATTATCAAAATGGAATTAATATTATTATGTTCAATAAAGGAGATCTACTTTTAGCTAACTGAATTGTATGTACCTAAACAAATTAAGCCATCATATGAGAAACAAAATAGATTTACTTTGAGGAGTCTTATAACTAAATTATAACATAATGGGTACACAAATTATAGTTCTGACGTTAGTTAGGTACTGTATTAATTAATGAACACAATAAAGTCTCATTTAATATTTATGACTTGTAATATTTTAATTACCAGAATTCATTACATCAACTGTTTAAATAGCGAATCGCAAATTAATTTTACAGATTATAAAATTGTTGAAAGGGGAAAATATGTGGTAACTGTAGAATAATAATCACACTTATCGCCAATGAAATAATCAGGTAGAAAAGATAAAAAGAATTTAATCATAAATAATTATAAAGATAAAATTGTTTTTGTTAAATATTATACAATTTTAATTTATTTTTATTATTAGCCTTTATTGCTGATACTAAACAATGATTTTACATACAAATTTTAAACTTAAATCTAATACATCGGTTTTCCCGGTTCAGTGGTCAGCGTGTCTAGTGACACATAGGCCTCTTCCAGCTTCTTCCACTCTTCTCTATTGGTAGCTTTTCTAGACCAGATTGTCCCTCCAATCAGCTTGATATCATCTGTCCATCTTTTAGCTTGCCTTCCTCTTTTTCTTTTTAAAAAAAAAAAAAACAATTTTAATTAGTTGATAAAAAAACAATTTAAAAAAATATGAAAAAAAGAATGGAGTAAGAGAGATTATGGATAATAGAAAAGAACTTGAAAAGACAGGTGAAGTAAAATTAACAATTACCTGATAGACTTTGATATCTTTATGGCTGGAGAGAACAGGTATTTTCTGGACTAGCGTGCATCATTGAACATCTTTGGTCTAATGATAATCATAAACCGTGTGTCAAGTCAGTGGCGTAGCTTTGTAAAAATGAATGGGGCCCGATTTAAACTACAAAAAAATCTGCTTTGTTTGTTTGTTTGAACGCGCCGCTAATCTCTGATCTTACTAGTCCCATTCTAAAAATTCTTTCACTAATAGGAAGCTACATTATCCCCGAAGGTTATAGGCTACTTTCTATCCCGGAAACGCGAGACAGACAAACAGGGAAACAGCTAGTTTAAGATAAAAGTCGAAAATTCTTTATTCAACTAAGATATTATTATAATACCTATATAACTTTTTGAACGTGTCGTTTATGGAAGCCAAGTAGCCCCTTGGGACTTGGGGCTCTGGGGCACTGCCCCGCCTAGCTCTACATCTGCTACCCCACTGCGGTCGAGTCTTAGAAAAAAGAATCTTTGTGCTCGAGAACTTGCTCATCATATTTTAAATCCGTGTGTACTCACGGTCTCGCCTCGTAAACCGGCTGTTTCAACAAAGTTGTTCTTATACTTTTATTATGCTGTGTTTGTGTGTTGTATACTTGTATACTCTATGCTGTGGGGAATTTTTGTCGTAATTTAAAGTTATACGACTTTAAAGCATTAGCGAGATATAATGGAGCAAAGTGACTCAACTCCGTGTTATGACTTTTCACTTACAATATTGTCGGATGAAAATATTTATTATTTTATTTTATAATATACAATATTTACAGTTATTTACAACAAATATACAAACAATACATAAAAAAAATCCTCGAGGCGGCCGCTGCTGCCAATCAACGGCAAGGTTCCCAGAAGGCTGGCAGCGTTCCCTCTTTGTATGGCCAAGCTAACGCGTTGGCGGAAAAAGCTCCCCGCCCGCCGGTCCCCTGTGACCTCAATTAATTTTGAAGATAATGTTCGAGAAAATCGGCGAGCCTCGGACCCCCAAGGACCCATGGTCTCGATTTAAATAATTTTATGATTGAATTATATTATATTAATATTTAATTCGGAGGCCTTTGTCTAGCAGAGGATATATTTAGACTGGCATGATGATATTGAAAGTCCCGGACTAAAAATAAGTCTGTTAACCTACTTCACGTTCACTTCGAGTACAAAATCCAGTCTTCAAAATTCAGTAAATTCATCCTTCCGCTTTTTTTTTTGTAAAGGACTAATGTTGGTATTCCCTGATGGCTGCATCAACCTTACTGGAATCGGCGTATGCAGAGGACTCTCAGCCGGGCAACATTTAGGTCATCCTTCCGTCTTTATTTCTATTGTAACATTCTATGTAATATTTCTATTCTGTTTTTCACATATAGGTATTTCACACTTGATTGTTTGTTGAGCGTCGAAATAATCTAAGCAGAGTCCTTTATAACTTCGATCCTTGACGTAAAACTTACCTGCATTTATTAGAATAAACCCTTCAACGTCATACAAATGACAAAATTCAAAATCAAACTCAAAACTCAAAACTCATTTATTAAATTTTGATCCTTATTAAGGCACAGTAATAAGAGCTCTAAATGGCAGCTAATTTCTAACCGATGACTTATACTTGTATACAGCAATATAAATAAGCAAAGGTCACTAATATACAGCCGTAGAACGACCCCAAATTTAATTAGGGGCGGGCGATAATCAAACTTTATCTCGCCATTTCGGTGGCTAACTTCTCCTATTCCCCTAATTATTTGGGTGAAAGATGTTTATTGAAGTTGGCAACTCGAAGCGGCAACGATTAGCTCCACTTATCGCCTTATTGATGGTTGATTTTGTTGAATATTTTTATCATTTTGATACAGTTTTATATAACGAACTATCGTAAATTAATATCTGATATTATTAGCAGTATAGTTCACAATGTATCGACTGTTTACAATTTCGCGAGATTGATTATAAACAAACGGTATTCGCAATCATTATACATTTTCCTACTCCTGACTACTCTTTATCCTGGAAAAGCGGTTAAGACTGCGGTCTGAAACCTAGTTAATTAATTATTCCTTAAGTCAAACAACTACTGGTGTAATTTAACACAGATATGCCTACAGTTATGTGAACTCAAACTCAAAACTCATTTATTCGGTTTAAGCCCTGATAAGGCACTTATGAATGTCTATAGTTACAATTATTACAATAGACTCTACCACCGGTTCGGAATACACTTAAACTGAGAAGACTCCAGCAAGAAACTCAGCAAGGCTTCTTTTTTCGTGGATCATTCTCTTAAACCTGAATAAAAATTCAATTCAAGAATACCATTCTGATCGCTAGAAACGATTTTATTTAATTAAATTTATGCTAATCCTATGTAAGACGCAATCTTCTGCTACGATTATGTAGGTACCTACTAATCGACTACATCATTCCAAATTGAAGACTTAAATAAGAGCTATTTGATTCGTTCGTCTTCCAAATCGGGACTGTAATTAAGCAGGTCTATTTAAGGTGAATGCTCGATGTAACCCGCGAAATTAAAATTTTATTACGTTTTTTACTAATAGGGATGTTAACTAAAAAAAATTAATTAGTCCAGTTAGATTACCAAGACACAAATATTATTTCTTTAGATCCGAAAACAAAAAAATAACGAAGATATTACAGTCCGTTAAAATTTCTCGTGACGTCGAGTCTTAGTTACAATTTTTTCAAGAAACGTGACGTCACAAGCCCCCACTCCTGAACTTTGATGCGCCTTATCTTTGTAATTTTTTATTGATTCGATAAAATATTAAATACCTATCCAATATTTTTTAATAACTTATCTGACGGACTAAACAGAATTAATTATATATGTTTATCTACTCTCTTAACGTAATGTTCTAATTATGAAATCAAAAGCAGTACTTTAATGACCCACTTTATGCACACCCGTGTATAATGAAATTAAAAAAATATATTATAGTACAGTTTTCTTCCCAAGATAATGCTATAAAATAACTTTTTTTCTATTAAAGTACAAGCATTTGGACAAGTCTGGCCACTCATAATGTTTTTTTGGGTTTTAATACTTCAATTACTGTCATTCAACTTGTCAAACGAAATATTAAATAAAAAAGCATTATAAGTGGCCAGACATCAGGACTGCAAATTTACTTTGTCTGTGGTCGCGTATGCGGTAGAGATCTCAACTTAGGAGTTTTTCCCCACACGGATTTGGGCGCCATGATGATTAATGTTTGTTTATTTTATTGATTTTTTGAATACATATTTTATTTTGGCCAAAAAACACAGAAAAATAGCAGTGATACTAAGGTGAAATAAATTAGGATCTGAAATTGTGGAGGCGGCCATGGAAATGACGAATAATCGATACCCGTAAGTCATGAAAACCTATGACAAAATATTATCGATTTTTTAACATTAAATTACATTATTAGATGAGTTTAGATAAAGTACTGTATGATACTGCACATAATTAGGTATTAAAAACTCGTGTGATACTATTAAGAATCTCGCCTACGGCTCGGTTCTTAAACTCACACTCGTATTTAATTACCCCTATAATGCAACAGTATCATAAACTAATAATATTTCTTGCTAAGTAAAGTGGAAGTCATGTTAAAAGTATAGTAAAACCAGTCAAACTATCGACGTAAAGTGCTGAATTTCAAGCTTTTTTTCCAGGCAGGTCGAATAATGGAATGTAACACAAGGTTGCTAGGTGTGAAATGGAATGTAGCTTTTGACACGGAGTTGGGCCCGGTGGGTGGGCCCAGCGTACCGTAACTCTGGTTTCTGGCAGAGCGTGGATCGTAAAATAAACACGCGATCCGATGTCATAGGTCGTAAGTGATGAACAGATAAATTTGTAGACTAAGTTTCCGTCTCATAGGATAAAAATTTGCCTATGTTACTCTCCATAATTTATCTCTATGTCAAAAATCACGTCAATCTGTTGTTTCATGGCTGCGTGCTAATGTGTTTCCGATCTGTTACAATGCCAAGAAGGCAACTAGCTCTCAAACTCTAACTCATGTATTCAGTTATGAATGTGATAGTTAATTTTTTTGCAATAGACTACACCTGTTCGGAATACACTCACCAGGGGCTTATTCCACATCCCAAAGATCCGCAATTAGAATGTCCAACTTTCTTAGAAAATCCTTCATCATCATCATATCAGCTAAAAGACGTCCACTGCTAAAAGGCCTCCCCCAAAGATCTCCACGATGGCCGGTCTTGCGCTACCCGCATCCAGCGGTTTTCTGCGACCCTCACAAAAACATCGGTCTACCTTGTAGGGGGCCTGCCCACGTTGCATCCTCCGGTTCGTGGTCGCCACTCAAGAACCCTTCTGCCCCAGCGGCCGTCGGTTCTATGAGCAATGTGCCTAACTTAAGCCTATGTTACTCTTTATAATTTATTTCTTTGCCAGAAATCATGTCAATCTGTAGCTTGATGGCTGCGTTTTTTTATGTCAGAAGGTGACAAGCAGGCAGGCGATCCACCTGATGGTAAGTGGATACCGTCGGCTATCGCCATTTGTAATACCAGATCTATTGCCAATGTCTTGCCAATCTGTTACAATGCCAGAAAGACTCTTTTAGAAAACCTTGCTTGGAGTTAATTCCTAAAGATAAACGTTGACGGAAGGTAGCTAGTTCTTACTTTCGCTTGCATCTTCATGTCACATACCGATAGTTACCAGTTGTTCCTCGCTGCTAACTCCTAACTTGAATCACAAAATCCTCACGCATCTCCAATGACGCGCGTCAGTCTGCGAGCGACGCGTCAGCAGAGTGATTAATAATCTGTCACTGCGGGGCACTCGAATATAGTGTCCTAAATAACACCGGTTACATGCCAGCCGAGCTTAGTCCATAACACGACCAGATGGAACAGATGCCGTTGAAGTTTTAGGCAGAATTTTTAAACTGTGGTCACTATGTGTTTGTATGACGCACGATTTTTCATATGGGTAACTTAATTTTGTTTTGTGTATAATGTTGAATTGAATGTAATCTATAGATGTAGGTACAGAACCTAGTGACAGTTTAAGGGTTGCTTTTAATTTTTGATTCTCCATTTCCACACTTATGTCTATAGTAATAAATTATTAAATCATTAGATACGTGAGATGGTTTAAAGCAAATCTTAAAACACAGGTTTTAAGATGACGACTCTTATATGACGTAAAAAAGAGACAGATATATTTTAAAACCTTGATCTATCACTTGCTTGAAATCATTTCGTGTAGAAGGTAATTTGTATTTTTAATATTGACGAGCTGGAATGCCAATAAAAATATTATTAATTCTAAAGACAAATGAAACAGATTACCTTTTTATTTTCTATTAGAATTTGATTAATTAATGTCCCCCGTGGTTTTATCTCATTCCCTAGTCCTTAAAACGTTCTTACGTTGATACTTTGTTTCGTAGTTGCGTACAAGAATGACAAACCAACAACCACACTTTAACCTTTAAAATGTTAAATAATGGTTTATGTAGATGATAATACAAAGGTTTTGCAGACTAAATAAATTTGTTACATAATTCAACCGCACAAAATACCAACAAAGTAATTAATCTTCAAAGATTCTTGAGAATCTTGTCTCAAATCTAGAATATGGTAAATTACTAGTAAACTTTGAAATTTATCAACCCACTGCATTAAGTGGTTTTATAAAGTCTGATAAGATGTATAGTTCAGAATGTTGGGGGGTAAATGGGACGCATAAAAGAAGATTGCATACAAAGTGTCGATGAGAAAGTTAAGGTGTCGATTTTTTTTTTATACTACTAAGGTAGCAAGCAAGCATACGGCCCACCTGATGGTAAGGGGTTACCGTCGCCTATCGCCATTTGCAATACCAGAGATATTGCCAATGTGTTGCTGACCTGTTACAATACCGAGAAGGCAAACTGGCTCTCAAGTGCAATTGCCGGAACACACCGGTAGGTGCATAACGACAAATTTTCAACTTGAGGGTGAGCCAGCCAGGCGATGGTCAGGTACTACAAAGTACCCTACCACCGTGCTATGGTTTCCTCACGATGTTTTCCTTCACGGAAAGCTCAAGCTCATTGTAGAATTCGAACCCACGACCACTGAGCTATCATCGCCTTAATTGACAAAAATGGAACTGTTTCTCATGGTATGGACATGATGAATAAGGATCTGGTGCTCAAGTTAATTCACATTCGAAGTTAAGTTTCGATGTTGAAGATCCTAAAAATTATTTCACTAATAGGAAATTAAATTATCCCTAAGGCTCTTAAACGTGTGTAAAACTGAGGAGAATAGTTATTAGTTATTGAAATGTTTTGAAAATCTCAAGGAGTATTTCAATATTCTGCTACATCAATGTCTTTACTAAAATTTGCTAGAAAACTAGTACCTATTGTAAGGTAATTAGGTAAATTCTCGCGTCCGCAAATATACTCACAGAAATCTGGAATTTATTATGCAAATGAAGTGACAGCGACTGCAGCTTATCTTGGTGCTCTTGCTCGCTGCTTTAATTTCAGCTGATGAGCTTTTGATATCGTTTCACTTGTAACAAAGAATGTTGTTAACTACAATTATATTAAAATATGTTTGAGAATATGGGTCTGAAATTAAAATTATTTTTCTAATTACAGAGAAGAGTTCTAACACACACAAGTCATAAAAATATGTATTTTAAGTTGTAAAAATTCAATCTTTTCGAATAAAACATCAATTTTATTTTGTTTTATCAAAATGTATGAAAAGTTTGAATTCTTTTTCCTGATTTCAGGGTTGGTACCATAGTAAAAGTTATTCATAATGACGAGTACAATACGTCCCACGGGACAATATAAGATACCTTGGGAACATGGATGAAACCGCGGGGCGAAACAACAACATCACTTTTCATTTAGCAACAGCTAAATGAAAAGTGATGGTTAAATAGATAGCTTGCTAATACTTCAATGGAAACGCAAAGTGGGAAGCGACCAGGAGTCGATTGGTTCAACGATGCTCAGTATTTATGTCCCCGGTTAATTACTTCGACGAATTATTCCGATCAATTACGAGGTATTCCCGAGGGTGACTGTCGCGATGTTTATTGCTTTGGCTTCACTTATTATCTTTGCTCGGAACTGGAAATACTATGTTGCTTTTCTAACTGTCTTGTGGCCTTATCGTAAAATTATACGCCCTGCACATTGGAGAAATCAAGGTAGCGCAACTAATAAAAAACTCATAAAAAATTGTATTCCATCAGTCCATATGTGGTTTAAAATTTTGAAGTCTTATGTTATATTGATTGTTACAAATTAAGCTAGGAATGAGGATTATTTTGATGATTTCTTTTGTTATTAATCAGTAAATATACTACCATTCTTGTCGCAAATAACATGTTGATAACTTACGACCTATAACTGAGCTGCGATTAGCAAAAAATATGATAAAATTTGAATTTCGCACTCCAACCGAAGCCTCCACCTTAAGGAAGATTCTCCAAAAAGCCCACGAAATTCAAATTTTATTACGTTTTTTGCTAATTGCAGCTTGTTTGTCAAAATGTGATTGGTGTATGTCAGTTGAAAATATGAATCCCGCAGTGTTTTTAGAGCGTCCCAAACAAGTCATCCACCAAAAAATATTTCTTTGTGTTTAAAAAATCGACTAAAAGAAATATAACCATATCAGCTTCATCATTTCCAACTATCTTTGAAACCTCAGTCGCCTCTAGTAATGTAATTTCTTGTGAAATTAAATCAGTCTGCGGTATAGCTCGGTAATCCTATCTCGGGAGCCAAGACTTGGACACTGACAGAAAATTATATTGACGCCAACTTAAAGGTGCTTTTACGTGCAGACACTTTGAGTGCATAAAGAAGACTGGTGAATCGAATTATTTCACGGTAGCCATCTTGATTTAAATCAGTGTCAAATAATGTAAGAGTGGTGGTAATGGAATATTTTTTTTATAGAATAGAAAGAATAGAATAGAAATTTATTGACAGCAAATAATCAGCAAAATCTAAAAACCAACTTAAAAAAACCCTTATGAAGCATTATCTATCATTGTGTCCATAGTCCAGTCAAAACAGAAGTTGAAACCTTTTACCTAGATCACAATATAATATAACATGTTATCATTAATGTTAAGCAAACTTTCATGACTGAAACATATTTGTAAAAAGCCATCCTTACCATAGCACAGCACAAATTACATCAGAGAAAAATGTAAAGCTTGAACAACTACCGACAAACTGTTTCACAGTTTGGTAGAAGAGTATTTTAAACTATGTAATTTTTATGTTAATTAAATAAATAAAAAAAATAAAGAAAAAAAATAAACAAAGTGTCGAGAAATATACATATAGGTTTCACTAAACATAACATTAATAAATAACAAAAATCAACAATTCAAACTAAATATAACAATACTGGTACAAGATATATTTTCTCGCGCCATGAAAAAAAGTAGGGTGTGCTGTCAAAAGGAAACCAGCTCAGCATGTGTTATCATCCAGAAGGTTTTAAATAACGATTAGGACGACGATATACAAGAAATTAATTCTAGATTAAGGTTTTCTATGCTTTGCAGCAAAAGATTTGTAAACATTTATGTTAAACTAGAAAATATATTATGAAGAGGAATAGTTTCTATTAATATTTATTTTTTTGTTATTAATTACAAAAAAAAAATCGCGAATATGCTCCTTTTTAAAACTAAGAACGATTTTTTATCTTATTTGGTCCATCCAAATAACATGAAAATATATAAAGATACATTTTGAGATCTAATAAAAATGGAATTGTTTTCTTACTTTAAAAAAAAGGCTTAATTATTTTTTTTTATGTATGCAAATTAACTACTCATTGTAACAATAATATTATTATTTTTATTTTTATTTTTATGTATACTGTACAAGTAATATAAGATAAATAAAGGAAAAGGTGACTGACTGATCAACCCACCTGATCGCGAATGAAACCGAGGTGCGAAAAGCTAATTTATTTATAAACTAGCTGACCCGGCAGACGCTGTCCTGCCCTGAGAACAAAAATAAAACTGGGACCTACAAACCTATCCCTACCTACTCCTATCTACCTCTACCTGCCACTACCTACCCCTACCTACCTTACTTACCTACCCTACCTACCTACCCTACCTACCTACCCTACCTACCTACCTACCCTACCTACCTACCCTACCTACCTACCCTACCTACCTACCCTACCTACCTACCCTACCTACCCTACCTACCCTACCTACCCTACCTACCTACGCTACCTACCTACCTACCTACCCTACCTACCTAGGTAGGTAGGTACCTACCCTACCTACCTACCCTACCTACCTACCCTACCTACCCCTACCTATCTACCTACCTCTACCTGCCACTACCTACCCCTACCTACCTTACCTACCTACCCTACCTACCTACCCTACCTACCTACCCCTACCTATCTACCTACCTCTACCTGCCACTACCTACCCCTACCTATCCTATGTCCTTCTCCTGGCTCTAAACTACCTCCCTGCCAATTTTCAGCTAAATCGGTTAAGCCGTTCTTGAGTTATAAGTGGAGTAACTAACACGACTTTCTTTTATATATATAGATTAAAATATACAAAATTCCCAATACAAATAAAATTGTAAACAAAATCAGAACATGGTAACTAACATCAAAATTGTACCGTGCACACATCAAAGCTACCCCGAGGGGATCGTTCATACATACATTAATCACAATCATTCAATACGATCCGGGGATTCGTTCCGATTGAACAATTCGGTTCTGGGCCTCATTAATCCACATTTTTAACGTGTATTTCCCTCAACGCTCTCAGTCAAGCCTAGGGTGTGGTGCTACTGCGAGCGAGGGTTTACGAACATATAAATATTATTACAAGCTTTTTTAACTATGCCTTTTGCGGTCTAGACCCGGTACGACCCATGTCCTTGGGGTCCAAGGCTCACGGGTTTGCTTGCACTTTATAATCCCAACATATCCAAACCTCGAGGGACCGGGGAGTGGGGAGTTTTTTCCTCCAGCGCGTTGGCTTGTCCATCTAAAGAGGAAAAACCGCTAGCCTGCTGGGAACTTTGCCTTAGATCAGCAGCAGCGCACGCATCGACGATTTTTTTTTATAATTATTTATTTTATTATTTAAACAAAATCCACATTTCTTAATTAAATAATTTAGATTATATATTTGTTGTAAAAAAAATAAAATAAAAGCTTTATCAGTTCAAACAAGTCATCATACACTCAGAGATATCTTGCCAAAACCTGCCTATTACGATACTGAATGTTTTACGATGGTTTAGAATTCTACAGCTATAGCTTTTGGTGAATGAAAAATATTATAAAGAAACCATAGCTTGGTGTGTACTTTGTAGTACGTTTCAAATAAAAAATCTGTCACCCAACACCTAAGAATAGGTAAATAGCAATATTTTACTTGGAATTATCTTTGCTAGTACATTTTTTAAGGCGGTGATAGCTGATGCAACGATGGAAATCGTCTCTAATTAAAAGTCATACGATAACGTCGATTCTAATAATACTTTTTGGTAGACTTGTACCCACGTCAACTCAAGCAAGTAAATGAAGTCTGCTGAAAAATTGGTAGTTGATTCCATTCTTACGTGACACAAGACAAACATTTGGGAACATGAACATATACATCCTAATTATATGCGAAATTTATGGATCATTCAGTTTTATTTGCAATTTTTTTTTTCATATTAAGCTCTGTTTAATTTGAGATAAAAGCCGTATGCGAAGAATGTCCCAGGATTTATTATTTTGGCAAAAACAAAAACGAATTTATTCCCCCACAGCAAAACATTATTAGATTGGACCACAACCCACTCGGGATGAGCTAGAAGATGAGCTGCTTTCGAGTGTAACAATCAACATTCCAGGGTCGTAATATATCACTTGAGATTCGGATTTCAGTAATACATCGCACGATAGGACACCGATGATTAAATTACTAATTATTTTAAAAGTATTTGACGCACAACTTTATTGGAAATCTATCTTTATTATTTAAAAGGATGACTGATCAACGCATAATCGAAAATGCCGCGCCTAGAAATTTAAAATTGTGTACGCAGATTCCTTATACATTTATATTTATGTTATTTATTCACGCAGCTAGGTATATGCCAGTTTTTGACCACAGTCTCACCGTGGTCAGTGATGATGCGGCCGATGTTGGTAAGCACACAAAGCTTAGAAGGGAACTGGCTCTCAAGTGCAGCTGTCGGAACACACCGGAAGGTGCTTGATTTTCAACTTGAGGGTAGTAGCCAGCCAGGTGGATACTACAAAGGACCCGTGCTGTGGTTTCCAAGCTCAAGCTCATTTCAAGAGCCCCAGCATAAATTTCGCATAATTTCGCATAAATCCAGAAAAACCTTTGCTCGCACTCTGAAACGTATAGTGATGGGGTGAGAAAGCCATTTTAGTACTCGAGTAATCTAACAGAACTTAGACTGCTACAATTAGATTCAGATATAATATTTCTATTTTCAGCGCCAAGAATATGAATGTCCAATATTTTATATAAAGTTCAAGTTGTATTGTGTATGTGTCACTAAGTTGGGCGTTAACTTGAAATATATTTTGTAGAGCAACAGGTAACGAAGTAGAGTTCGTATGTACGGTCGGCCAAGAAAGTGGTGTGCCACCTTAAGGTTGAATGTCGCTTGCAGATTCATAGGTGATAATGATTAGTTTCGCTTGCAGATCAATCTGACAACTTCTATTGACAGCTGTTAGTTAGCTTAGTTTAAACCTTGTTGTAATTTTCGTAAACTAAATCAAAACTGGCATACCACTTTCTTGGACGACTGGTGCCTAAATATTTGAGTTTGCGGAAAATCTTTAGAATAACTGGAAATTACCTGACCCTAAAGTACCTTTAAGTTATCTAAATATGGAGGAAATTGGATTAAATTACTTTTCGTGGATAAGGTTTACAAAGTAGTTGTAAATGTTATAAGTTCCAGGATTACTTTACCCAACTCCAAATAGGTATACCTAGGTACATATTACGTCGAATTATTTGAGTTATAAATTTATGAATTAGGTATAATAATTAATTGAGGTCACAGGGGACCGGCGGGCGGGGAGCTTTTTCCGCCTTTTCAGCTTGGCCATACAAAGAGGGAACGCTGCCAGCCTTCTGGGAACCTTGCCGTTGATTGGCAGCAGCGGCCGCCTCGAGGAAAATTTTTATATATAGTTTGTATATTTGTTGTAAATATTGTATATTATAGAATAAAGGTCAAAACAAAAAATAAATAAAAAAAGGGTTATAATAATGTTCAGTGCTTTGATACTTTTTTTGGATAGTATAAAACTACATAGAAGTATCAGTTACAAAACATGACATCAATTAATTCGCCATTTTTTTAAAGAAAAAATTTGTATCCCTATTATTTTTAAGGTTTTTTTACATGATGGTACTTATGGCATACTACATGGTACTTATAATTGTTGTGTATTTACATAGTATAAAATGAAGTCGCTTCGCGTGTTCGCTTAGATCTTTTAAACTACTCAACGGATTTTAATGCAATTTTCAGTAATAGAGTGATTCAATGGTAAGGTTTATATGTATAATACATGCATATTATAGTACAGAAAAGCCGTGCAAAGTCAGGGCGTTTCATTAGTATCAAATTATTTAATGTTTTAAACAACACCAAAGCACCTGCATACCAAGCGATATAAAACAAGACCTAAAACTCAAACAATTTAAAGTTAAACAGTGGCGGTTAAGTTTGCGAAGATACCAGTATACCAGTATCTTGCGAGTTTCAAGTTTGATGCTAGAAATTATTCAGAAACCGCTGGTGGGCCTGAGATGTTTAAAAGCGAGTGTTTACCACCGCTTGTTGATAATGAGTGTTCTGGCTTGCGGTCGCTCTGCTGGTTGGTTGATTATGAGGGCTTGTTTGAATGAAGATAATTTTGATTCGCTTCGTTTATTTGCGATGGAATATTGTTAAAATTTCGAGCGTGAACCTATTTTAAAATGCGATGTAACGTTTTTTATTAATTACTAGATTTTCGGGTTTTTCCCGCGTTTCTTGGGTAAAAAGTAGTATAATATTAGGGTAGGAACTTCGATCAACAATATCATAGATATCGGGATACGTACGAAATCCAAACTAAATGCTGTCCGCGTGAATATATACTTTTACAGCTGCATTTTACTAACAAACGGAGAGAAATGTTTTAACAGTTAATTACAACCATAGCACCTAGTAATAAAGTCATAAATCTTCAAAATATTATCTAATACTTACGATTATTCGAACTAAACAAAATAAGAGCTCAGCGAGACGAATCGAGACGGATTTTTTGCGCCGACCCGAAATCTATGATATTGGTGATCGAAGGGTAGGAAGGAAAGGTTAAATATTAAAAGTAAGTTATAAATACCTATTTCGTTCCAGCGTGTGTACAATAATATTTTTTTTTTAATGAAACTATTATGTACCTACTACCTACTCCATATGCATAAATAAACTAACCATATGTACTACGTTTAAATTTACAAAAGTCTATGTGATCACATATTCAACGCGAAATAAAAATATTCACCATATAAAAATCCTCATCCGAAATTGATACGAAATACCGGTATCTAAATTGGAAGCCGGAACTAAAAATAAAAAAAGAAACAAAAACATCCATTCGTAATTTAAAACTGGAACGCAATGGAACAATTGCATGGATACGAGTAGTCCATTCCGCACGTTGCAATCAATTGAAAACATAACAAAGTGACGTGGCTTCGTGTTTAATAGTGGAAAAACAAGGGAAATTTCAGCGGGATCCTGATTAAGCGCTTGTCAACCGTCGGCCTGCAGGACGGCGATGCGATGTCAGTACAGTCGTTCACAACAGTCAATGCGACACTGGTGCCGATTCTGTTGTTCACGAACTAAATAAATTTAATCTCACTATATCTCTTTCTAATAGTAAATATAAGAAAGGGATGCAAGATATTTTAGTCCTGTCAGTTTACTCCGATCATATATTTCAACGTGAATTTAAGCGACTATTTACCCGTACATTACGACGGCATGGATTAAACTGACAGCTTTAAAAATGTTCTATCTTTTTTCAATAAGGTTAAGGTGATAGAGAGGTGACTTGTCTAATATTAGTTAAGTTCGTAAACAACAGAATCCGCACCACTGAGAAGCTAATCCTATATTAGAGATTTTTAAGATTAGTAAGGTTCAAGGCTTTGTGCGTGCTTGCCACTTTTTGCCGCATCATCGGTCCGATTAATAATTGGATGACAGATGGGTACCTAAAACAGAGTAACCCTACCCCCATGCTATGGTTTCCTTACATGGTTTTCATTCACCGAAAGTGAATGAAAGTCAAGCATTGTAGGATTCGAACCCGCGACCTTAATTTAGTTTTACACAAACTGACAAAATTCTCTCTCTTTATAATATTAGTAACACACCAACTCTGCAAGTCTATGCAGACAAATCAATATATAGAAAAGCCAACATTTTAGCGCAAAGAGGTCAAAAATAAAGTACGGTCAAAAAATCTATGAAAGAATATTTTTCTTAAATTTTTAATTTTTCCTAAACAGTATTGTTGATGATTGTACCTACAGGGCAAATAAAATTCCGGTGGCATATTTTTTCGCGCCGCTACCGTCACCGTCACTGGCCGGGAGGGGCGGGAGGGGCGGAAGGGGAAGGGAAAAATATTCAGCAATGAGATTGATAGCCCTCCGTGACAGGTTGGAGCGACGATCCACTTTAAGGAGACACTAGTTAATGTTTAAGGAAACTCTTTAAATATATAGAATATTTACACTATATTAAGGTAGCGCTTTATTCTATAATATACAATATTTACAATTATTTACAAGAAATATACAAACTATATATAAAAAAAATCCTCGAGGCGGCCGCTGCTGCCAATCAACGGCAAGGTTCCCAGAAGGCTGGCAGCGTTCCCTCTTTGTATGGCCAAGCTAACGCGTTGGCGGAAAAAGCTCCCCGCCTGCCGGTCCCCTGTGACCTCAATTAATTTTGAAGATAATGTTCGAGAAAATCGGCGAGCCTCGGACCCCCAAGGACCCATGGTCTCGACCGCAAGGTAAGGTAAGGTTATTAAGGTAGCTGTGTTTTAGGTGTAGAGATAAACTACTTGCGCCCCTGGAAATACTGTTTCAATGTGTGTAGTCACCCTTACGAAAGAGTTATTGTAAGTAGGTATTTGTTACTGGACGCATGCTGCGTCTTCGGTATACCATTGTCGGTCAACTAATAGGAATTTAGCGTGGAGTTTATATCGCACCTCCCACCGAATAATATGGTAATGTGGTATTACGGCAGTTTTCGTTTTATTGCATATTCGATGTTTAGAACATTCATTACATCTTGTATATTATTTTATTCTATGTTGATTTATAAAAGTACAATAATTTCAATGGTACCGTAATGAACTTACCAATATTATTCCCTTAAAATCTCAACACACTTTTTGCACGAATAATATCATAACAAGTTATTACAGATTATGCATTTTTTTACTTTTTCGGTAAGCGGCGATTACCGTATTATTCAAAAATCAAAATCAAAATCAAAATCTCATTTATTCAGTTTAGGCCCTAATAAGGCACTTATGAATGTCAACAGTTACAATTTTTAGACTCTACTACCGGTTCGGAATACACTATTCGCGTAAGAAATGCATTTTCTTGTTCCACGTAAAGTATAAAACAATTATATTCGTGTGTTATTTTTATTTACTGGATTTGGTAATGTTTTACAATACATGATACATACTTATGCAAAATCGTAATGTCGTTCACGGTATCAAAATAGTAAATATATTTAAATCAAGCGGGTTGAAGAATAAAATATTACGATGGTGTCGGTACGTAATGATAGAATATCATATTGCCGGTTGGTTTTTTGCATCGTATTTCAACGAATAAAACCGTATTGGATTATACTGACTACGACATCGTTGAGTTTACACGCGAATAATATCGTAATGATGTGTTGCATACTATAGTTAGTTTTTTTTAGTAACATTATTTTCGTCAAAAACTTAATTTTGTTACACTATAATAAAAAAAGAACATAAAATAAAACTGACTGTAGAAAAATAACTTTGTTTTGATGTATAAATCTAGGCTATCATAGGATCCACCCGTGCTGAGATATATGCATAAAACAGTTTTTATTTTTTCCTGTAAAATGTAGAATTTACGATTACCATATTATTCGGTGGGGAGTGCGATATGGCCGTCATAGTATTATAACGTCACATCTCTAGTCCGATCTCTCTGTCTAATCGCTGTCTAATTAGTCGTTTCAAATGCTTATATCTTCCGTGTTTCTTGGCCGATTTTAATTTTAATTTCACTTTTTGAGATCTTTTTTACGGTATTTTCATATTTTGTTAAGAAATGCGATAAAGATTATGATGCTAAAGAATATAGACTGTTCCTTAAGTTTGAATAGGATTTTCGTTATAATAATATAGGGCTGTCGTTACATACGGGCTGGTACTAGTACTCTTATGTACTAGTCGTATTGGTACATCAATATCACAGTTTATTTTCAGAAACCTTTTAAGGTCTCTTGGTTTTCTATGCGTACAGATTTATCATACCTATGTTGAGAAATTTGATTTTATTTTGAAAAAGAACCCGACAAAAAGTAAAGTAAAGTATGTAGTCTGCAGGTGCTCTAAAAGACCACCTTTAAATTCACTGGACCAATCGGAGCATCTTTTTACAGTGCTCGTATTTTCATAGTCCAAAGGACTGCAATCATTCTCAAATTAGCCATTGTATATCGTATAGATACCTAAAACTCAACCCAATGACATTCACATAAGACTCAAATTTCTCTGCGCAACATCCATCATAAAATATCTTAAAATTTCACAATATTGGTGCCGATTCTGTTGTTTACGAACTAAATAAATTTAATCTCACTATATCTCTTTCAAATAGTAAGTAATAATTATAAGAAAGGGATGCAAGATATTTAATCCAGTCAGTTTAGTCCGATCACACATTTCAACGTGAATTTAAGCGCGATCTTTATTGGTCACGACTATTAACCCGTACATTACGACGGTATGGATTAAACTGACAGCATTGAAAATGTTCTATCTTTTTTCAATAAGGTTAAAATGAAAGAGAGGTGACTTGTCTAATCCATTGTTGTCTTTCATTCTTGAAAAGTATCGTCCAAATTCAAATATTGTATTTCAAAGAATACTGGCTGGTTCCTTACGGAATAAGATGAAAAATTAAACTAAGTGGTTCTTATTGTATTACTTGAATTAGGCCACGTCTAATTACATTTTGTTGTAGTATTTCATTTCAGGTCTGAAGCTAAAATTGCTAAAATTACCTCAGTAATTTTAGCAATTTTCTTTTAAATGCCATTCAAGTGTATTCCGAACCGGTAGTAGAGTCTAAAAATTGTAACTGTTGACATTCATAAGTGCCTTATTAGGGCCTAAACTGAATAAATGAGATTTTGATTTTGATTTTGATTTGATGTTTGTCTATATTTTTAACCGATTTCCAAAAACGAGGGGGTTTTCAATTCGGTTGTGTTTTTTTGTATGTTTGTTCACGTAAGTATATTTTTTTTGCTTATGATTGATACTACCTATATTCAAAAGTGGACATGAAATCGAAATAAATGAATGACATGAAGTTACTTCTAGAACCCGATTTAGAAATATTATATATGCGAAAGTTTATGAGGATGTATGGTCGTTTGTTACTCTTTTATGCTCAAACGACTGGACCAATTTTGACGAAATTTGGTATAGAGATAGCTGATACCCTGGACTAACACATGGGCTACTTATTTTCCCTCGGGAACGCGGGTGAGACCGCGGGGCGGAAGTCAGTTAAACATAATCAGTAAAATAACAACTATTGTGGTCTCCCCTCTACCCCAAGGTCTTGGGTAAAGTTAATTAACTAATTAGAGTTTAGACAGGCGCGAGGGGGGGGGGGCGTGGGTCGAACAATTCAATTATTTAAATTCCACTTGCAAATTAAATGTTGGATACGCCTGAGATGAAGTAATATTAGCTTGTGTTTCTTATTACTGCCATTTGCATTAGCCTTTGTCTAACAAAAAGGCTTTCTGGGAATAGGAATGATGACTGGGTAAAAATAATTAATTATGTTTAGTCCGTCAGTTACGTTATCAAAAAATATTTTATCAAATCAATAAAAAATTACAATGATAAGTCGTATCAAAGTTCAGGAGAGTTGTGACATCATCTCCCTAAAAAATGTACACTAAGTCGTGACGTCACGTGAAGTTTTAACGCACTGTCTTATCTTCTTTAATTTTTGTTTTAGGAACTAAAGAAAAAACATGACGTGTCCAATATTTTTTGGTAATCGTTCCCGCGGATTCATCCACGTTCCTGTGATAAAAAGTCGAAAATAATGTAGCTTCCTATTAGGGAAAGAATTATTAGAATCGGTCCTGTAACTCCGGAGATTACCTCCTACATACTATACTACTATAGTCGTATATGTCAGTAATATACCTTGGAGGAATATGTTGATGATTTATTTTGTTATTAATCAGTAAATATACTACCTTTCTTCTCGCAAATAGCATGTTGATAACTTACGACCTATAACTGAGCTGCAATTTGCAAAAAACGTGATAAAATTTGAATGTCGCGCTCCAACCGACGCCTCCACCTTAAGTATAATATTACTGTAGATGTGGACGGGTTTTATCTACACATAGATACTTTGGACAGACTTTTAATCCTGGGAAATATAATATCACTCGGGAACGCGGTTGGTGCAAGTGTGAAGCCAGGGATCGACGAATTTTACCCGAATGCGGTTTTTTGGCGCCTAATTTACCTAAATGTATAAAAAAAAACTTCTATCGAGTAGGGTATCATAATGAAGGTGATTACAATTAATATATAACACAACTTATTTATTTCGAATTAAAATTGATAAAAATATTATGTTTTAATGTTTTAATAATTAAACGACTTGCTAGGATAAATTCAAATCATTTATTTGTTTCAATATAGTACATATAGAAGGTGACAAAGATAGGCTACATCCCGGAGAGTACATAGGCTATAGGCTAGATACATTTTATCCCAAAAACGTGTAAAACCTTAGTACGAAAGCTAGTATAATAATCATTGTTCACGCACACAAACTGGCCTATACGGAAATCAGAATCTCGACCAATGACGTAGCAGTCAGAGTATGTAACTGACACTCCGACTGGCCCACTGATCACAAGATTGAGTAATAGGAGGTCTATAGTTTAACCACTTTGATTAATCGATCTGTGCGGTTGAAACTTGATTACTCACTTAGTGCTCTGTAACTATTGTTAACACTAAGTAAGATACAGATTAACTAGCTAGGAACCTTTTTGTCAAGATAAAAAACTTAAAACGTATCGTAGCATCGGGGCAAAGGCGCGCGGCGGTCGGGGAGCTTTTTCCGCCAACGCGTATCGCTTGGCCATCTATAGGCTGCCACCTTTCTGGGAACTTTGCCGTTGATCGGCAGCAGCCTCGAGGATTTTTTTTATGTAGATTGCATTTTTTATAGTATATTTTGTAAATAATTGTTAATTAATATTGTACTAGTAAAATTCTACTAATATTGATAAGTGGTTACCGTCGCCTATCGCCATTTGCAATTCAAAGGTAATTGCAAATGTATGTAGGTAATTGTCATCTCATCTCAAAAACGTGTCATCTTCATTAAAATTTGAGAGGTATAAGATTTGTAAAGTACTCTAATTTGTTCGTTACTAATTTTGGGATCTCCAGCGGCCCTTTGATTGTACCCAAATATTTGTTCATCAGATTATGAACCCCGGAACAATTCCTCTCAATGTTAACTAATTCATGGCCCTGTATTTTTTTATACCAACATAATATCAAGTCATTGAACTCATCGTAAATCATCTATTGTTTCAACTTTCATTCATTATTGTACTAAAAATATTTCTGATTGATATCAGTCCCCGATCACGATACATGGTGACTATTATAATTTCCGTTGAGTGCTTACCATCAATATATCGCGTGTTGAAATAAGTGATGGAATATTATGTGAATGTAACTGAAATTTTAATTTCGCCTGCAATATGAACTTTACAGCGATGTATTAGGTTCTAAGAAGACAAACGCTTATTTTAGGGCTTTTTGAATTCCGTAGCTTTTCGGGAAATCCATGACTAGCTGTAAGCCCTTTTTTTACTCAAATACATTACGTGTATAGGTTACTATAGTATTTTTGGCTGATAACGATGGTCTTCAGGATGTTGGTATCCATGGATAGGCAATTCGGTCCACGTATCACGCTATGACAGATTTTCCGAAAATCTAATGGTTTAATTCTCAAAACGACGATTGGACTATCGTGGATCGTTTTCGGAGTAGGCCCTGTTGTTTTTATAAGTATCATTTCCTACATTACTCTAACGATTCATGAATTTTTTTTTATACTACTAAAGCAGCAAACAAGCATACGGACCTCCTGATAGTAAGTGGTTACCGTAGCCTATGGACGCTTGCAAGACCAGCGGTATCACTCGCGCATTGCCGACCCTGCAAAATCTCTTCACACCCTTCTTGAAGAACCCCATGCTGTAGTCTCTTTGGAAAACCACGAATACCGGAAAAGAATGACAACCGCTAATTTTCGACATGAACGCTGTTGTTTGCTAAACGACTTTTATGAGACTTTAAAATTGGACAGGACAACGCCCATTGAGTCAGCAAGTGACAAATCAAAGAAAATAATACCATGTAGAAGTTACCATTAGTTCGAAAATGCCATAGCTGCATGAGGACTCAGCTACGGTCAATAACATAAAATTGAAAGCAGATCTTCAAAAGCAGACCTCAGTCTAAAGTAATTAGTAACATATGGCAATGCAAGAATAATAGTTATCTCCAGACGTGAGGTCCTGCCGTTGAGCTTGTTCTAAACGAACGCAATTGAGTCTGAATGGAGTTTCGAACAAGTATTTGGTTAGTGCACCTGAATATAATAGTGGAGTAAGCGTGCTTGTTGACCAGAAAGCTCTTGTTGAAATTATTTTGATGTTTCGAATATTTAAATAGCCTTAAGATTTATTAGAACGGAGTTATTTAAGGTGGAGGCTTCGGTTGAAGCGCGAAATTCAAATTTAATCACGTTTTTTGCAAATTGCAGCTCAGTTATAGGTCGTAAGATATCAACATGTTATTTGCGACAAGAATGGTAGTGTATTTACTGATTAATAACAAAAGAAATTATCAACATATTCCTCTAAGGTATATTAGTAAAATTTTCATGAAATAGTCGTATATGTCAGTAACAAACTGCTGAACGGATTTGGATGAAATTTGGAACACAGATAGTTTATAACCTGGATTAACACATATGATACTTTTTATCCCGGGAAAACATAAGGTACCTCGGGAACGCGGGAGAAACCGCGGGGCGGAAGCTAGTAATAATATAAGATTATGATGTCATTATTTTATACTTTTTAGTGATTTTGAAGACAGTTTTATTCCTTTTTTGTTTTAATTTATTTATATCAATATTTGATGCTATTTGTATAGAGTTAAGTTATGTTCCAAATCTAATAATCTTTATAATCCGATAATGCTTTCAAAGTGCGAGTAACTACACGAGACAATACTAGTTCCTAAATAAACCTTGTAAATCAGCTGTCCAATAGAGCGCTGGCCATTATCCTGTCCAAGGGAACTCGTAAAGTTGTCTCGAGGACAGATCATAAACAACCCTCCGCTGATTGCTTGAGGGTCCATTTTATTTTATTGTCAATCAAGTTAGGATCAGACAATTCAGTTACTTGCTACATAACAAAGATTAATTTTTACCATCTCACTGAAATAAGCAGACTGACATATCTTGCCGGCACTTGGCTAGTTGTGTCAGCGTATTTGCCATTATGTAGATGCCACAAAAAATCTAAATTTGTGCACGTCAACATATTTTTTTATTATCAAACAAAATTGTAGGGAAGTAGTTTATGATACTGTTGCATAATAGGGGTTATTAAATACGAGTGTGAGTTTAAGTACCGAGCCGTAGGCGAGGTTCTTAATAGTATCACACGAGTTTTTAATACCTAATTATGTGCAGTATCATACAGTACTTTATCTAAACTCATATAAATAATGTAATTTATAAAAATAGAAAAGTCGATAGTATTTTTCTACCAACTTTAAAAAAAAATTGCTATTTTTGTGACATTTTTGGTCAAAATTATATATGTAGGCAAAAACAATAAAATAAACAGACACAATAATCATATAGGTATAGGTACCTAATCAAATCCGTGTTGCCAACTCCCAAAAATTCTTACCTCTAAAGTTCAAGTCAAAAATTTGTCACATTGTCATCGTCAAATTGAATTGATACTGATTGATTATACTATTGATAGGTCCAAAGTGTACTTTAATAGAAAAAAAAGTTATTTTATAGCATTATCTTGGGAACACAACTGTACTATAATGAATCATTATACACAGGTGTGCCTAAAGTGGCTCATTAAAGTACTGATTTTGATTTCATAATAAGAACATTACGATATGAGAGTAGATAAACAATATAAAAGGACTATTATTCCCTGAGCAGGAAAGTAAAGTCTCGTTAGCAAGTTCACTTGCTCAAGTAACAGTGGTTGGATGCAATTACAAGATAGCATAGTCCGTTAGATCAGGTAATAGTTTCCAATAGTTTAACTTGCCTTGCACTGTTTGCATTTTCTTAGTTTTTAAAGAACTAGCTCTCCGCATCGCAGTTTTACCCGCGATCAAGGAATAGATCACTTTTTTATGTCAGAAGGTTGACCAGCAGGCAGGCGCTCTACCTGATGGTAAGCGGTTGCTGTCACCTGTGTTGCCGATCCGTAACAATGCCAAGAAGGGAAATGGCTCTCAAATACAACTGTCGGAACACACCGGTAGGGGCTTAGCGACAGATTATTTTTCGTCGGGTTTAATATAGCTCCAAGGTCATATATTAATTTTATTCTATTTAAAACCTTATTGGTTTTACTTTTTTCTAAGTTAATTTTCTCTTATTAATATTATTGTAGATTGTTTTTATCATTATTTAGGTCATCATAATAAGAATATAATGTTTTAAAAAAAAATTCTGAAAAATTTCAATAGAAATTGAGGGAAGTGGACTGCCCAATATGTGACCGACAAAGGTTAATTTGCTCGACCTTCCTTCGCATACATGAATGATTCGACCTTGCAGAGATATTCGTAAATACCGAACTTGATGAATATCAGTTATGACCAAAATACGTTTGTATTCGTTTGTAATTGTAGCAAATGAGTTTAGCTTAGAAAATCATTGTATTTTAAAAAGTAAGAAATGTTATAGAGTGCATGGTACAATATTTAAAAACTATATTTTTTACCAAACCTTTCATTGAACGCTTTATTATAAAAAAACCGGTTAAGTGCGAGTCGGACTAGCGCACGAAACGGCATAAAAATCATGTCTCTTGTATGGGAGCCCCCTTAAATATTGAGTTTATTCTGTTCTTTAGTTGTTACGGCAAAAGAAATACCTACATCATCTGTCAAAATGTCAACTATCTAATTATCACGGTTCATGAGATACAGCCTGGTGAAAGATGGACGGACAGACAGACAGAGAGCGGAGTCTTAGTAATAGGGTCCCGTTTTACCCTTTGGGTATGGAACCCTCGAAAGTAAGGTCTCATAGCCTAATATCAGAAGGTAGTTATAGATAAATAAATTCCAAGATGTGAAATGTTTTTTTTTTTTTTATTGATTTTGATGGTGCGTAATGTGTGAGCTAAACAAGAAAACTAAATAAAAGTAGCTATTATCAGATAACAAAAACAGTCTTATCGCACAAACATGCTAAAAAATAACATGGCTGATGATGACTGGGTAAAAAATAATTAATTCTATTTAGTCCGTCCGTTAGGTTACCAAAAAATATTGGATACGTATTTTTTATTTTATCAAATCAATAAAAACTTACAAAGATAGGTCGCATCAAAGTTCAGGAGTGGGGGTTTGTGACGTCACTTCTCTGTAAAAAGTGTACTAAAACGTGACGTCACGCGATATTTATACGCACTGTATCTTCGTTATTTTTTGTTTTCAGAACTAAAGAAAAAACTTGTGTCCAATATTTTTTAGTAATCTAACTGACGGACTAATTTTTTTTTTTTAGTCATCACCCCTATTCTAATAATTTCTGCTTAATGCTATTTTCTAATCTTAAACCTCAGCCAGTGTCCACCTTTGATCTTCAAATTGAATACGTCTCTGGAAAGCTTTGTTGGTATGCAAGTTTTATCATTAGGAGACAGTTCTATGTGTTGAAGGAGTTGATACGCCATTATCTTCACTTCGCAGAGAGCGAATCTTGATCCTGTTGAGAAGCAAAATCATTAATTTTGGAAATATGCTGACATAGGAGAAAAACCTCACAAATTATATTTTATGACAAGACTAGCTTTCCTATTTTACGGTTGTGCCAGGTTAAGGAACTTCTGCCCTGTAGCTGGAGCATAGAATAACAGCTACGGTGTTCCACTGCATGTCGTAAAAGGCGACAAACCGGGGTCCATTGGGGTCCTGAGCCATCAGAAGCCAATCCCAAGGACGTTGGGTCGTTTGTGGTCACGATTTAGTGCGATAGCATAGCGAGGGTGTTAGAAGGAAGTATCACACTTCCCCGGGACGGACTGTCAGCGCAGATGGCAACCATCGTTACGAGTTTGGCATAATCTGGCTATTCCCCCGGGGCGTCTGGATATCCTATGAGGATTTCTCCAAGATTAAGGAACCTTTCCAAGTTTCCAAGATCTATACAGTTTAAGCTGTGCGTTTGGTCAATTTTGGCTTTCTCTTAATATTACAAGTCATGATACTAACCGATGCAATTCCTCGGTCCAAGTCCAAACGGCATGTATGTGAAGGGCTTGATGTTATGCTTGTTTTCCTCAGAGAAGCGTTCTGGGTCAAACTTCTGAGGATTCGGGAAGTATTGAGGGTCACGATGGATTGCCCATACTGGAATACCGACGCCCATACCTTTGCGAACCTGGGATTTAGTGAAAAGTAAAATGTATATATAAATAAAATGTGTATATAATAAATATTAATAAAATAATTCTAAGTTTAATAAATAAAAAACCATACGATATAATCTTCTTTGGCTTCGCTATTAGGTTTCCCCATATTGTAGTCCTTCGTGCAGATTCTATCTAGAACAATTGCTGGAGGCCACAATCGCAATACCTCTGGAAAAAAATGGAAGCTTTATATAGAATGATGTGTGTGTTTCCCAGCACTAGTGAGCCAGTCATATTCTAGGCTTTGTGTATATAATGCATTATTATTAGCCACGTCATTGCTTGCCATGGTGATTATGATAGTCGAACATAAGCCAAAACTCAATATACTCGTAAAATATTCTCTAACAACCGTTAAAACTATCAAAAAATAAAATAAATCGGACAAATGCGAGTTAAACTCGCGTGGAGAGGGTTCCGTACATGTTTAATTAAGTTCCATAAATATTTTTAAATCTGACCCAAATTTGTTGATATATATATAAAAAGTTTTTTTTTTTTTTTGGAAATCGTGTTGTCTAATAATGAAACCTAGCTACATCGATTTATCGCCACCGAAACCCCCTGCATACCAAATTTCATGAAAATCGTTGGAGCCGATTCCGAGATTCAGATTATATATATATATCCATGAATTGCAGGTTTAAAGGTACTAAATAGACTTTTTATAGGTTTTCCTGTAATCTTTAGGTAAAGAACTATTATCTGATTTTTTTTTAAATGTTTGGCCCAAATGTTTTGGAAATAAGGGGTAGGGGGGAATGGTAAATTTTCGCTATCCAAGTAAATTAATTATTGTCTAACCTGAAACAACCATGTCCAAATAAGGCAAGTTCTGTATAGTGTTATAGTCGAACTTGCCGCCAGTCTTGGCGTCTGAGTCGCGGATTTCCTCTGCCAGACGCTCCTGTACCTCAGGGTTCAGTGCCAGTTCGTGCAGTAAAAATGACATTGCTGACGATACTGTCTCAAAGCCAGCGAGGAAAAACAGCACCGCTTGTGCAATTAGGTCACTGTCGGACCATTCTGTAATATCATTTCTTATTAGTGTCACTAAGATCCTCGACATTAAATAAAGTGGCTGATTGATATGCTAGCATGTTTTACAAACCTCGGTTATTAACTTTTTTGCCAACTGCAGATTCTTCTACGGTAGCAAAACCAGCGTCTGCTTCATGGATTACTTGTTCATCATGAGAAAGTTTGCCTGCAACATTGATTTGATTCGTTTCAATATCGCTATTATCAGCTATTTTTACCTGTTTGCTTAGTTCTTTAAAACTGCTTAACGGATTTTAATGCAGTTCAGCAATAGATAGAGTGATTCAAGAGGAAGGTTTATATGTACTTAAAAATACTTGCAATGAGTTCATTTAATAAAGACACTTTAGAACTACAGAAAAAGAGATACGAGAAAAGCCGTGCAAAGCCGTGCAAGCCGGGTCGCTAGTTGAAAATAATGTAATTAATATTTTACATGCATTTTCTAACCTTTTTTAGCTTCCATCAGTAGATGGATCATATCAGGTCTGATGATTTGACGTGTTTCGCGATCTCTCATCGTGTCAAGCACTAAATTGCTAAAAAATGCCTTTGTTTCTTTGGAAAATAACTCAAATTTATAGATCTGTAAAATCACAAAATGCAAATAATATACACAAAGGCTTTCCATCGAAATACATTTTAATATCATAGGAAATACAAACATAAACATGGGTATGAAAAATCTAAGTAAACAAGAACTTTGTTTGAATTTATCTTGAAAAAAATAAAGGATAAGGGAAACTCCAACTTACTTTTGAAAAATTGGGGAATGCAATAAGTAATAACATCATAATAACTTGTCGGAAGTTAAAAGTGGTAGCATCTTTCCCCATCCTGTAGAACTGATTATCAATATCATTGTGGGAGTCCACTTTGAGGCCAAAGGCACAGGAGGCGACTACGTCATTAGCGTAGCGAGTCGTCAAGTCCTTACAATCAACATCTATGTAGCCTACTGAAAACCAAACAGGATTAGATAAAACATCTCTATTATATTAATTGGTGGGGAGGTAGCTTAGAACCAGGAGATGGTTCTAAGCTACCTCCCCATGGAGGTCTTAGGATAGGTAGAGGTAGGCAGGGGTAGGTAGGGGTAAGTAGGTTCTTTAAGTCAAGTTATTAAATTAATCGTTTGCGAATTGAAGGGCTAGATAAAAAAAAGTGTAAACAATGAAAAACCGACCAGAGTCTCATTAACTGCTCTATGATCGACGCTACAAAGAAAAAATTACGTCTTTCAATTATAAGTTGATCCTTATTCAGTTGTTTTATTATGAAATCCATTCTAACCGGGTGTCCATAAGACACCTTTAAATGTTTTATGTCAGAAAGCTAATAAGCTAGACTTTTACTCAGCTAGGCGTGTTCAGGTGAATGTCTTCCGATTGTCTTTTAGGTTATGCAGACGTCAGCGACAAACGGCAAATCTTCAGTATTGTTAATGTCCGTAGGCAATGGTGACCACTAATCATCTCGTCAACCATCTGCTTGTCAGACTTACAAAACACCTAAGCAAAGTTCCTGAGAAACACGTCACATTTCTAAATGAGCAATGTTTACATCACAACCCTGCCCTTTACCGCAAATTCAAGATCAGTATTCTCTTCTATGGTATCTACGGCTAAATCCAAAACAATACATTTCTATCACAACTACCTTTGACAAAAATTATAGTATTTCTTACCACAAGAATCTTCTATCTTTTCTTTCAGGGATTTAATCATCAGTTTTCCAACATCCACCATAAATGGCACCATCAGTCGCATCTTAGAGCTCGTGAACGCAGGGCTCAACGTTGAACGCATGTCTTTCCATTCTTGACCTGAATTAAAATAGATTTATGGGTAACTACCTATCATTTATTATAAGTAACTACTTATCATTTATTATTCCACAATAGTGAATTGTGCACAACTGCACATCATTATTTAATTTTGCCGTAATTTTGTTCAAGAATCAAAAATCATGAAAAAAAAATTTTGCAGCTGGTACTATTGCTAAACAAATATTTATTATCATATGCATTATGGAGCAGAGACGTGGTCACTTACAATGGACCTCATAAGAAGGCTCAAGCTCACCCAAAGAGCAATAGAGAGAGGGCTATGCTCGGAGTTTCCCTGCGAGATCGAATCAGAAATGGTGAGATCCGCAAGTGAAAATAACCGACATAGCCCAAAGAATTGCCAAACTGAAGTGGCAGTGGGCGGGGCACATCGCTCGTAGAACCTATGGCCGCTGGGGCAGAAAGGTTCTCGAGTGGCAACCACGAACCGGAAGACGCAGCGTGGGCAGGCCCCCCACTAGAGTCGCAGAGTCTTCTCAGTCCGAGTGTATTCCGAACCAGTAGTAGAGTCTATTGTAAAATTGTAACTGTTGACGTTCATAAGTGCTTTATTAGGGCCTAAACTGAATAAATGAGTTTTTGATTTTTGACCGACGATCTTGTGAGGGTCGTTGGAAACCGCTGGATATCTTTCGGCTGACATGATGATTATGATGATGCATTATCACACCTGACTTGAGTCGCTCGTTGCTGACCAAAACAACGTCCTGTATAATTCACAATATTTTTTTACGTTACATGTCAAGTTGAATTTGATACTTGCCTTTTAATGCAAACAAGGTTCTTCCAAAAATCGGATCACTGACCTCGTCCACCATACTGCGGTGGTCAAGGAAGTGTTCAAAGTCTTTGACTATCAGTTTTTTTATCAGTTCAATATCACGCACTAGTACCACTTGGCTTACGAACTCATATCTTCCCACAAATCTGGAAGTAAGATAATTTATTTATATGTCGGAGAGTCGGGTTGTTTGTCCGATTTGATTGGCTCAATTTATTAACGTGGTAGAGGTGTTGGTTAAAGTGGTGACGTCATGTAACAGTCAGTTGCGAGATCGCACCTGTTGAACATCTGCGCTCCTTTTGCTGAGTCATAGAAATTACTTGCCGGACACGTGCACAAAACGTTGCACATGTGAGCCCGATGACGCGTTGGTGGGAAGGTGGGGCAACCGCTTTATAAGCAACTGCTCTTGAGAGGACAGGCATTCACAGTTAATACGTTGAGTCGAGCGGAGCTCCGTTGTTGTCGAAAACGTTGTTTCATTGTCTGCACTAAGTCCACCGAATCGGATCCTGATACCACTGAACCCTATACGTGATGTTTGTATCGCTTGGCTGTCGCTGACGCCGACATATATATTTCTTTAATGGCCACAAATAACCTATGAATTGTTTTCAAATCTCCTCCTTACATTATTTTTTATTTGTCTGTGAATACACGTGTAAATTATCTTGAAAAACACAGATAGCGATTAGGTGACGCCTAATAACCTTGACCATGGCACACCACGGTAGGTATAAACTTATGACGTATGAGGCAGTTATTATAAAACCTGACTGTGGTCCAAAAAAAAGATCGAGATGTTTATTTTATCATTTCTTATTCCAAATTACATTGAATTAGTTATATTTTTGTAATCATTTTTGATATCCCATTCGATATGTTTACAAGTTTTTTTTTTAACATACATTTTGGCGCCAAACATTATTATTTGTTTTTAATTTTAATATACCCATTGACAATTGTGAAATAAATAATCTAACGGCATTCATCAAAATCGGTTCAGCTGTCACTAGTAGAGAAATTAAATTTAGAGGATGTGTTCCTTATAAAGTGTAGGCATCCAATAAGGAACGATTTTTCGGAAATCTTTTCCTAAAGGGGAAAATCACGAGTGAAACTTATCGATAAAAAAATCTTATCTTACCGTTCTTCAGGAAATGCATTATATGTCGCTACTACACTGTCAGCAAAATGATCCAGACGCAAGAGTATCCTCCCCATGTTACCAATCAGTGGGAGAGGGGGGGCGGTCTTCACCCCACGCTTGCTGAAGCTTGTGTAGACCTGGCGCAAGTATAGCAGCGAGGCTACGATGATCACCACCACCCATATTAGGAATATCATTATCTGTGGACAGAAGACAAATAATGTCTAGGTTCGTTATTTTTTTTATGTCAGAAAGTTGACAAGCAGGCTGTCCATCTACCTGATGGTAAGTGGTTACAATGTCACGGAGGCAACTAGCTCTCAAGTTATTTATTACTGGCTGTTTCCCGCGGTTTCAGTCGCGTTCCTGAGACAAAGTAGCCTATAACCTTCGGGGATAATGTAGCTTCCTATTAGTGAATTTTTCGAATCGGACCAGTAACTCCGGAGATTAGCGCGTCCAAACAAACAAACTCTTCAGCCTTATTATTAGTATAGATAGATAGGAGTTTATCACTTTCAGTATGCGGCCAGTCAACTGTTAAGTTCACTAGTAAGGTCATTGCTGTAGGCATAACAGTATTTATCGCAGTATTTATGTCATTTTTGAACAAATAAAATTGATAAGGCTACTTTTTATACCAGAGACGTGGGTGAAAATAATTAACGTTCCTCACAAAACAACAAACAATAAGATTTTTTTTCAGAATGTTGACAAGCAGACAGCCGGTCCACCTGATGGTAAGTGTTTAACGTCGCCTATCGCCATTTGCAATACCAGAGGTATTGGCAATGTGTTGCCGACCTGTTACAATGCCAAGAAGGCAACTGGCTCTCAAGTGAAATTGCCGGAACACACCGGTAGGTGCTTGGCGACAGATTTTCAACTTGAGTGTAAATCTTTGCTTTGCACACACCACTTACTAACCAATCTGTACAAACTAATAAATCCATACTTATTAAACAACTTAATAATCATAATGGAAGTGAAGTATCTAATACGCAGCAAAATTCCTACAAAATAAATCGTTAGTCATCGAATTATCATCATCATGACGGGCCAGATGGCGCAGTTGGTTAAGACACCACCTATTGCGCCGCAGGTCGTGGGTTCGATTCCCATCCAGGACAAACATTTGTGTGCATGAACATGACTGTTCGTCCTGAGTCTGGGTGTAATTATCTATATATGTATGTATTTACAAAAAAAAGTAGTATATTAGTTATCTGGTTTCCATAGTACAAGCTTGCTTAGTTTGGGATCAGTTAACCATATGTGAAGAATGTCCCAGGATATTTATTTATTTATATCAACCGAAAGACGTCCACTGCTGGCTAAAGGCCACACAAGGATCTCCACGAAGAGGGAGGAGGTTTTTCAAATTATAATATCAACAAAAATACTATTTACAAAATAAAGATTAGTTCACATTGTAGACGTACCAACCAAGTCAGTCCAACCAATCGTCCTTGTAACCACTGACACAATAAAAACTAATAAACACAAATTGATTCACAACTTGTTTTTATATGCGCGACTTGTCTGCGAGGCGTGCTCTTGAACAGTGAGCTACACCAAATTGCTATGCTATTATGTTCTTTAATTAATAGCAAGATAAAGGATATCCTTATTATTCATTTTGATTGTACGATTTTTTTTTAAAGAAGGTACAGTAAGACACAACTTAGATGTAGCATCGGCAAATCGTTTTCGTACACTTCACTTCCGATTTACACAACTAATAAAAATAATTCATTATCGCGTCATTCAACGTTCAACAAGATCATTTTCGCCGATCATTTTTTAACTCATGAGTAATGTTGTAAGCGCACTCTTTTCGGGAACGATCGATTTTACGAATTTTGCCGATACTTCATCTATGTTGTGTCATACTATACATAATTTATTTTCTTGAAACACGGTTATCAGTATTATAGCATAGTTTTTAGTTCTGTTATAGATCTTCATGTATCGCTATAGTAACATGCAAAATTGAAAAATAAATAAATTACTAAAATAAAAGACAGCTCGGCAATAGCTTTACAAGCCTTATGCCCTATTTATATCAAGTGAATTATCTGCCTGCTTATCAAACAATTGACGTAAAGTTTCGTTGACCTTTATAAGTGCCCAAATTGAATAAATGACTTTGACTTTGAATTACCTACATGTGCCCAATCATTTGAAGTCGGTTAAGACACATTGCTTTTGTTCATTCAACCTTTATCTGTAATCTTGAATCTCACTCTTGTCCAACTCTTAACATTCTTCAAGTTCAAAACAATCAATAGGGATGATGACTTAAAAAAATCTAACTGAGTTCCGAAAACATAACGAAGATTAAAATTAAAATTTCTCGTGACGTTACTTTTTACAGAGAGATGACGTCACAAGCCCCCGCTCCTGAACTTTGATGCGACTTATCTTTGTAATTTTTTATTGATTTGATAAAATAAAAAATACGTATCCAATATTTTTTGATAACCTAACTGACGGACTAAACAGAATTAATAATTTTACCCAGTCATCATCCCTATTGGCCCTGATAGGTACATACAACGAGTTACAATAAACTAACCCCACCGGTCTGTGACTATTTACTTAAAATTTCTTGGGATTGTACGAATAATCTAACGGTAGCTTATGGGTTAGTTTGGAAAGGAACTAGGATTGTAATACCTAAATCTTTGCGCCTGGAAATGTTACAACAAAAATTATACAATGATTACTTATCTATGTATTTACATTCACTTAATCATTTGGGGTCTATAATAGGTGTAACTAAAAGAGTATTTAATAGGTGTATGTAGACACAGCGTAGCCAGACACGGTGTGCCGACGATCTTGTGAGGGTCGCGGGAAACCGCTGGATGCAGGTAGGATCTAGAGGGGAGCCTATTCTTCACATACGCAGTAATGTTTACAAACAAAACCTAGTTAGCATCTTATCATAATAGTCACACAGCATGTGGGTAGTAAATATTCAAATTAATATAGAATCTAGTAGGTACCGAACGTGGTATACATAATAAAGCAACCAATGGTGCCAATTCTGTTGTTTACGAACTTAACTAATATTAGACAAGTCACCTCTCTTTCATTTCAACCTTATTGAAAAAAGATAGAACACTTTTAATGCTGTCAGTTTAATCCATACCGTCGTAATGTACGGGTAAATAGTCGTGACCATTATAGATCGCGGTTAAATTCACGTTGAAATGTGTGATCGGATTAAACTGACAGGACTAAAATATCTTGCATCCCTTTCTGATATTTACTATTAGAAAGAGATATAGTGAGATTAAATTTATTTAGTTCGTAAACAACAGAATCGACAGCAATGAGTCACTTTTTGAGGTAGATATCTTTCCGGTAAAAGACATATCGAAAAAAAACGTTAAGAATTTAAAATCAAAACTATATTGAGACTAGATAATAGTACAAAGACAATACTTCATTTAGATGGAGAAGAAGTAACAGAACAATTAAGAAATTAGGTACATATAAGAAGCACTAGGTAACCTAAACACTAGGTACACCAATATTTCCACGACCTCTCGACGTACTTGCGTGTAGCGACAAACGCGGCTGAAGGTGCATGTGTCAATTTACAGCGATGACACACGAAGACAGCCGAGGATGGCCGAAGCGATGCGCCCGCACAATAATTGCAGCAAATTACGTCTATATTTTTAGGAATTACAATTAAATAAAATTAGAAAACCCCGCGGTTTCACTTCTGTTCCTGAGATACACTTTTTTTGTGTGGAACTCTATTTTTTTTTTTTAAATAAACGTAGTTAACGTGAGGATGCCATATGCCCCACTCGATAAAATTTTAAACATACATTTTGGCGTCAAATATCTACCAAATTCGTTTTTTTTTTTAAATTTCAACATACTTATTAATGAATCTAACGACATATCATTCATCAAAATCGGTTCCCTACGAGGGAACAGCGATGGACATACATAATAGGGGTCAAACATAACCCTCCTCGTTAGCTTCGTCGCAGTCAGGACATAAAAGCTTTTTTGTAACTCAGACCAAAGAAATCATGGCCTTTAGAGGTCATATTAGATTGAACGAAGACGTAAAGGCAAATGATAAGGGTCAATGACATTAATATTTTGGGAATGCAAAAAGCCGAGTAATAAATAACAATTCAAGAATACTTTTCGTCGTAATAACATACATGACAGTCTACGTCAATCAAAAGTCGATTTTTAAAATATTGAAATAATTGAGTTTGAAATCTGGACGTATGACATAAGATATATTTTTGATTATCACAATCTATTCGTACCACTTTTTGCATTTTCGGTTTTGATATTATTTTCCGTTATTATCAAGTAATTTCAATGACCATTCAGACGGTCACAAGATACTCCAAATTCGACCTTAAGTCAACTGCATAGGGATCCGTGAAAATCTTTACTCGTTATCCTGGAGAAAGCAACCGTAATTTCTTTTGCAATCTTGGTGCAACGACTTCATAAAGTTTCGTAATTATTATGCATGTAGCGACCCCTGTCAGCTACATAGTTCATACGACGAATGAATAGATGGCGCTGCAATAGATCAACACTACATTCAGACCTATCTACATACAAATCTACATCGCGCTAGTGGAGTTTGTTCTCAGATTCACATATATACAAGATTCCAACATCAACAGTCGGACCGCGGTCCCCAGGCACGATGACCCAGCCTGGCGGAAGATCTTCCCTTTTCAATGGAGGAATCATCCACCTTGTTCCTCCATAGTGGTGACCCCGACGTGATGGATGGGAAACTTCCAATCCCTCCATTCACTGAACATAACCATACTTCTGAGCATTACAACGCTCATCACTCCGCATCAGCATCCAAGTCTCTGCCGTCAACACAGCAAGCCAACATCGCCTCAATCAGGTCCAACGCAGCCGACGCACCGTGCTTCCTGGTCCTGCAAGGCACAACCCAGCGGCAACTCATCGCCAGCACAGTTCCACCGCAGCACACGCCCGGATCATCTCCTCCGGCGTGGCGGTCTCTGCACTACGTGGACTTCATGGCTCAACCGTCGCAGCAACCCCGCTCTGTCTCGACTCACCGCAGACAACAGCGCAGCACTGGCACTTGCAAGCATTACGCACTGACGCAACAACAGATCGACTTCTGGTCTAGGAAGGGAGTGATGTAGCGACCCCTGTCAGCTACATAGTTCATACGACGAATGAATAGATGGCGCTGCAATAGATCAACACTACATTCAGACCTATCTACATACAAATCTACATCGCGCTAGTGGAGTTTGTTCTCAGATTCACATATATACAAGATTCCAACATCAACAGTCGGACCGCGGTCCCCAGGCACGATGACCCAGCCTGGCGGAAGATCTTCCCTTTTCAATGGAGGAATCATCCACCTTGTTCCTCCATATGCAATTTAATTAAATAGCTTCTACTACTTTTTTATTTGTACCTATATTTATTGTATTTTTATTTCTTAAAAAAATATTTATTAAATAATGCATAATTATAATTTATGAGTCAGAACAAATAATTATACAATTGTATTTTCCAGACCAAGAAAAAAAGAAAGACGGAGCGCCGCGGCCGCGACCAACCATAGTAACATTCAAAACTGTGCTTCCCACACGTATACTTAAAACTTCACTCTTTGTAAGTGAATAAAAAACTTTCAACAATAAATAGAACCACCTTCAAAGGCACTAAAAAGTATAAAATAACTATGTAGGTATCATGATACCGCAGATTTTTTTTTTTGCTGACGTGAAAACTATCTGATTAGAGTAGTTATTTTATGCCTTTTAGTGCCTTTGAAGGCGGTTCTATTAAAACGTTATCTATACTAATATTATAATCTATAATAATATTATAATCTATAATAATAATATTATAAAGAGGAAAGATTTGATTGTTTGTTTGTATGTTTGTTTGTTTGCATTGAATAGGCTCCGAAACTACTGAACCGATTTGTAAAATTCTTCCACTAATAGGGAGCTACATTATTCCCGAAGGTTATAGGCTACTTTTTATCCCGGGGACGCGAGTGAAACCGCGCGGAACAGTATTTATTAAATTACTATTAATTAATTTTCTACTGACCACAAAACCTCAACAAATGCATTCGCATATTCAGCGTTATTTTAATTCGTCTACAAAACTTTGTAGGATGGAAAATGGAGATAGAAGTATTAAGTTCGCAGCCTTTGTCTTTCTTTTTCTTTGGTCTGAGTTGTGTATGAACTATCAATGGAATTACGTCTTATTTTACAAGCAATATAAACAAGTTTTACCGGCTACATGGCCAGTATTCAAACTCCTTTGATTACGTAGTGTCGTGTTTTAAAACCAGTTCTGTTTTTGAAGTTTCTGTGATTATTTCTGTGATAATAATTTAAGAAAACGAATTGTAAGTATCTAAATAAAGTTTGGAAGCGAAAGTGAATTTTTTACTCGATTTAGCTTCCAAATTTAGCAATAATAATATTATAAGATACTAGATAGCTTCCGCCCAGCGGTTTCTCCTGCGTTCCCGAGGGATCTTATGTTTTCACGGGATAAAAAGTATCCTTTGTGTTTTTCCAGGTTATAAACTATCTGTGTTCCAGATTTCATCGAAAACCGTTTAGTAGTTTTTGCGTAAAAGAGTAATAAACATACGTCCATACTCACAAACTTATTATGTTTGTAGGATTCTTCACACGGACTATGTAGAGACTGTACTATAGAAACTAAAGGCTCCGTACAGTTAGTTCTTAATATGTAATAAATTTAACCGTTATATGGTCCTGGAAACTAATATATAGCTGATATACTATACAGCGGGGCTACCGCGTAACAAAATGGCAATGAACTCCATTATGAGGAGGCTGTCCGCGAATGACTCCGTCCCTTCCTAAACTGACGGAGACAAGTGAGGCAGGGGAGGCGCATTTTTAGTAAAAATAATGGTTTTATGTTATTTAAAAAAACTAAGCCTTTTTTTAAATAAGAATACTATTCCCTTTCTATTGGATCTCAGAATGTATGTTATTGAGTCAAGTAAAAAAGTTGGGTGGCCCAAGTAAATGAAAAAAACATTCTTAGTTTTAAAAAAGGGCATTTTCACGTTATTTTTCTGACGTTACTAATGAAAAAAAAAAAGTATTCCTTGTCACATATTCTTTACAAATCTCATGCAACAAATAATGCCGAGAAAAACTTAATCAGAATCATCATTACTCGAATATCGACGCCTTAAAAAAACCGTTAAATTTAGGCAAAAAGTTATAAACATCCTAAATTATATCCGTTTCGTTTTTAGTATAATAGACTAATTTAGCATAATGGTTCACTGAATTTAAAAACGATGGTATGTCCTTCACCAGCAATTGAATACTAAATTGTCGGTACAGTATGACACAACTTAGATGAAGCATCGGTAATATTCGTAAAATCGATCATTCCCGAAAAGAGTGCGTCTACAACATTACCCATGTTTATTAGTACTTTAGGCTTGTTGAATGTTGAATGGCGCGATAATGAATGATTTTTATTAGTTGTGTAAATCGGAAGTGAAGTGTAGATATACGATTTGCCGATGCTACATCTAAGTTGTATCATACTGTAATGCTGCCTTCACACTTGGCCATTATTTGGTAAGTTCATTTAATTGGTCGCGAAAAACTACACTTTAAAAGCGTTCTAGCGCTACGTGTTTATACCGTCTGGTCAAACGATTAAATATTGATTCAGCGAATGTTAATAAAATGTAGCATGACCTAACCTTAGGACTCCTTAGCGAGCCGGATGACCCCATAACATTAGCTCAGATCGAAGCTGACGAAGCCCGTAAAAGTACACAACACACTACACAAAACCGATTACGCTACCGTCCTCGACGGCGAGGACCGCCGCGACGTCCCACTCAGTCTCGTCCTGTTCAAGCGGCCCGAGCTGCCTACAGTAATCCGACCGCCCCCAATTAGTCGTAACTCGTACTTAGTCCTCCCCTTCCCCCGGTAACGGCCTGAGCCGAGGTTCGTACCCCACTCGGGGGTGCCCTCAGGCGTGGTTACCTAAATGTTACCCGGCTGAGAGCCCTCTGCGCTCGCCGATTGTCCGGTAAGGTTGGAGCAGCCATCAGAGGCTACCAACTTTAGTCCTGTCAAAAAAAAAAAACCTTAGGACGGCTACTCTATACGTAACATACCTCAGTGGTTAAACTACACAGATATAAAATATTTACAATAAGTGATTATCCTTCAATCCTACATAATAGAGTACTTACGTATTACGTAATGTAATTTTTTATTGGTTTCTGTTTCTTTCACAGATCATGATCATCCTCTTAATATGGGTAGCTGTGATATTCACAGCGCTATGGCTGTACTTTCGTCAGGTGTACTCCACCTTCAGGACTCAAGGGATCAAGCACTTCAAGCCGGTCCCAGTGCTGGGCAACATGGGCCCATTAATTCTTCGCACTAATCACTTTGCTGATGACATTAATAAGCTTTACACTAGCTTTCCTGATGAGAGGTACCTAATCTATTTTTACTAACAGACAAACATTATGTCTTACTAACAAACAATATAAGATAGAACTCAATATTCTATTTATAATATTGAGTTCATAAATATACAACGGAACAGGAAATTTTCATTTTGTATATATCTAGTAATTTTTTTTTTGTTTAATTTAATTTTTTTGAATTGTAAATACATAGTTGTAAATGTAAATAGATTATATCACTTTTACTTTCCACGTAAATACGTAAAAAAAAAAGAAAGGGATGAAATATTTTTAGTCCTGTCAGATTAATAACCCATACATTACGATGACATGGACTAATCTGACAACACTAAAAATTAACTTCCAATAAGGAAAATATAAGTTTAATTTGTAAACAACAGAATCGTCACCAATTTCCTTCTAGACTTTATGTGCTTACCACTTTCGGCAACATCATCACTGACCACGGTGAGATTGTGGTCAAACACAGGCCTATCATCATCAGCCTGTAGACGTCCACTGCTGGCAATAGGCTTCTGGTCCTTCGTTTTCTACGTCCATCTGACACCCGCCAAGTATCGGTAGTCGTATCGGTCCAATACAGGTCTTTGTAAATAACATTGTAAATAAAGCCCTTAAAAATTGGAAAAAATGGGCTACGCTTTCAATTATGCCCGAAAAATTACCAAACTGAAGTGACAGTGGGCGAGGCACATCGCTCGTAGAATCGATGGCTGCTGGGGCAGAAAGGTTCTCAAGCTGCGTCTAC
Organism: Tethea ocularis; assembly: GCA_963555595.1. Taxonomy (NCBI): domain Eukaryota; kingdom Metazoa; phylum Arthropoda; class Insecta; order Lepidoptera; family Drepanidae; genus Tethea; species Tethea ocularis. The sequence continues at coordinate 11,755,248 of OY741966.1, forward strand.
TAACTGGAAGACGCAGCGTGGGCAGGTCCCCCACAAGGTGGTCCGACAATCTTGTAAAGGTCGCGGGAAACCGTTGGATGCGGGTAGCGCAAGACCGGCCATTGTGGAGGCCTCCCTCCTTTGTCCAGCAGTGGACGTTTATTGGCTGATATGATGATGATTTCAATAGTGAAACTTTTATTTGTTTCAATTCTTTCATTGATTGATTTTCTTGTTTTATAACCTAGGTTTGTAGGAAGATATGAATTCATGAACGAAATGATCATGGTCCGCGACATAGAGCTGGTGAAGAAAGTCACTGTTAAAGACTTCGAGCACTTCCTGGATCACCGGCTGATGGCTGATGATGTAAATGATTCACTGTTTGGCAGGAATTTGTTCTCTTTGAAAGGTTAGAGTTAATGACTCGGCTTGAGGATACAGAATAGTCTTGAACTATGCTTAGTTCTGCAGAACAGCCCTATTTTTTATGTGTAGATTGTAAATTCATTGTAAATCATTGTCAAACATCAACATAATTCCTTCATAATCTATCTATACTAATAATAAAGCTGAAGAGTTTGTTTGGACGCACTAATCTCTGGATCTACCAGGCGGATTCCAAAAATTCTTTCACTAGTAGGAAGCTACAATTTTCACAAACGTTATAGGCTACTTTTTATGCCGGAAACGCGAGTGAAGCCACGGGGAACAGCTTGTATGAAATATTTTCGGTATGCCAGATTTCAACCTGATTCATCCAGTGGTTTGAGCTATACGTTGATAGATCAGTCAGCCAGTCAGTCAGTTTTATATAGTCCGACTTTTGGAGTGTTGTTATGTTTCTACCAAATCATATTCCAGTGAATAATTAATTTCATCATGACGTGACAATGTTTGAACAAAGTTAAGACTATTATTATTTGGGTTTTGTGGCTGTTTCAAGTGTTTACAGAGCTTGTATCACTGCGACCTGACTAGATCTATTGTGATCGCCACATAAGCTAAATTTCACCGCCAAGACCTACAGCTGTAATAAACTGTTAAGACTAGCCAATGCCATATTTGTAAACTGCATACTATACCTTGGAAAATACTTATTTATCTTTTGTTTTTCTGATATTTCTATTATTACATACTTGTAGGTATTTATTATCTTTATATAATGAACCAATCAAGTGTTATTGACACTTGACTGAATCTGATAGTTGTATCAGGTCTACTATCATAAGAGTAGTGATAACAGTATCAATTATTTACTCTAAAGGTATAAAATAATAATTATTTATCTAATAAACAAATGTCTCATTGCTAAATATATTCTTTGTATCCGAATAAATAAGTAAAGTTTATTTTTATACTAGCTTCCGCGGCTTCACTCGCGTTTAAAAGTAACCTATAACCTTCAGGGATAATGTAACTTCCTATTGTATTTTTTCCTATTATATTATGTAATTTTTATATTAGAGCGCTTCTCGGTGTCACTGTACCAGGACCAGTAACTTCGGAGATTAGCGCGTTCAAACAGACTCTTCACCCTTATTATTGGTATAGATTGTGTTTCTGGTAAAAATAATTAACTTCTAACGAACGTAAAACCTCTTCCAAAGGCAATAAAATAACTGAACCCAATGCAAAAAGAATTATTAAAATCGGATCATAAACAAAAAAGGTATGCGTGAACAAACATTTAAAAATAATATACAACCAAATTGGTTACCTCTTCCTTTTTTTATTGCGTTTTTCCAGTAACCGCTTATCATCAGGCGGACCGTATGCGTGTTTGCCGACATTGTTGATTAAATTAATAATTGCACTATTTTAAGTCCTATACAGAAATCGTTAAATTAAAATAAGGTTCATATTCAACTTGCGACCGCTTTTCTCGGCTTTTCTGTACTATAATATGCATGTACTAAACATATAAACCTTCCTCTTGAATCACTCTATCTAGTGCTGAAAACTGCATTAAATCCGTTGCGTAGTTTAAAAGATCTAAGCGAACAGACAGCGGAAGCGACTTCATTTTATAATATGTAAAGATAAATTAGCCTTATATTGAGTAAATTACTAGTCAGATTCTTACAACAATAACACATAGAAGTTTAATTCTGCTCATCAATTTTTTATAGAAACATTGCAGTTTTGAATGACATTAAAGTTTACAATCGTATTTAAAGGTCAAGAATGGAAGGACATGCGATCGACCCTGAGTCCAGCCTTCACCAGCTCCAAGATGAGATTGATGGTGCCTTTCATGGTAGAAGTGGGAGACCATATGATCAAAGCTCTGAAGAAGAAGATAAAGAATTCTGAAGGTATCAAACATACTTATATAGGATCATTGGTAACTAACGAAAAACCTCTTAAAGGCGACTTTTGTTCATCACTGACAAGTTTTGTTTTACGACTTTTTCTAATTCAATGTTTTAACTCTTCTTAACTCCATATAAACTCTCTGTAGGCAGTCGCAGATTAAGACAGAGTACGATTTGTAGAACCATTGATAGAAATCTCCACTAAAAGTTTTTTTTTCCTTGGTGTGTAAGTATTATGTCTTGGCAAAAGTCAAAAACAAAGTTGTTAGTCTTGTTGTAAATCTATACTAATAATATAATAAAGAGAGATTTGATTGTTTGTTTGCTTGCATTGAATAGGCTCCGAAACTACTGAACCGATTTGAAAAATTATATCAATAATAGGAAGCTACATTATTCCCGAAGGTTATAGGCTACTTTTTCTCCCAGGAACGCGAGTGAAACCGCGCTGAACAGCTAGTAAGTTATATGTTGGGTACTAGTAATCCTGTATATAAAAAAATGCAAAATATTAATTAGATCAAATGAGTTTCAAGTCTTCTTAGAGCTTATATCACTGCGACCAGGCTAGATCTATTGTGATCAAACGTAAATATAAATATACAAAACAAGTTGTATAACTATATATACATAAATTAATCATCAATACAACTAACTACAAGCCAGTTGGCGCAGTTGGTTAAGACACTATCTGTAGCGCCGCTGGTCGTGGGTTCGATTCCCATCCAGGACAAACATTTGTGTGCATGAACATGTCTGTTTGTCCTGAGTCTGGGTGTAATTATCTATATAAGTATGTATTTACAAAAAAAAAGTAGTATATGTAGTATATTAGTTATCTGGTTTCCATAGTACAAGCTCTGCTTAGTTTGGGATCAGTTAACCATATGTGAAGAATGTCCCAGGATTATTATTAACTAAGCAAATAAAAACGTACAAACATAATATTGACACGTTATATATAACTAAGGAATGTGATATAATATACCTACGAAGGTAAAAATAATCATCGACTCCAACATATAAAACGTCTTACATATAAAAACAGAAGTTGTCAGACAACTATTAAATAGGTACAGTATGACACAACTTAGATGAAGCATCGGCAAAATTCATAAATCAAAAGAAATCAAAAACTCATTTATTCAGTTTAGGCCCTGGTAAGGCACTTATGAACGTCGATAGTTAAAATCATTACAATAGACTCTATCACCGGTTCGGAATACCTACACTTGAACTGAAAAGACTCCGGCATAAATTGGATCATTCCCGAAAAGTGCGCCCACAACATTATCCATGTTTATTAGTACTTTAGGCGAAAATGATCTTGTTGAACGTTGAATAGCGCGAAAATGAATGATTTGTATTAGTTGTGGAAATTGGAAGTGAAGTGTACCTATACGATTTGCCGATGCTACATCTATGTTATGTCATACTGTATGTTTTTCAGATTGCCCATGTATCTAAAAACATAATTTCTAAGGTGCAATGTATAGGTACGCTTCTTTAAATACTAATTAACGATAAGCAGAAAACTAAAGTAAACCCAGTGCTTATTAATATGAATCTCAATATAATCTGAAGTGGTCCTTGTGATAAATATATTCATAACCCATCATTTTAACTAAATATCCTATTTGAAGCTATATGTGATTTAAAGGACATAGAGTATCTCTGATAGGAACTGGCAAATTTTAAGCATCTGCGGATAATATTGTTTTTATACACAAAAAGTCTGCGGTAATCAGACGTGAGCAAAAAATGCCAAATTTGGGACCTATAAAAAATCAACAAATGAACACAAAATAATATACGTATAAACCGCTGGATGTGGGTGGCGCAAGACCGGATATCGTGGAGATCCTTAGAGGAGGCTTTTGTCCAGCAGTGGACGTCTTTCGGCTGAGTTGATGATGATACGGTTAAACCGTAAACGTTCATCCTTTTTTTGTTTGGGATTGGAAAAGGTTTATAATACCAACATAAATAGACAAATAATTTTCATCTAACCTTCCTTTTGAATCAGTTTATCTATTGATGAAAACCACATTAAAATCTAAGAGGGACTTACGGCGCGACAGGAAGCGAGTCATCTCAATGAAGCACTGCTAGCAAATAACCTAGCTTATTACATAGGTGCTGGAAGATAGTTTACTTTTCTTCTAAACTTGTCTACACTGATAACATTTGAAATGCTTTCAGTTCGGATGTATGACGTAATCTATCTAATGAAAATTCTTTCACTAATAGGAAGTTACATTATCCCAGAACACTACAAGCTACTTTTCATCACAAGAATGCGCTTATACTTCTTTTTTTCCCAGTTGACTACTTAGATGTAGACTGCAAGGATCTGACTGCCCGCTACGCCAATGACGTCATAGCTTCCTGTGCCTTCGGTCTCAAGGTCGACTCCCACAATGAGGAGGATAATGACTTCTACGCAATGGGCAAAGTGGCCTCTACCTTCAAGTTTCGACAATTCTTGATGTTTTTCATGTATGCTTGTTTCCCGAAAATTATGAAGGTATTTTTTTTTTATGTTTAAAAAATTTAATACAACTTACCAACTTCAGCTATATGATCAGTTACTGCAGAAAATTCACTTACAAATTAACTTAAAAACATAATTCATCGTCATCTCCAACTCTGTCTCTTTACAATAAATCGTTAAACCAATAAATAGGCTTAAAAAAGTTAATGGGTTACAAATGTTATGGTTTTTTTTTGGATCAAGATTAGTCTTAATGATAATTTTTTTTAAAACTTGAATGTTTGTAATTTTTAGTTTTATTTCAGTACTTGAAACTGGAACTATTTTCCCAATCAGTAAAGAATTTCTTCAGAAGTCTGGTGATGAATACAATGAAAGATCGGGAGACGCGTCACATAGTTAGACCAGATATGATACATCTTCTAATGGAAGCTAAAAAAGGTAAGATTTAATTTTATTGTCATTTGTAGTTGTTACTCGTTCCATTCTCATTAAACCAGAAACATCCGTTAGAATTGAAATCTATTCTTCAAAGACATTAGGATTTTCATAATAATATTAAAACAATAATAGACATGTATTTTTCAGGACAATTAATCCATGATGAAAAAGCTCCGGTGGACTCTGACGCTGGCTTTGCAACGGTAGAAGAATCATTTGTCGGCAAGAAATCTATTCACCGAAGTACGAAGTAGTATTTTAATATTTTTTATCTACTCTCATATCGTAATGTTCTTATTATGAAATCAAAATCAGTACTTTAATGAGCCACTTCAGGCACACCCGTGTATAATGATTCATTATAGTACAGTTGTTGTTCCCAAGATAATGCTATAAAATAACTTTTTTTCTATTAAAGTACACTTTGGACCTATCAATAGTATAATCAATCAGTATCAATTCAATTTGACGATGACAATGTCACAAATTTTTTAACTTGAACCTTAGAGGTAAGAATTTTTGGGAGTTGGCAACACGGATTTGATTAAGTATATGATTATTGTGCCAATTCATTTTTTTTAAATGACTTTATTTATATGAGTTTAGATAAAGTACTGTATGATACTGCACATAATTAGGTATTAAAAACTCGTGTGATACTATTAAGAACCTCGCCTACGGCTCGGTACTTAAACTCACACTCGTAGTTAATAACCCCTATTATGCAACAGTATCATAAACTACTATAAGCTCTTGTTTTTCAGTCACATCGCAATATGTGGATTTAAATGAAAGACACTTATGTAAAAAACAAAAAATCTTAGTGTCCAAAATAAAACCACAGTACAAAAAAAAATTTATGACATGGAATATCATTGACTTCGAGTTACGAATGATTGAAATGCTAAAGTAATAAAATATGTTTTCTTGAGAAATATGATACTACTCCTAGTTAAAACAGATATAAAACCACAGTCAAGGCGAATAATAGCTCTGTGGTAGTAATAATGATATAATATTATGGACCACGGCCAAGGTTGAAAGGTGACATAATAATAAGCGTGATTTTAGTCCAAGTATGACTATTTGACTGCGAAGCTAACATTTTCCAGCCCACTTTGAAACACACTGCATTTGCGCTTTAGAGCATCATTATTTCTCACTGTGTGATAATAGTCAAATTTAAAGCCAAGTATTTCATGCCCAAAACAAAAATTCCTTACAGCGTGGTCAGACGATGACTTAATAGCTCAAGCAGTACTGTTCTTCATCGCTGGCTTCGAAACAGTATCATCAGCGATGTCGTTTCTACTCCATGAGCTGGCACTGAACCCTGAGGTACAGGAGCGATTGGCGCAGGAGATCCGCGACACAGACGCCAAGACTGGTGGCAAGTTCGACTATAACACTATACAGAACCTGCCTTATTTGGACATGGTCGTTTCAGGTGAGCAGATAAATGGGTACCACTGATTATGGTGGATGGTTTAGGAAATATTTTATAGTTATCATATGTCAGATGAGGACGATATGTTATTCCGGTATTTCAATTGGGTATTTGGCATAATTGCCAGGTGTAGACGGCAGGATTAGGAAGCTAATGGCATCTAGCAAGTTTTGAATAATTCATTGGCAGTTCGCAATCAGCAGTCCTTAAAGGATTATTGTTAACAGGATACATATTTGTAGTGACCATAACATTATTTGACAAGAACCCAAAATCAAAGTCTTTGAACAAAAGTTGTTCGATTTGATAAACAATTTCGTATTTTCAGAATTACTAAGGCTTTGGCCGCCAGCCGTTGGTCTTGATAGACTCTGCATCAAGGACTATAATTTGGGAAAAGCCAATGGCGACTCAAAAAAATATTTCATTGTAAGTAAATCTTGATTTAGTTTTTAATTATGGTGCTTTAAGGCATCAGGAAGTAGCTACAAACTGATTTGTGCATTTATTAGTAAGATTGTGATTGATTTTAGCTCCGTAAAGGTTCAGGAATCTTCATCCCAGTGTGGTCGATCCATCGCGACCCTCAGTATTTCCCGGACCCATTGAAGTTCGACCCGGAGAGATTTTCTGATGAGAATAAACACAACATTAAGCCTTTCACCTATTCACCATTTGGTCTTGGACCCAGGAACTGCATTGGTAAGAAGACCATCGTTTATATGAAACACTAATCGGTCGTTGTTATGTAGTGATAGTTGGGATCATTGAGTATAAATTGCTTTAACTTGCTTTAACTAATTGCGTACATTTTTTTTTATTAGAAAATTACGGTATCTACTTTTACTAAAATTTCTGCAGCAATATTGTAATTTTGGAATCTGTTTATTCGTTTTTAGGTCTCAGTTGTACTTTACTACGAAACTACAAAATATGTATTATCAATTGCTTGCGTCTTGCGTATTGATTTGAATTTTGATTTACATTGCAGTTTTACGTCTAAATTAGTAGTTACTGTTTATTTATTGTTAAACCAGTTTTAGTTAGACTTGTATTGTGGTTTTATATAGGTAGTATAATCAATCCTAAAGCTATGAAAAAATTCGTATTATTCATGAAAAGATCGACGATAAATTCAGTCTGAGAGCTCCAGAATCGGGAATTGAATCCATGGAATCAGTTTTTGGAAGGCTGTCTTAAACCCGGTATTATTTTCCTCAGGGTCAAGATTCGCCCTTTGTGAGGTGAAAATCTTGGCATTCCAGTTACTTCAACACATGGAGTTGTCTCCGTGTGAGAAGACCACAATCCCCTCCAAGTTGAGTACTGACACCTTCAACATAAAGCTACAAGGAGGACATTGGCTGAGATTTAAGATCAGAAATTAACATTTTTTTTTTTTTCAATTTATTCTAGGTAGCATTTCTAGGCGGGCGTGTGATTAGGTACTAGTGATTTAGTTACATTCATCATCAAATAACAATATTTGTAGTAAAAAATACATACTTAAATACATGGCCATTAATAAATTAAATTATTATTGTTAAAAATTAAACAAGTTATTCTGTTAAAAAAATCACTTATCCAGTCTGGCGTCGCTGTCCGTATTTGGCCCAACAATTTTGTTGTCATATGGTTTTTGTTTATAACAAGTAGTTTCCGTTACGCTTTTATTATTTTGAAATGTTATTTAAATTTCAACCTTGACAAGAAAATATATTAGTAACGTTTTTAAAGTCAAGAAGGACAAGACTCGCCTGCAAAAGAGTTGCTTTTCACGATTTTCCTAGATTTTCCTTTTTTTATTTGTCAGTGACGCCAGACTGGTTCTATACTGAAAAAAATATATTCAAACTTTTCATACATTTTGACCGATCAAGATAGATGTTTTATATGAAAAGTTTGAATAGTATTTTTTTCGTGATTTCAGCATTGGTCCCATATTAAAAGTTGTTCATAATGATGACTAAAGTAATCCCTAAAAATGACATCTAGTATTAATTAATAATAATACTTACCTAATAATATTAATTATGAAAGTAATTTTATTAATTTAGAATTCAATAACATATTATTATATCAGAGAGCATTGCAGTACCCATTACCATCACAATATTTTAATAATTACAATTATTTTTTTAAATTGTTTTTTAATATTTTTGGAAAACTAACAGCTTAGTTAAAAGGTAATGTTCACAAGACAATATGTATAAAAAAGCCAGAACCAGTTTAGAAAATATATTAATTAGGTGTTTTTTTGTACACAATGGTGCCGATTCTGCTGTTTACGAACTTAACTAATATTAGACAAGTCACCTCTCTTTCATTTTAACCTTATTGAAAAAAGATAGAACATTTTTAATGCTGTCAGTTTAATCCATACTGTCGTAATGTACGGGTAAATAGTCGTGACCAATAAAGATCGCGCTTAAATTCACGTTGAAATGTGTAATCGGATTAAACTGACAGGACTAAAATATCTTGCATCCCTTTCTTATATTTACTATTAGAAAGAGATATAGTGAGACTAAATTTATTTTAGTTCGTAAACAACAGAATCGGCACCAATACCATATTTTTTAGTATTGATTGGTACAAGTTTCAATTAATTATGATTATGAAAATTAAAAATTATAGATAAAATTAATTATTCAAATGTAAAATATGCACATTTGACTGTATGCGTGCTAATAAATGAAGTTATTTAAATCCATTTTTGTTTATTTTTATTTTGTTTGTACGCACGGCCACAGATAGCGCCTATTACAACCGCATAAGGTGTCGCAGTGTGTAGCTTGATCCGTGGCCGTGCGTACTAAAAAATATTTGTGTTTATTATTAATACAATGCAAGATTTTGCCAATCAAGAATAGAGAGTATTGTACAGTAGGTCTGGGCAAATAATACCAGATTTTTTAATTACCAAGATCAAATATAGTCACAACAATCAAAAGTTTGCAATTTCGAGAATATTCCATGAAGTTTCTCTTAAAAAGGTAGGTGACTTTTAATCTATCGTTATAAATAAATCAAACTCAGTTTACAATTCACAGTTCAGATTGATCAACTAACATTAACGTGGTTTGATTGAGAACTTTTCAACTTCTAGTCACTGAGGTATATTACTGCGTATAGAGATGACGCCACATTTAAACATTATGTTCCATTTAACTGCAGCCATCCGGCCGCACTTCACACATGAAACGCGTAAGCGCCATGAAATACACGGCGCTTATGACTTTTTGGTTGCGTAATAACACCTTAAAAGCGTTCTAGCGCTACGCGTTTAAACTGTGTAGTTCGATGACTAATTATTGGTTCAGCGCTGCAGCGAATATTAACGAAATGGAGCATGACCTTTGCTTACGATAGCTTCTCTATACGTAGTCATATATCTCAGTGCTTCTAGTCTAATTTATGTGTTCAAACTACAGTAACTTATCAAATAAACTTTCAAATATAAATCATTAAGGCGACTGAAACTTAAAAAAATATGATGGTATGATGACAAGATTTATTTGTTCGCGGAAATTCAACATAAAATTGTAGAATATGGTGATAACCTTAAAAGATAGAGAAAAGATATTTTTTTTATCCTGGGAAAACAAAACCCCTTGGGAAAGCGGGTGATACCGCAGGGCAGAAGCTAGTGAGTGATAACTTAATTCCTTACATAACTTGGTTTATTATTTTTGCCAAAGACAAGTTTGCGGACACGATGTCAATCGACTGATAATCTCAGCATGGTTAGTGACTTTTCTCACATCCTAAGGAACACAGCATTCGCCTTAAGAAGCCAACGACATAAAAATTGATTATCTCTGCCACATTCAGAACTAGCAATGTTTAGTTCAACCCAGAACGATTTTCTGAGGAAAACTAGCACCAGATCAAACCCGGCTCTTATTTTACTTTTTGGACTTGGCCCTAGTATTGCATGAGTAAGGTTTCAGAGAATTGATTGCTTGTATATGCTTATTTTCAAAGATACAGTTAACAGACATTAATAGATTTTTAAATGCTGCCGGTTTTGCAACTACATCTGTACTTAGTATCCGAGTGGTTCCCCTGGTGTTGCAAGCGTCCATAGTCTACGGTAACCACTTACCATCAGATGGGCCGTATGCTTGTTTGCTGCCTTAGTAGTATAAAAAAAAGATAGAAATAACTGATGGACTAATTATACTTTTTGAGTCATCATCCCTATACGTATTACAACAGAAGTAAAGTATCTGTCAAACATATATATATATTTCAGGTATAAATTTTCCACTTCTTTTTCTAAACACCTCGTCATTTACAAAAAAAAAGTATATCAGTTATCTAGTTTCCATAGTACAAGCTCTGCTTAGTTTGGGATCAGATAACCAGGCTCAAGATTTGCCCTGTGCGATATGAAGATACTGTACCAGGTCCTCAAGAACTTCGAGCTGAATAAAAATAAACAACAATGGATTTATAACTTCATTTATTAGCACGCATACAGTTAAATGTGCATTTTTTACATTTGAATAATTAATTTTATTTTCATAATCATAATTAATTGAAACTTATACCAATAAAAACTAAAAAAAATACCGTATTTTTTAGTTTTTATTAGTACAAGTTTCAATAACAAAAAACATCAAATTTATATATTTTAATTAGAATTAATAAAATAATGTAATTTTAATAGGTACATGAAATACTTTGTGATATAAGAATATGTATTTGGATTCCAAAATAAATAAATAACTTTGGTCATTATTAATTATGGTGCATGTTTTTTTTTTCCATTTCGATTTTTTTAGGGATTATTGTAGTCATCATTATGACCAACTTTTACTATGGGAAAAATTATAACTTTTCATACAAAACATTTCATCACATCTTGATCAGTCAAAATGTATGAAAAGTCTGAATATTTATTTTTCAGAATAAATAAGTGATTTTTTTAAATGTTTAATTTTTAACAAAAATAATTTATTAATAGCCATGTCGGAATGCCAGGTTCCATAAACAAAACAGTAAAACCTCCTCAGAACATTTTTTGGTTTCCTTACATTTTTTGTATTTTTTACTAAAAATATTGTTATTTGATGATTAATGTAACTAAATGTAGTACCTACACGCCGCCTAGAAACGCCACTTTTTTTTAAAGAATAGAAAAGAAACACTGTTACTTTCTGGTCTTAAATCTCAGCCAATGTCCTCCTTGCAGCTTTATGTTCAATGTGTCATGACTCAGCTTGGAGGGGATTGTGGTTTTCTCACACGGAGACACTTCTATATGTTGGAGTAACTGGAACGCGAAGATTTTCACCTCAGAAAGGGCGAATCTTAAGCCTGGGAAAATAAAATAGGTTCAACATTTTTGTGCCTATTATAAGGTGGTTCATTACGTTTAGTAGCGAAGTTTCAGCTCATGAAATCACATAAATATGACATGATGAAATTATCCCGCGATTGCTATTGGTTGAGGACTTGGGTCTTCTATAGTCTACGCTTGCTACGGGGGCAGGGCCTAAACTGGATAAATGAGGTTTGAATTCATACCTATAGTAACAAAATATGATTAAAAAAAAACAGTGTCAATACATAAATATATTCACCTCGAATTTGATTTTGTAGTAAATCACACACACGACACAAGAACGTGAAAATTACAGTAGGTATAGGTATGTTACGCATGTCCTATTTTATTGACCCGGATATTGGACAGGGGGGCTAAAACGGCCGCTCGAGCAATATTGCTATGCAATTCATATCTCGAATTTACAGCAGAGCCAAATGTGTTATTTTTTTTTGGGTGAAAATGCAAATGATTTTAATCAATTAATTTACTATTTAGACAAATTACACCATCATCTGCTGTATATTTTGTAGTTGCTAAAATACAACTGAGACCTAAACACGAATAAACAGATTCCAGTCACAATTTTGAACAAAAAATAACGCATTTAGTTAAAGAAGTTTATACTCAATGATCCTTACTATCACTTCACAAAGACCGATTAATGTTTAATATAAATGAAGGTCTTCTTACCAATACAGTTCCTGGGTCCAAGACCAAATGGTAAATAGGTGAAAGGCTTAATGTTGTGTTTATTCTCATCGGAAAATCTCTCCGGGTCGAACTTCAATGGGTCCGGGAAATACTGAGGGTCGCGATGGATCGACCACACTGGGACGATGATCCCTGTTCCTTTACGGATCTGAAATTAATCACAATCTTACTAATAAATGCAGAAATAAGTTTGCTGCTACTTCCTAATGCCTTAAAGCACCATCATTAAAAACAAAATCAAGATTAACTTACAATGAAATCTTTTTTTGAGTCGCTGTTTGCTTTTCCCAAATTATAGTCCTTGATGCAGAGTCTATCAAGAGCAGCGGCTGGCGGCCAAAGCCTTAGTGATTCTGAAAATACCAAATTGTTTATCAAATCGAACAACTTTTGTTCAGAGACTTTTTGATTTAGGGATTTTGTCGAAGAATTGTTATGGTCACTACAAATATGTATCCTGTTAACAATAATCCTTTAAGAGGAGGCTGTCCGCGAATGTCTCCGTCCCTTACTAAACTAACGGAGACAAGCGAGAGAGGAGAGGTGCAATTTTAGTAAAAAAAGACGGTTTTATGTAATAAAAAAAAACTAAGCCTTTTTTTAAAAAAGTAAGAAAACTATTCCCTTCATAATGGATTTCAGAATGTATGTTTATTTTTAAGTTATTTGGATAGCCCAGGGATGAGAGAAAAATGCATTTTTAGTTTTAAAAAGGGGCATATTCGCGTTTTTTTTCTGACGTTACTAATAAAAATCCCAACTTAAAAAATCTATTCCCCGTCACATATTCTCTAGTTTAACATATATTTTTTACAAATCTCTCGCAACAAATAATGCAGAGGAAAATTTAATGTAGAATCATTTATCGGATATCGTCACCTACTGCCAATGTTAAACAGAAACTTTCGTATGGATTGTTCAACACTTGCTAGATGCCAACCGTTTCCTAATGCTGGAACTTCAGATGCCGTTGCGTAGGTATACCTACCGTCTACACCTAGCAATTATGCCAAATACCCAAGTGAAATACCGGCATAACATACCCTCCTCATCTGATATGTGTTAGTTTTTTATCTATATAATCAGTGTTAGTCATTTATCTGCTCACCTGAAAGGACCATGTCCAAATAAGGCAGGTTCTGTATAGTGTTGTAGTCGATCTTGCCACCATTCTTGTCGTTTGTGTCGCGGATCTCCTGCGCCAATCGCTCCTGTACCTCAGGGTTCAGTGCCAGCTCATGGAGTAGGAACGACATCGTCGTTGATACTGTTTCGAAGCCAGCGATGAAGAACACTAATGCTTGGGCGATTAAGTCATCGTCTGACCACGCTGTAAGGAATTTTAGTTTTGAGCACGAAATATTTGGCCTTACATTTGACTATTATCACACAGTGAGAAATAATGATGCGTAGCCTTTAAGCTAAGTAAGCTAGAAAATGTTAGCAGTCAAATAGTCATCATCATCATCATGTCAGCCGAAAGACGTCCACTGCTGGACAAAGCCCCCCCCTAAAGGATCTCCACGATGGCCGGTCTTGCGCTACCCGCATCCAGCGGTTTCCCGCGACCCTCACAAGATCGTCGGTCCACCTTGTGGGGGGCCTGCCCACGCTGCGTCTTCCGGTACATGGTAGCCACTCGAGATTCTTTCTGCCCCAGCGGCACAGAGCTATTATATCTGTTTTAACTAAGAGTAGTATCATATTTCTCAAGAAAACGTATTTTACTACTTCAACATTTCAATCACTCGTAACTGTATTATTTTCAAATGGTTCAGATCAAAATCAAAATAAAAAACTAATTTATTCAGTTTAGGCCCTGGTAAGGCACTTATGAACGTCGATAGTTACAAACATTACAATAGACTCTACCACCGGTTCCACATACACTTTTACGGTTATAAAGAGTACCTTTTTAAACAAGGTTTATGTCAATGATATACCATTTTGTATTGTGGTTTCATGTTGAAGGACACTAAATTGTTTTGTGTTAATCTCTTACATACGTGTCTTTCATTTAAATTGAATATTACGAAGTGATTGAAAAACAAGAGCTTAAAAAAACTACTTCGTACTTCGGTTAACAGAGTTCTTGCCGATAAATGATTCTTCTACCGTTGCAAAGCCAGCGTCAGAGTCAACCGGAGATTTTTCATCATGGATTAATTGTCCTGAAAAATACATGTCTCTGAAAAACCTACTTCTTTTGAAGAATAGATTTCAATTCTAAAGGATGTTTATCATCTTCTGGTTTAATGAGAATGGAACGAGTTACAACTATTGACTACAAATGACAATAAAATAAAATCTTAACGTATGCATCACCTTTTTTAGCTTCCATTAGAAGTTGTATCATATCTGGTCTAACTATGTGACGTGTCTCCCGATCTTTTATTGAGTTCATCACCAGATTTCTGAAGAAATCCTGTACTGATTGACTTATTACTTCCAGATTCAAGTACTGAAATTAAACAAAAAATTACAAACGTTCAAGTTTTTTTACAAATTACTTTTAAAATTACTCTTGATCCAAAAAAATCCATATCATGTGTGTAGGCTGTAGTATTTTTTTTAATTATAAATAAAATAAAATACCTTCATAATACCCGGGAAACAAGTATACATGAAAAACATCAAGAATTGTCGAAATTTGAAGGTAGAGGCCAATTTGCCCATCGCGTAGAAGTCATTATCCTCATCATTGTGGGAGTCGACCTTGAGACCGAAGGCACAGGAAGCTATGACGTCATTGGCGAAGCGGCCTGTCAGATCCTTGCACTCTACATCTATGTAGTCAACTGTAGACAACAAAGTAGAATGAGATCTTTGAAAATGGTAAATAGTAAAAACAAATTATAGTAGAAAAATTAAGGAAAAATATTACCAGTTATCCTATATAAGTATTTTTCTTATATTTTATTATATTCAGTATAAGTAAGTATGTTTGATACCTTCAGAATTCTTCATCTTCTTCTTCAGAGCTTTGATCATATGTTCTCCCACTTCTACCATGAAAGGCACCATCAATCTCATTTTTGACCTGGTGAAGGCTGGACTCAGGGTTGATCGCATGTCCTTCCAATCTTGACCTTTAAACACGATTATAAACTTTAATGTCATTGAAACCTGTTTCTATAAAAAAATTATGAGGAGAATTAAAGTTCTATTATGTGTTGTATGTAAAGTGTTATTGTTGTAAGATTCTGACATGTAATTTACTCATTATAAAGCAAATTTATCTTTACATATTATAAAATGAAATCGCTTCCGCTGTCTGTTCGCTTAGATCTTTTAAACTACGCAACGGATTTTAATGCAATTTTCAGCAATAGGTAGTGATTCAAGAGAAAGGTGTATATGTATAATACATGCATATTATAGTACAGGAAAGCCGTGAAAAGCCGGGGCGGGTTGCTAGTTTATATAATTTAGATAATTTGCTTACGTAAATCTGAAGGAATTATGTTGATGTTTAATTATTTACAACGAATATAGAAAATGCAATCTACACATAAAAAAAATCCTAATCCCTTCAAGAATAAAGTCTGTTCTAAGCATAGTTAAAGACTATTCATAATTTATTACTAACCTTTCAAAGTGAACAAATTCCTGCCAAACAGTGAATCATTTACATCATCAGCCATCATCCGGCGATCCAGGAAGTACTCGAAGTCTTTAATAGCAATCTTCTTCAACAGCTCTAAATCGCGGACCATGATCATTTCGGACAAGAACTCATATCTTCCTACAAACCTAGGTCATAAAACATAGAGTATCAATGAAAGAATTGAAACAACTAAAAGTTTCACTATTGAAATCATCATCATATCAGCCAAAAAACGTCCACTGCTGGACAAAGGCCTGCCCTAAGGATCTCCACGATGGCCGATCTTGCTCTTCCCGCATCCAGCAATATCCCGCGACCGTCACAAGATCGTCGGACCACCTTGTGGGGGGCCTGCCCACGCTGCGTCTTTCAGTTCTTGGTCGCAGCTTGAGAACCTTTCTGCCCCAGTAGCCATCTATTCTACGAGCGATGTGCCTCGCCCACTGCCACTTCAGTTTGTAAAATTTTCGGGCATAATTTAAAACATAGCCCAGCTTTTTCCGATCTCATTTTAAAGTGCTTTATTTACGATGTAATAACCTATATTGGACTGATACGAGCAGCGAGACCTGGTGAATGGCAAGTGGATGGAGAAAGCAGAGGACCAGAAGAAGGACCTATGTCCAGCAGTCGAGGTCTACAGCCTGATGATAATAGGCCTGTGTTTGACCACAATCTCACCTTAGTCAGTGATGATGTTGCCAAAAGAGGTAACCACATAAAGTCTAGAAGGAAACTGGTGCCGATTCAGTTGTTTACAAATTAAACCAATATTAGTCACATCACTTCTTTTTCATATAAGCCTTATTGAAAACAGATAGCCACATTTTTAGTGCTGACAGATTAGTCCATGTCATCGATTTGTATGGGTCGTGACCAATAGATTCACGTTGATATAAGTAATCGGACAAATCTGACAGGATAACATATCTTTCATCCCTTTCTTATTATATTGTTTGTTAGAAAGACATAGTGAGATTAAATTTGTTTAGTTTGTAACCGACAGAATCTGGACCACTGGCTCTCAAGTACAGAAAAAAATAGATAATTACCTCTCTTCAGGAAAGCTATAGTAAAGCTTATAAATCGCATCAGAAAAGTGACAAGTGCGAAAAATTAAGGGGCTTATGTTGCCCAGCACTGGGACTGGGTTCAAGTGTTTGATCCCTTGTGTTCTGAAGGTGGAGTACACCTGACGAAAGTGCAGCCATAGCGCTGTGAATATCCCAGCTACCCATATTAAGAGGATGATCATGATCTGTGAAAGAAACAGAAACAAATAAAAAACAACATACTAAGGGTTCAGTTAGTCCGTGTGAAGAATATCACTTAATATTATTATCTTTGATCAACAATACTAAAGATATCGGGTCACGTACAAAATCCAAGCTAAATGCTGTCCGTGTGAATACTTTCCCAACTGCATTTGTTTACTAACAAACGGAGAGAAATGTTTTACAACCATAGCACTTAGTAATAATGTCACTAATCTTCAAAATATTATCTAATACGATCATTCGAACTAAACGAAATAAGACCCGATATCTATGATATTGTTGATCGAAGATTATTATGGAGGAACAAGGTGGATGATTCCTCCATTGAAAAGGGAAGATCTTCCGCCAGGCTGGGTCATCGTGCCTGGGGACCGCGGTCCAACTGTTGATGTTGGAATCTTGTATATATGCTAATGCGCGAACAAACTTCACTAGCGCGATGTAGGTTTCGATGTAGATAGTTCTGTTTGTAGTGTTGATCTATTGCAGCGCCATCTATCCATTCGGTGTCTGAACTATGTAGCTGACAGGGGTCGCTACATTATTATTGATAATTTGTGAACAAACAAAAAAATATACTATTTATATATTATTTTTGGAATATGTCACCTATTTTCCAAATACCTCCATCCACCATGAAATCGAGTATTCAATTTACAAATAAGAGTCAGTTTTGTTTCCAAACTTTATATAGATACTCACAATTCGTTTTCTTAAACAATTATCACAGAATCTTCGAAAACAAAACTTTTTATTAGTACCACACGTCAGACTCACCGCATCGTTTTCACTAAAATGCATTAAATAACATCAAATTAATATTAAATACCACTAAAAAACCCATTAATAAATTAACTTACTATCATAATTATCTATTAATAGGTATATTGACATGCTTACATTTCTGATACTTTAACGACTAAATTAGCTATTAATTATTTTGTTATAGGTAATAATTACTTCACTTTCGCCGGAAATATACCTACATGCTATAATTTAAAAATACATTATTGATAGTTTGCTGGCTGACTAATACTTATGTGCTCCATATCCATCGTATTGGGCGTCGGCCATCTGACAGCGGAGGTCACTGATAGTTAGTTATCTTTGTTTTTCCACATGAAATTTTCAAAATAAGTTCCTAGAAACAAAAGCATTTAAATGCCGTCACACGGTTGTCCACTATAAAGGGAAATCTATTAAAGCTGTATTAAATGGTGGCGACGCCCAACAGGCAGCTTTTTAAGATATTGTCTAATATATAGTGTGGGTTCCCAAAGTGTGAGCCACGGCACCCTGGTGCGCCGTAGAAAGTAAAAAGGGGCGCCGCCGCGCCGTGAGTCGATCCTTTATGATTATCCGAAAAGTTTTTCTGTTTCTATTCTTTTATAAAAAAAACTCAATTTCATATTGTAGATGTTTGTTTCAATTTATTGGTAAGCTCGGAGTCTCTTTTCCAAAAACTTGTTATGAAGTAAATAAATTCAAAAATAAACAAAAAATAATATATAATATGTAATAATGTGTAATAAATATTATAATGAATAATAATAATAAATAAAAATAATGATGAATAATAACAATATTTATTACTTAATTATAATTAAAATAAAGTGTATTAATTTGCTCAAAGAATTAATGCCATGGCCATCCAGAGTGGCTATGCTACCAGTCTTCTTGGCACTTTCTACGGGGCAGCAATCTGGCACAAATTTTCTATTTATAATTATTTTAGTTTTATTTTGGTTTATGTAGTTATAATGAATATTAATTATATTTTTTTTTTTCTTACATTCTTCACCCACGGTTATTCTGATCCCAAACTAAGCAGAGCTTGTACTATGGAAACCAGATAACTGATATACTACTTTTTTATGTAGATAAATACACCAAGGATGGGAATCGAAACCATGACCACCGGCGTGATAGGTGGTGTCTTAACCAACTGCGCCAACTGGCTTGTTATTATTATAATTATAATATTAATTATACTAATTATTATAATAATTACATTAATTATAATAATTATATAATCATTATTATTTTTTCATTACCATTTTACGCAGCAGCCCCGCCGGGTGGTCAGATAAAATTCAAATAATTATGTTGAGTATCCGCCACCTTGTAAGTATTAGATATAGGAATGTCTACCGGTTTCTGCTTTCATGTCACAAAATGTCTGGTATACGGTGCAATCTATAAGACGCCAGCGGAAAGACTGGCTGGCTACCCACAAGGTTAAAATCGCCAAGCATCTTTCGGTGTGTTCCAATACCTGCAGTTTAGAACTAGTTCCCTTCTGGCTTTATGTGCTTACCACCATCGGCCACATCATCACTGAGATTGTGATCAAACACGGGTTTTAATAGGCTTAAACATTAAAAAAAATGAAATGATAATATTTGTTACATAAAGATGTTATTTTTTTTTATTATTTTATATTATGAAATAAATGTGAAAATCTTGGTATTTTCATACTGTTAAAATTCGCTGCAGCGCTGAAACAAAAATTAGAAGTCTCTCAATCAACCAGACAGTTTAGACGCTAGAACATGCTAGAACATTTATAAGGTGTAGTTTTTTCTCGACCAAAAAGTCGGTAGCGCAGTGATTTTCATGGCGCTTACGCATTTCGTGTTTAAGGCGATGCTATACGTGAAATGATGATTCTAAAATGAGTTTTTCTCTGTACTCTTTATTCCAAGAGATTTGGAAAAAAAACATGTGAAACTAGAGAATATGTGACGGGGAATAGTTTTTTAAAATTTGAATTTTTCATTAGTAACGCCAGAAAAAAATCGTAAATATACACAGACAGCCTCCTCTAAAGAGGAGGCTCTTCGCGAATATTTTTAGTATAGGCGCGCAAACAAATGTTTTTCCTTTCACGCGGCTGAAACTGCAATGTGGAAAGCTATACTTATTTAAATAAAACGCTATAAATTCATCTCTTATTACGTACAATCTAAACTCCACCAACCAAGATGAAGTTGATAAATGACGCTCAGCTCAGGTAATACGCCCGTAATCTGCGACGCATCGTTGCGTAATTTTTCACCGATTTCTATCTTTTAATCCGGCGCCGAGGCAATGGCGGCGATCGACGGCGTGACGTCACAGGTAGGTAATGAATAAGTCTACTGTAATGAAGTGAACCACGATTTATGGTGATGATTCCTTTTGAGCGTATGGATGGGAGGCTAATTTATCTAGACTTGCTTTTCTACTGTAATAATGGCAGTTTATAAATGGTGCCGATTCTGTTGTTCACGAACTTAACTAAAATTAGACAAGTCACCTCTCATTCATGTTAACCATATTGAAAAAAGATAGAACATTTTTAATGCTGTCAGTTTAATCCATGCCGTCGTAATGTACGGGTAAATAGTCGTGACCAATAAAGATCGCGCTTAAATTCACGTTGAAATGTGTGATCGGATTAAACTGACAGGACTAAAATATCTGGCATCCCTTTCTTATATTTACTATTAGAAAGAGATATAGTGAGATTAAATTTATTTTAGTTCGTAAACAACAGAATCGGCACCAATATATAACTATTTGCCTCAGGCGGAATTAGTTACAAAATATTTTTCTTCCATCTAATCTTATATAGTAAACTAGCTTCCGACCCGCGGTTTTAACCGCATTCCTGAGGGATAAAAAGTAGTCTATTTTAATCCAGGGTATCAGCTACTTTCACACCAAATTTCATCAAAATTAATCGAGCCGTTTGAGCGTGAAGAAGTAACAAACACTCACTAACTTTCGCATTTATAATGTTACTAGCTAGCCCCGCGGTTTTATCCGCATTCTCGAGAGATAAGAAGTAATCTATGTGTTAATCCAGGGTGTCAGCTACCTCCATATCAAATTTCATCAAAATTGGTATACAATAAATGTATTTTCTTTCTTTCTTTTCTTTCTATTGGTCAAGCCAAACATTCGCATTTATAAGTAGGATAGGATATTTCCCCATAATTTCATGATATTGTTTGACCATAATCTCACCATGGTCAGTGATGATGTGGCTGACAGAGTAATATGTACCTATATATTTAGAGGCTGACCACTGGGAAAAAGTGCAATTTTTTGTCTAAACTTAAATAAAGATAGGTATTATTATGAGAATGATTGTTTTTCACATATATTGTTTGAAAACTACACTCGAGAGCAATGAATCCAGGTCACCCGCTACCTTGAGTCTTGAGTCACAACGTGAGGTCGTTGCCATTAATTTGAATCATCATGAAATTCACTTACTGAAGGTTTAACTTTTATAGTTGTAAGTTTTATACTTTTCGAGAAAATTAAATCAGAGTTACAAGGTAGCCCGGATGACCCGGATTCATTGCTCTCGAGTGTATATTAAACGATTAATCCAATCATGTGGTAAGTTTAATTATCGGACGAATGCTGCAGAAATGCCAACTGTTCAAACTTCAAAAATTCATCATGGGGCTGATCAATCTCTATCTCCTTTTTCAATAAAATGTTGGTTTATAATGTAAACAGTAAAATCGGCACCATTGTCAATTAAACAAGGTTGGAAATTTATAAATTTTATTAAAACTTCTATTACAATAACTTTTACTTTTACTATGGGAAAATTATCAAACTTTTCATACAAAACATTTCATCACATCTTGATCAGTCAAAATGTATGAAAAGTCTGAATATTTATTTTTCAGAATAAATAAGTGATTTTTTAAAATGTTTAATTTTTAACAAAAATAATTTATTAATAGCCATGTCGGAATGCCAGGTTCCATGAACAAAATAGTAAAACCTCCTCAGAACATTTTTTTTGATAACTTACATTTTTTGTATTTTTTACTAGAAATATTGTTATTTGATGATGAATGTAATTAAATGTATTACCTACACGCCGCCTAGAAACGCCACTTTTTTTTAAAGAATAGAAAAGAAACACTGTTACTTTCTGGTCTTAAATCTCAGCCAATGTCCTCCTTGCAGCTTTATGTTCAATGTGTCATGACTCAGCTTGGAGGGGATTGTGGTTTTCTCACACGGAGACACTTCTATATGTTGGAGTAACTGGAACGCGAAGATTTTCACCTCAGAAAGGGCGAATCTTGAGCCTGGGAAAATAAAATACGTTCAACATTTTTGTGCCTATTATAAGGTGGTTCATTACGTTTAGTAGCGAATTTTCAGCTCATGAAATCACATAAATATGACATGATGAAATTATCCCGCGATTGCTATTGGTCGAGGACTTGGGTCTTCTATACGTCTACGCTTGCTACGGGGGCAGGGCCTAAACTGGATAAATGAGGTTTGAATTCATACCTATAGTAGCAAAATATGATAAAAAAAAACAGTATCAATACATAAATATATTCACCTAAGTGATTGCCACTACTATATCTTCTGGAATATTCAATTCGTCCTTTTATTTCTCTAATTTATTAATGAAAAGTATTATTTTCGTTTTTTTCGTAGTACCTAATATATATTAAGTCTAATTTATAAAAGGCCATTTAAATATCCATACTCAAAGGGCAAAAGGATGGAAGGAGGAGACAAAAAGGACTCGAATGCAATTTTGTAGTAAATCTCATATTTTACAAGTAACTTAATTTGTGAGACACACACGACACAAGAACGTGAAAATTACAGTAGATATAGATATGTTACGCATGTCCTATTTTATTGACCCGGATATTGGACAGGGGGGCTAAAACGGCCGCTCGAGCAATATTGCTATGCAATTCATTTCTCGAATTTACAGCAGAGCCAAATGTGTTTTTTTTTTTGGTGAATATGCAAATGATTTTAATCAATTAATTTACTATTTAAACAAATTCATCTGCTGTATATTTTGTAGTTGCTAAAATACAACTGAGACCTAAACACGAATAAACAGATTCCAGTCACAATTTTGAACAAATATACTCAATGATCCTTACTATCACTTAACAAAGACCGATTAATGTTTAATATAAATGAAGGTCTTCTTACCAATACAGTTTCTGGGCCCAAAACCAAATGGTAAATAGGTGAAAGGCTTAATTTTGTGTTTATTCTCATCGGAAAATCTCTCCGGGTCAAACTTCAATGGGTCCGGGAAATACTGAGGGTCGCGATGGATCGACCACACTGGGATGATGATCCCTGATCCTTTACGGATCTGAAATTAATCACAATCTTACTAATAAATGCAGAAATCTGTTTGTTGCTACTTCCTGATGCCTTAAAGCACCATCATTAAAAACAAAATCAAGATTAACTTACAATGAAATCTTTTTTTGAGTCTCTGTTTGCTTTTCCCAAATTATAGTCCTTCATGCAGAGTCTATCAAGAGCAACGGCTGGCGGCCAAAGCCTTAGTGATTCTGAAAATACCAAATTGTTTATCAAATCGAACAACTTTTGTTCAGAGACTTTTTGATATAGGGATTTTGTCGAAGAATTGTTATGGTCATTACAAATATGTATCCTGTTAACAATAATCCTTTAAGAGGAGGCTGTCCGCGAATGTCTCCGTCCCTTACTAAACTGACGGAGACAAGCGAGACAGGAGAGGTGCAATTTTAGTAAAAAAGACGGATTTATATAATTAAAATAAAACTAAGCCTTTTTTTTTAAAAGTAAGAAAACTATTCCCTTCGTAATGGATTTCAGAATGTATGTTTATTTTTAAGTTATTTGGATGGCCCAGGGATGAGAGAAAAATGCATTTTTAGTTTTAAAAAGGGGCATATTCACGATTTTTTTTTCTGACGTTACTAATAAAAATCCCAATTTAAAAAATCTCTTCCCCGTCACATATTCTCTAGTTTAACATATATTTTTTACAAATCTCTCGCAACAAATAATGCAGAGAAAAATTTAATGTAGAATTATTTCTCGGATATCGTCACCTTAGGACTGCTGATTGCGAACTGCCAATGTTAAGCAGAAACTTTCGTATGGATTCTTCAACACTTGCTAGATGCCAACCGTTTCCTAATGCTGGAACTTCACATGGCGTTGCGTAGGTATACCTACCGTCTACATCTAGCAATTATGCCAAATACCCAAGTGAAATACCGGCATAACATACCTACGGCACGGCATAATCAGTGTTAGTCATTTATCTGCTCACCTGAAAGGACCATGTCCAAATAAGGCAGGTTCTGTATAGTGTTGTAGTCGATCTTGCCACCATTCTTGGCGTTTGTGTCGCGGATCTCCTGCGCCAATCGCTCCTGTACCTCAGGGTTCAGTGCCAGCTCATGAAGTAGGAACGACATCGTCGCTGATACTGTCTCGAAGCCAGCGATGAAGAACAGTAATGCTTGGGCGATTAAGTCATCGTCTGACCACGCTGTAAGGAATTTTAGTTTTGAGCACGAAATATTTGGCCTTACATTTGACTATTATCACACAGTGAGAAATAATGATGCGTAGCCTTTAAACTAAGTAAGCTAGAAAATGTTAGCAGTCAAATAGTCATCATCATCATCATGTCAGCTGAAAGAAGTCCACTGCTGGACAAAGGCCTCCCCCAAGGATCTCCACGATGGCCGGTCTTGCGCTACCCGCATCCAGCGGTTTCCCGCGACCCTCACAAGATCGTCGGTCCACCTTGTGGGGGGCCTGCCCACGCTGCGTCTTCCGGTACGTGGTCGCCACTCGAGAACCTTTCTGGCGGCCTAGCGGCACAGAGCTATTATATCTGTTTTAACTAAGATTAGTATCATATTTCTCAAGAAAACATATTTTATTACTTCAACATTTCAATCACTCGTAACTGTATTATTGTCAAATCAAAATCAAATCAAAAACTCATTTATTCAGTTTAGGCCTTGGTAAGGCACTTATGAACGTCGATAGTTACAAACATTACAATAGACTCTACCACCGGTTCCACATACACTTTTACGGTTATAAAGAGTACCTTTTTAAACAAGGTTTAGGTCAATGATATACCATTTTGTATTGTGGTTTCATATTGAAGGACACTAAATTGTTTTGTGTTTATTAATCTCTTACATACGTGTCTTTCATTTAAATTGAATATTACGAAGTGATTGAAAAACAAGAGCTTAATAATATTAAAATACTACTTCGTACTTCGGTTAACAAAGTTCTTGCCGATAAATGATTCTTCTACCGTTGCAAAGCCAGCGTCAGAGTCCACCGGAGATTTTTCATCATGGATTAATTGTCCTGAAAAATACATGTCTATGAAAAACTTACTTCTTTTGAAGAATAGATTTCAATTCTAAAGGATGTTTATCATCTTCTGGTTTAATGAGAATGGAACGAGTTACAACTATTGACTACAAATGACAATATAATAAAATCTTAACGTATGCCTCACCTTTTTTAGCTTCCATCAGAAGTTGTATCATATCTGGTCTAACTATGTGACGCGTCTCCCGATCTTTTATTGAGTTCATCACCAGATTTCTGAAGAAATCCTGTACTGATTGACTTAATACTTCCAGATTCAAGTACTGAAATTAAACAAAAAATTAAAAACGTTCAAGTTTTTTTACAAATTACCTTTTAAACTACTCTTGATCCAAAAAATCCATATCATGTGTGTAGGCTGTAGTATTTTTTTTAATTATAAATAAAACAAAATACCTTCATAATATCCGGGAAACAAGTATACAAGAAAAACATCAAGAATTGTCGAAATTTGAAGGTAGAGGCCACTTTGCCCATCGCGTAGAAGTCATTATCCTCATCATTGTGGGAGTCGACCTTGAGACCGAAGGCACAGGAAGCTATGACGTCATTGGCGAAACGGCCTGTCAGATCCTTGCAGTCTACATCTATGTAGTCAACTGTAGACAAAAAAGTAGAATGAGATCTTTGAAAATGGTAAATAGTGAAAACAAATTATAGTAGAAAAATTAAGGAAAAATATTACCAGTTATCCTATATAAGTATTTTTCTTATATTTTATTATATTCAGTATAAGTAAGTATGTTTGATACCTTCAGAATTCTTCATCTTCTTCTTCAGAGCTTTGATCATATGTTCTCCCACTTCTACCATGAAAGGCACCATCAATCTCATTTTTGACCTGGTGAAAGCTGGACTCAGGGTCGATCGCATGTCCTTCCATTCTTGACCTTTAAATACGATTATAAACTTTAATGTTAAATGTGTAAATAATTTTAGATAAAAAAAATCCTAATACCTTCAAGAATAAAGTCTGTTCTACAGAACTAAGCATAGTTAAAGACTATTCATAATTTATTACTAACCTTTCAAAGAGAACAAATTCCTGCCAAACAGTGAATCATTTACATCATCAGCCATCAGCCGGCGATCCAGGAAGTATTCGAAGTCTTTAACAGCAATCTTCTTCAACAGCTCTAAATCGCGGACCATGATCATTTCGGTCAAGAACTCATACCTGCCTACAAACCTAGGTCATAAAACATAGAGTATCAATGAAAGAATTGAAACAACTAAAAGTTTCACTATTGAAATCATCATTATATCAGCCATAAAACGGCCACTGCTGGACAAAGGCCTCCCCCAAGGATGTCCACGTTAGCGATAGACCGGCCGTCTTGCGCTACCCGCATCCACCGGTTTCCCGCGACACTCACAAGATCGTCGGTCCACCTTGTGTCGCCTTGAGAACCTTACTGCCCCAGCAGTCGTCGGTTCTACGAGCGATGTGCCTCGCCCACTGCCACTTCAGTTTTGAAATTTTTCGGGCGTAATTGAAAGCATAGCCCAGTTTTTTTCCGTTCTCATTTTAAAGGGTCCTTTTACATGAGGACGGAAGTCCTTTATTTACAACGTAAAAACCTGTATTGGACCGATACGATCTGCGAGACCTGGCGATTGGCAGGTGGACGGGGAAGCGGTGGACCAGAAGAAGGACCTATGTCCAGCAGTCGACGTCTACAGCCTGATGATGATGATGATAATAGGCCTGTGTTTGACCACAATCTCACCTTAGTCAGTGATGATGTTGCCGAAAGAGGTAACCCCATAAAGTCTAGAAGGAAACTGGTGGCGATTCTGTTGTTTACAAATTAAACCAATATTAGTTACATCACTTCATTTTCATATAAGCCTTATTGAAAAAAGATAGCCACATTTTTAGTGCTGTCAGATTAGTCCATGTCGTAATGTATGGGTCGTGACCAATAGATTCACGTTGATATAAGTAATCGGACTAATCTGACAGGAATAACATATATTTCATCCCTTTCTTATTATATTGTTTGTTAGAAAGACATAGTGAGATTAAATTTGTTTAGTTTGTAACCGACAGAATCTGGACCACTGGCTCTCAAGTACAGAAAAAAATAGATAATTACCTCTCTTCAGGAAAGCTATAGTAAAGCTTATAAATCACATCAGCAAAGTGACAAGTGCGAAAAATTAAGGGGCTCATGTTGCCCAGCACTGGGACCGGGTTCAAGTGCTTGATCCCTTGTGTTCTGAATGTGGAGTACACCTGGCGAAAGTGCAGCCATAGCGCTGTGAATATCACAGCTATCCATATTAAGAGGATGATCATGATCTGTGAAAGAAACAGAAACAAATAAAGAACAACATACTAAGGGTTCAGTTAGTCCGTGTGAAGAATATCACTTAATATTATTATCTTTGATCAACAATACTAAAGATATCGGGTCACGTACAAAATCCAAGCTAAATGCTGTCCGTGTGAATACTTTTCCAACTGCATTTGTTTACTAACAAACGGAGAGAAATGTTTTACAACCATAGCACTTAGTAATATTGTCACTGATCTTCATAATATTATCTAATACGATCATTCGAACTAAACGAAATAAGACCCGATATCTATGATATTGTTGATCGAAGATTATTATGGAGGAACAAGGTGGATGATTCCTCCATTGAAAAGGGAAGATCTTCCGCCAGGCTGGGTCATCGTGCCTGGGGACCGCGGTCCAACTGTTGATGTTGGAATCTTGTATATATGCTAATGCGCGAACAAACTTCACTAGCGCGATGTAGGTTTCGATTTAGATAGTTCTGTTTGTAGTGTTGATCTATTGCAGCGCCATCTATCCATTCGGTGTCTGAACTATGTAGCTGACAGGGGTCGCTACATCACTCCCTTCCTAGACCAGAGGTCGATCTGTTGTTGCGTCAGTGCGTAATGCTTGCAAGTGCCAGTGCTGCGCTGTTGTCTGCGGTGAGTCGAGACAGAGCGAGGTTGCTGCGACGGTTGAGCCATGAAGTCCACGTAGTGTAGAGACCGCCACGCCGGAGGAGATGAACCGGGCGTGTGCTGCGGTGGAACTGTGCTGGCGATGAGTTGCCGCTGGGTTGTGCCTTGCAGGACCAGGAAGCGCGGTGCGTCGGCTGCGTTGGACCTGATTGAGGCGATGTTGGCTTGCTGTGTTGACGGCAGAGACTTGATGCTGATGCGGAGTGATGAGCGTTGTAATGCTCAGAAGTATGGTTATGTTCAGTGAATGGAGGGATAGGAAGTTTCCCATCCATCACGTCGGGGTCACCACTATGGAGGAACAAGGTGGATGATTCCTCCCTTGAAAAGGGAAGATCTTCCGCCAGGCTGGGTCATCGTGCCTGGGGACCGCGGTCCAACTGTTGATGTTGGAATCTTGTATATATGCTAATGCGCGAACAAACTTCACTAGCGCGATGTAGGTTTCGATTTAGATAGTTCTGTTTGTAGTGTTGATCTATTGCAGCGCCATCTATCCATTCGGTGTCTGAACTATGTAGCTGACAGGGGTCGCTACATTATTATTGATAATTTGTGAACAAACAAAAAAATATACTATTTATTTATTATTTTTGGAATATGTCACCTACTTTCCAAATACCTCCATCCACCATGAAATCGAGTATTAAATTTACAAATAATAAGAGTCAGTTTTGTTTCCAAACTTTATATACTGTCAGAATTAATATCAAAATAATGTATTTCAATCACTACTAGCGCCATCTCTTATGTACTAGTATAGTTTTGTACCTACCTGCCTATTTCTACAAAATAAAAGTGTCAGTCTATGCAAAGCCACTACGTGTTTCATTAGGTTATGGGCCCAGTATTTATTTTCCTACTTATTTTCGGTATAAATGTGATTGATTTACGTGCGAAAGTGTAAATATGTCGACGGCAGGTTATTTGGTGAATGTTCCGAGGCTCAAGCGACGAGAAAACTACGATGATTGGTCGTTCGCGACAAGCAATTTCATGCTACTCGAGGGGATCGACATTGAAAATGTGCCTGAGTCTATTACGGAAGCTGAAAACAAGAAAGCCAAAGCCAAGCTTGTGATGACTATCGACTCCTCGTTATATGCGCATATCAAGAGTGAGACTACAGTGACTGGTGTGTGGAATAAATTGAAAAAGCTGTTCGATGACAAGGGACATCAACGAAAGATAAGTTTGCTTCGAACATTGATTTCAATACGGCTTGAAAACTGCGATTCCATGACAGCCTACGTATCTCAGATGGTCGAAACTGCGCAGAAACTAAAGGGGACAGGTTTTGAGATCACAGACGAGTGGGTCGGATCATTACTTTTGGCAGGGCTACCGGAGAAATTTTCGCCAATGATAATGGCGATTGAGCATTCTGGCATCGCCATTAGTGCCGACGTCATAAAAACAAAATTACTTGACATGAGTGTAGAAATTGGTACTGAAACGGATACGGCCTTTTGGTCAAAGAGAAGTGGCAACACCAACACTAACCGTGGCGCCAAAACTCAACTGTCAATGTCAAATAACACTTCAACCAGCCGTAAACAAATAAAATGCTACAATTGTAAGAAAATTGGCCAATAAGATGACTGTTCCTGTTTTGTGCGCCGGTGATACACAGATAGAAACCAAAGTAAATTCTCAGAACTACGATGTGATTGTGAAAGACATTTTGTGTGTACCAGACCTCTCAACAAATCTACTGTCAGTCAGCAGGCTGATAGAATCAGGAAACCGAGTTACATTCCGACAAAATGAGTGCCTAATACACAGTAAACAAAACGAGCTAATAGGAATAGCTGAGAAAGTAAATGGTGTGTACAAACTAAACACGGTGAAGTCTGAGGTGTTGGTGGCAGAAGCAGCACAGACATCGGTCAGTAGCGAGCAGTGGCATAAACGGTTAGGTCATATAAACAATAAGGCCTTGCAGAAAATGAATGAAGGTGCTGTAGAAGGTGTTACTTTTAACAAGAAAGCTGACATACAGATCCAGAATTGTGAAGTATGTTGTGAGGGCAAACAGACACGTTTCCCTTTTCCATCAGCCAACCATAGAAGTGAAAAACTATTGGATGTAGTTCACTCAGATTTATGCGGACCGATGGAGACCAAGTCGCTCGGTCAGTCGAAATACTTCCTACTATTCGTGGATGATGCAAGTAGAATGACTTATGTCTACTTCTTGAAAGAAAAAAACCAGGTATTTCAGTGCTTCAGGGAATTTCGAGCTATGGTTGAGAATCAAACAGAAAAGAAAATAAAGATATTGAGAACCGACAACGGAGGGGAGTATTGTTCTCGAGAGATGGAGAACTTCATGAAAGAAGCTGGTATCGTCCATCAGAAGACCAATCCACATACTCCAGAGCAGAATGGTCTCTCAGAACTATAGTTGAAAGGTCTAGATGTTTACTGTTTGAAGCAAATCTCGATAAATGTTTTTGGGCTGAAGCAGTACATACTGCGGTATATTTAAAAAATAGAACGCCAGCCGCCAGTTTAGGCATGATGACACCATTTGAGAAGTGGACAGGTAAGAAACCAGACCTGAGCCATGTCAGAATATTTGGCAGTAAGGTAATGGTGCATGTTCCAAAAGTACAAAGAAAAAAGTGGGATAAGAAGGCTGACAGATTGATTCTAGTTGGGTATCCAGATGATGTAAAGGGATACAGATTGTACAACCCAAAAACAAGGAAAATCACGACGAGCAGAGATGTCATCATTATGGAAAAGCAAGACTCGGGCACAGCTCAGGTGATAGTAAATGAGAAAGAAGAAATTTTAGAGAAAGAAGGAAACTCAGAAAGAGAAGAAGACTCAGAAAGAGAAGATAGTTCATTAGAGAAAACAGTGATAAATATGGATGATTCTACATATATCTGTGACTCATCGAGCAGTCAAGATGATTCATATCACTCTGTATCCGAAAAAGAAAATGAGTCTATCATAGAGGAGGTAGTTCCAGTGGAGGTTGTAAGCAAGCGTCAAAGAAAACCCGTTGAAAGGTATGGCGTATCCAATATATGTGTTTTGGATGAGCTGGAATCCGGTGGTGGTGAACTCAGCTATGGAGCAGCAATGAACGGACCAGAGAAGGAACAATGGAGACAGGCGATGATGGATGAACTGAAGGCTTTTGATGATAACCAAGCATGGGAATTCGTAGACAGAAGAGAAGCTGATAGGGTAGTGCAATGTAAGTGGGTATTTAAGAAAAAGTTTGAAAATGATAATAAAGTTCGATACAGGGCAAGACTGGTTGCGAAAGGATATACTCAGAAACATGGACAGGACTACAATGAGACATACTCACCAGTACTTCGATACTCAACTTTAAGACTTTTATTTGCATTGAGTGTAAAACTTAACTTTCAAATTACCCATTTAGATGTAACTACAGCATTCCTGAATGGCTATTTAAACGAAAATGTATACATGCAAGTACCACCTAATTTAGAGTGTAAAGATAATTATGTTCTAAAATTAAAACGTGCAATCTATGGCTTGAAACAATCTGCTAGGGCTTGGAATATAAGAGTAAATGATTGTTTATTGGAAGCAAACTTTGTAAAGTCTATATTAGAGCCATGCCTGTTTATTAAAAAATATAAAAAGGAGCAGATTCTTATAGCAATTTTTGTTGAT
This sequence comes from Tethea ocularis, assembly GCA_963555595.1. Classification (NCBI taxonomy): domain Eukaryota; kingdom Metazoa; phylum Arthropoda; class Insecta; order Lepidoptera; family Drepanidae; genus Tethea; species Tethea ocularis. The sequence goes on from OY741966.1 coordinate 11,787,711, forward strand.
GATTTTTTCATTTTTTCAAACAGTAATAATATGCTAAATGAGCTAAAAATGTTGTTAATATCAAAATTTAAAATTAAGGATCTGGGACAAATAAAACAATGTTTGGGCATGAGAGTAAAAATGTATGAAAATGGCTGTATTTCCTTAGATCAAGAGAATTATATAGATCAAATTTTAAACAGGTTTAATATGACAAATTGCAATGTTGTTGATACACCAATTGAAAGTAATTTAAAATTAGAAAAAAGTACAGATGTTTGTGAATCATACCCATATCAACAACTGATAGGAAGCCTGATGTATTTAAGTGTATTAACAAGACCAGATATCTCCTATAGTGTAAGTTATTTGAGCCAATTTAATAATTGTTATTCTTTAATCCATTGGAAACATGCAAAAAGAATTTTAAGATATTTATGTAAAACTAAATCTTATGGGCTAATGTTTACTAAAAATAATTGCAATTTAGAAGGTTATGTTGATGCCGACTGGGCTTCAAATACTTTGGATAGAAAATCCTACACAGGTTTTTACTTTAAGTTCTCAGGAACCGTTATTTCATTTGAATGTAAAAAGCAGCCAACTGTAGCTTTATCAAGCACAGAAGCAGAATATATGGCAATAGCGGAGGCATGTAAAGAGGCAATTTATTTAAAAAACCTATTGTCTGAAATTGTACACTTTTGTGATTATGTTATCATTTTGTATAATGACAACCAAGGTGCTCAGAAGTTGACAGAAAATCCCCTGTTCCATAAAAGAACTAAGCACATTGATGTGCGTCAACATTTTGTTAGAGAAACGGTCGCTAACAATCTTGTAAAGATAATTCATCTGCCAACGTCTGAAATGCCCGCAGACCTACTGACTAAAGGGTTAAGTAGTGTAAAGCATAACTATTTTGTAAAGAAGCTAGGTATTCAAAATATTGTTTGATGGCTGTATGCTATAAGTTTATTTTTGATTATATTTATCTTAGTGAACCTAAAATATAATGTTCAGATTATTTTGATAAGTGGAGGTGTCAGAATTAATATCAAAATAATGTATTTCAATCACTACTAGCGCCATCTCTTATGTACTAGTATAGTTTTGTACCTACCTGCCTATTTCTACAAAATAAAAGTGTCAGTCTATGCAAAGCCACTACGTGTTTCATTAATACTCACAATTCGTTTTCTTAAACAATTATCACAGAATCTTCGAAAACAAAACTTTTTATTAATACCACACGTCAGACTCACCGCATCGTTTTCACTAAAATGCATTAAATAACATCAAATTAATATTAAACACCACTAAAAAACCCATTAATAAATTAACTTACTATCATAATTATCTATTAATAGGTATATTGACTGCATGCTTACATTTCTGATACTTTAACGACTAAATTAGCTATTAATTATTTTTTTATAGGTAATAATTACTTCACTTTCGCCGGAAATATACCTACTTGCTATAATTTAAAAATACATTATTGATAGTTTGCTGGCTGACTAATACTTATGTGCTCCATATCCATCCTATTGGGCGTCGGCCATCTGACAGCGGAGGTCACTGATAGTTAGTTATCTTTGTTTTTCCACATGAAATTTTCAAAATAAGTTCCCAGAAACAAAAGCATTTAAATGCCGTCACACGGTTGTCCACTATAAAGGGAAATCTATTAAAGCTGTATTAAATGGTGGCGACGCCCAACAGGCAGCTTTTTAAGATATTGTCTAATATATAGTGTGGGTTCCCAAAGTGTGTGCCGCGGCACCCTGGTGCGCCGTAGAAAGTAAAAAGGGGCGCCGCCGCGCCGTGAGTCGATCCTTTATGATTATCCGAAAAGTTTTTCTGTTTCTATTTTTTTATAAAAAAAACTCAATTTCATATTGTAGACGTTTGTTTCAATTTATTGGTAAGCTCGGAGTCTCTTATCCAAAAACTTGTTATGAAGTAAATAAATTCAAAAATAGAAAAAAATAAACAAAAAATAATATATAATATGTAATAATGTGTAATAAATAGTATAATGAATAATACTATTTATTATTTATTATATTATAAATAATATAAAAATAATGATGAATAATAACAATATTTATTACCTAATTATAATTAAAATAAAGTGTATTAATTTGCTCAAAGAATTAATGCCATGGCCATCCAGAGTGGCTATGCTGCCAGTCTTCCTGGCACTTTCTACGGGGCAGCAATCTGGCACAAATTTTCTATTTATAATTATTTTAGTTTTATTTTGGTTTATGTAGTTATAATGAATATTAATTATATTTTTTTTTTTCTTACATTCTTCACCCACGGTTATTCTGATCCCAAACTAAGCAGAGCTTGTACTATGGAAACCAGATAACTGATATACTACTTTTTTATGTAGATAAATACACCAAGGATGGGAATCGAAACCATGACCACCGGCGTGATAGGTGGTGTCTTAACCAACTGCGCCAACTGGCTTGTTATTATTATAATTATAATATTAATTATACTAATTATTATAATAATTACATTAATTATAATAATTATATAATCATTATTATTTTTTCATTACCATTTTACGCAGCAGCCCCGCCGTGGTGGTCAGATAAAATTCAAATAATTATGTTGAGTATCCGCCACCTTGTAAGTATTAGATATAGGAATGTCTACCGGTTTCTGCTTTCATGTCACAAAATGTCTGGTATACGGTGCAATCTATAAGACGCCAGCGGAAAGCTATACCTATTTAAATAAAACGCTATAAATTCATCTCTTATTACGTACAATCTAAACTCCACCAACCAAGATGAAGTTGATAAATGACGCTCAGCTCAGGTAATACGCCCGTAATCTGCGACGCACCGTTGCGTAATTTTTCACCGATTTCTATCTTTTAATCCGGCGCCGAGGCAATGGCGGCGATCGACGGCGTGACGTCACAGGTAGGTAATGAAGAAGTCGACTGTAATGAAGTGAACCACGATTTATGGTGATGATTCCTTTTGAGCGTATGGATGGGAGGCTAATTTATCTAGACTTGCTTTTCTACTGTAATAATGGCAGTTTATAAATGGTGCCGATTCTGTTGTTCACGAACTTAACTAAAATTAGACAAGTCACCTCTCATTCATGTTAACCATATTGAAAAAAGATAGAACATTTTTAATGCTGTCAGTTTAATCCATGCCGTCGTAATGTACGGGTAAATAGTCGTGACCAATAAAGATCGCGCTTAAATTCACGTTGAAATGTGTGATCGGATTAAACTAACAGGACTAAAATATCTGGCATCCCTTTCTTATATTTACTATTAGAAAGAGATATAGTGAGATTAAATTTATTTTAGTTCGTAAACAACAGAATCGGCACCAATATATAACTAATTGCCTCAGGCGGAATTAGTTACAAAATATTTTTCTTCCATCTAATCTTATATAGTAAACTAGCTTCCGACCCGCGGTTTTAACCGCATTCCCGAGGGATAAAAAGTAGCCTATGTGTTAATCCAGGGTATTAGCTACTTTCACACCAAATTTCATCAAAATTAATCGAGCCGTTTGAGCATGAAGAAGTAACAAACATACACTCACTAATTTCGCATTTATAATATTACTAGCATCCGCCCGCGGTTTTACCCGCCTTCCCGAGGGATAAAAAGTAGTCTTATGTGTTAATCCAGGGAGTCAGCTACCTCCATGTCAAATTTCATCAAAATTGGTCCAGCCAAACATTCGCATTTATAAGTAGGATAGGATCTTTCCCCATAATTTCATGATATTGTTTGACCATAATCTCACCATGGTCAGTGATGATGTGGCTGACAGAAATAGTAATACCTATATATATTATGTAGAGGCAGACCACTGGGAAAAAGTGCAATTTTTTGTTTGTTTAAACTTAAATATAGATTTTATTATGAGAATGATTCTTTTTCACATAATTATTATTATATTGTTTGAAAACTACACTCGAGAGCAATGAAACCGGGTCACCCGCTACCTTAAGTCGCAAGTGAGGTCATTGCTATTAGGTAATTTGAATCATCATGAAATGCACTTTCTGTAGGTATAACTTTTATAGTTGTAAGTTTTATACTTTTCGAGAAAATTAAATCAGAGTTACAAGGTAGCCCGGATGACCCGGATTCATTGCTCTCGAGTGTATATTAAACGATTAATCCAATCATGTGGTAAGTTTAATTATCGGACGAATGCTGCAGAAATGCCAACTGTTCAAACTTCAAAAATTCATCATGGGGCTGATCAATGGTACCTTTACCCTATCTCCTTTTTCAATAAAATGTTGGTTTATAATGTAAACAGTAAAATCGGCACCATTGTCAATTAAACAAGGTTGGAAATTTATAAATTTTATTAAAACTTCTATTACAATAACTCCAATAATGCTGATAATTAAATCTATTTCAGCGCTTCCTAGCTTTTATCCTGATCCCGTCTTGATCCTTGAACTGAATATCGAATCTCTCCGTGGTCAGCTCGATTGGCACGCAGGTCTTCTCGTTTGGCAGCAGTTCGAAGTTCATCAGGAAATGGTACATCAGAACCTTCATCACACATAAGGCGAATCTTTTGCCTAGAATATGAATAGGGGATTTAAAAAAATATATTAACTTTGATGACGCGTTGATGAGTTGATACTTTTTAATTACTATGAAAAATGTGGTGACGAAGAAGCTTCTTATGTTAACTCGGGTATATTTCTGATTGTATAGCAGCTTTTAGTTTTTTTTGTACATAAATATTGACTAAATCTTTACAGTTACAAAACTTTAAACTAAAGCTTTAAAAAAGCACACATAGCCTAGAAGGGAACTGGCTCTCAAGTCCAGCTGTCGGAACACACCGAAAGGTGCTTGGCGACAGATTTACAACTTGAGGGTTGTAGCCAGCCAGGGAGGTACTACAAAGTACCCTACCACCGTGCTATGGTTTCCTCACGATGTTTTCCTTCACCGAAAGCTCAAGGTCATTGTAGGATTCGAACCCGCCACCTTCGTCTCGGCATTCGACGTCACTTACCATTGAGCTATCATCGCCACAATACTATCAAGTAGCAAAACGTACAACTACCCAAAAAATATGAGCAAAACGCTGGTCCAAACGCAGTCTTTGGAACTTACCAATACATATCCTAGGGCCAATTCCAAAAGGCATGTAGGTGGCCGGTTTGATTTTATGCTTATTCTCTTTAGAAAATCGTTCTGGGTCAAATTTATAAGGTTCCGGATAGTGTTCTGGATCTCGGTGGATGAAAAATGTTGGAAATGCTATATTTTCTCCTCTGCGAATCTGAAAAATAGGATATAAATTATAATTTTATTTATTTATTTATTTATAAAATGCACAATGTACACACAATGTTACACATACAGTGAACTAATATGAGTACAAGGACCCTGTTAGGGTATGGCAAAAAGGAGTAGAGATAGCTTATTATATATTTGGTATTTACATTGACAATTGTATTTTTATAATATCTATGTATCTACTATGTCATATACAGTAAAAAACAAACAAAACCATTATAAAAAAATTAAATTACATTAGGTATGAGTGGACCATTTATCCACCATAAATTCTTTGATAGTATAGTAACATTTATGTAACAAAAATATCTTAAGTTTGTTCTTAAATATACTATCCTTGCTTATATCTTTTAAGGTATCTGGTAATTTATTGTATTTTATAACATAAGAAAGAAATATAATACATCAAGAAAGGCAGATGCCTTGATACAAGTTACGGATACCGTAATACCGTAAACGGATATAGACATGAGATGATTTTTAATTTTTTACTCCTTAAAGAGCGATCATACAAAGACTTGGTTTGACTGGAATAATATTAGTCAGCGAATAAAGACACCAAAAGCAAGTGACCAAAAAAAGTCCAACCACTCTTTTTTTAGAATTAGAATTTTGATGTTCTAAAGGTTTTACTCTCAGCATCCACTCCATAGCGGATTTAAAAAAAAAACATTCCACAGCCCATGTCCTCAAAATAGAAAAACAGAGAGGCAAATTTTAGTAAAAGTGGAACATCCGCTTGCTGAGTAATCGAGTAAGTATCTTTTTATTGAAATTATTATTTTTTTACAAAAAGAGAACCGCCTTAGTGTGTATAAAATAATAACTATGTAGGAATTCTAATCTGACAGTTTTGATATCGGCGAAAGTGTAGCTCGTATTCCATGTAAAATATCATGACTTCAAAACTGTCAGATTAGAGTTTCTACATAGTTATTTGCCATTTCCATCAACAGATCCTGAGATTTGGTGGCAATAGGTCCACATCAGGAGTACTCTTTCGAAAAAAAAAGAATTTTGAAAATTGGTTCAACATACACGAATTGAGTCGAATTGGGAACCTCCTCTTTTTTGAAGTCGGTTAAAAATTATTATGAATACTTACAATATAGTCCTCTTTCGCGTTCTTGTTAGGTTTGCCCAGGTTGTAGTCCTTGACACATATTCTGTCTATTATCGCAACGGCTGACCACAGACGCATGGCTTCTAAAAATATAAACATATTGCATGTTAGTACTAGTGACCCTCCTCCATGCATGGCATGCCATGTTTTTTTTTATGTCAGAAGGTCGACAAGCAGGGGGTCCACCTTATGGTAAGTGGTTACCGTCGCCTATCGCCATTTGCAATAACAGAGGTATTGCCAATGTGTTGCCGACCTGTTACAATGCCGAGAAGGCAACCAGCGGCGTGATAAGTGGTGTTTTAACCAACTGCGCCAACTGGCTTATGGAATTATACCCCTAAATCTTCCTCATGAAGAAAATACTTCTTAGTGGACTCTTACGTCATAATAGCTGTTTGTATACATTTCACCCCGATCCGTCCAGTGGTTTGAGCTGTGCGTTGATAGATCAGTCAGTCGGTAAAACTTTTATTATGTACTAGCTTTTCCTCGCGGTTTCACTCGCGTTCCCGGGATAAGTAGCCTATAACCATCGTGGATAATGTAGTTTCCTATTAGTGAAAGAATTTTTCAAATCGGTTCACTAGTTTCGGAGCCTATTCAATGCAAACAAACAAACAATCAAATCTTTCCTCTTTATAATATTAGTATAGATTTTTAGATTTTGTTACGGAAAAAAATATTGTACCTGAAATAACCATATCCATATAAGTCAACTCCTGCATAGATTCGTAGTCAAACGGCACTCCTTTGTTAGCATGGTCTCTTATCTCCTGCACAAGCCTGTCTTGGATCTCAGGGTTGATAGCCAGCTCGTATGCCAAAAACGATATCGAGGTCGACGTCGTTTCCACGCCAGCAAACAAGAACATCATTGCTTGGGAGACCAGTTCTACATCTGTCCATTCTGTAAACAAGAGCATTTAATAATATACATTTGATCTTCAATAAACGAAGGCCCATATCCTATTGGGCGTCGGCCATCTGACAGCGGAGGTCACTGATAGCTAGCTAGCTTGTTAACTTTGTTTTTCCACATGAAATTTTCAAAATAAGTTCGCAGAAACAAAAGCGTTTAAATGCCGTCACATGGTTGTCTACTATAAAGGGAAATCTATTAAAGCTGTGACATGCTTGTCGACGCCCTGTTGTTTAGGAGTAAGATTCGTTCAAAATTAATGTATACATTTTTGGCCCCTTTTTTTATAGACTCTACCACAGGCGCAGAATATATTTAAACTGAAGAGATTCCAGTAAGAAACTCAGAGGGCATTCTGCAAAGAAATTTGGTTCGGCCATAAAAATGCGACAACTTTAAAAATACTTGAGCAAACCATTCCTTATTTCACTTAAAAACTAGTAAACGGATTTGGATGAAACTTGGCACAGAGATAGATTATACCCTGGAATAACATATAGGCTAACTTAACCCGGATAAGATACCTCGGGAACGCGGGTGAAGCCGCGGAGGACAGCTAGTTTATCTATAAATGCATGCTGCGACGTGAGGAGTAGGTAGCAAAGCCCCACTTGATAGTACTATCTGAATTATACCTTTTCTAGCCTCCATGAGTATCTGTAACAAATCGTCTCTGATGATGCCTTGGTCCTCCCGGTTCTTTATCGAGCTGAACAGCACATCTTTGAAGAACGTACACGTCGAGCTCGATGACAATGTTAGCTTCAACATCTGTAATTAGAAAAAAAATATGGATTTGGTAAACTACATGAGTCAAAAAAAGCGGGTCGGCTATACAAAATGCGATAACTTTTAAAATATTTGAGCAATGCTTTTATAATGAAAACTGAATTAAAGTCTATTTCATGACCATTATAGAAGTAAAAACTTTTTATTTATTTTTGGTGACTGTTTGGTTACCATGATAAAAAAATATGATTTTAAATTCTTATGGTTTTTATTATAATTTATTTTAGGTTTTAAAAATGATTTGTTGAGTGTTTTGATGAATGTATGATATTATATGTAGAATATAAATTTCTTAATTCTAATTTTAAGAGAAGAGACTCATTTTAATTAATCAATTTCATTAGTATTTCCGAATTTGATGAATGCATACCTGTACCTAATTAACACATTATTATATGTAACTTTATCAGTGCATCATAACTACATTATAATCATTATTATCCTGGGACATTCTTCACACACGATTATCTGATCACAAACTAGCAAACCTACCTTGGAAACCAGACAACTGACATAATTATTCTACTTTTTTTTTGTAAATCCATATCTAGATAAATACACGCACACTCAGGACAAATAGACATGTTCTTCCACACAAATGTTTGTCCTGAATGGGAATCGAACCCACGACCTGCGGCGTCTCAAACAACCACCCCAAATGGTTGTACTCAATAAGTGAATGAATTAAGCTCACCGATGCAAGCTTGGGGAAGCATCTGTACATGAACATTTTCAGCCCCTTAATGACATTAATATGTAAGAAGTCCTCGATCTTGCTGTAGTATTTGCTGCCATTGCTATAGCAATCCACCTTCAGCCCGAACAGGCACGAATTGATCACGTCCACTGAGAAACGGGTCGTCAGAGATTTCAATTCTATGTCCAAATACCCATCTGAAAAAAATAAAAACAATTTTACTACAGGAACCAGTTATTTATTTATTATTAAGGAAGAAAAGAAAAGAAAAGAAAAGAAAAGAAAAGAAAAGAAAAGAAAAGAAAAGAAAAGAAAAGAAAAGAAAAGAAAAGAAAAGAAAAGAAAACCTGACATATTCACGTTCACATAGAAACATGAAATTTTGCACACAGGCTCCACTTACTATTTCATTTTAGTTTAACGTAGAGATTGAAAAAAAAAATTAAAATAGAAACGCAAAATAGATCGCGAGAAACCGCAGGCTATAAACCTAATCAATAAAATTTAAGTGTATGTTTGTAATGTCAAAATGTAAATGTAAAGTTTTTTACGAAAGTAGATAAATGGTTACTACTGTACGTATTTAAGTACTTAGTAAAAATTTTGTCTGTCTTTCTGATAGCTTATATATATTTTATAAGGCTTAAATGACATAAGCTACTTTTATTTTAGAAAAAGAAATAGGCTACCGCGTAAAAAAAAGTACCCCAAGAACAAGGGTGGAACAGCTAATCAAATAAAAAGGTACTCACTCTCTGACTCATCCAATTTGTTTTTGACCAATTGTATTAAAGGTTTGGACACCTCTGTCATCACGGACACCATCGTCCGGATCTTGGAGCTGGTGAACATTGGTGTCATTATTGCCCGCTTGTCCTTCCATTCTTCACCTAAATCATTAATGCGCGTGAGTAAGGTCGCCAGAGATCATCGGGTATAACCATAAATGATTAAATCCTGGACATTCTTCACACACGGTTATCTGATCCCAAACTAAGCAGAGCTTGTACTATGTAAACCAGATAACTGATATACTACATATACTACTACTTTTTTGTAAATACATACTTATATAGATAATTACACCCAGACATAGGACAAATAGACATGTTCATGCACACAAATGTTTGTCCTGGATGGGAATCGAACCCATGACCAGCGGCATGATAGGATGACTGCACTTGAACTGAACATATTGGTTATGTGTGGTGTCTTCTCTATACGTAGCGTATTAAACCTCAGTGGATCAGGAAGTGTATTGTATGAATACCAACCATTCAACATTAATAGATTCTTTCCAAATAGTAAATCAAATTCGCCGACAAAGTGTCTTCTGTCCACAAAGTGATCGAAGTCTTTTACTGCCACTTTCTTCAGCAGTTCTATGTCTCTGATGATTATCATGGGTGACACAAATTCGAACTGCCCTACAAACCTGTAAAAACAGATAAATAAATAAATATCCTGGGACATTCTTCACATATGGTTAACTGATCGCAAACTAAGCAGAGCTTGTAGTATGGAAACCAGATAACTAATATACTACTTTTTTTGTATAAACATACTTATATAGATAGTTACACCCAGACACAGGACAAACAGACATGTTAATGCACACAAATGTTTGTCCTGGATGGGAATCGAACCCCCAACCAGCGGCGCTACAGGTGGTGCGCCTTAAGCAACTGCGCCAACAGGCTTGTCAGATGAGACTAATGTTATCGAATACACGGTTATTTAAAAATCGCGATTAAAAGCGAAATTTTCAGGTATCATTGAACTTTTGACACTAAACGAAAAGTTTGAATATTGTTTTTCAGGGTGATAGTAAAAGTTGTTCATAGTAATGAGTGCCTTCTTTACATTGTAACAGGTCGGCAACACCAGTGACGGTAACCACTTACCTACCAGTAAAGGTACTGTGGTTGTGGTTGTGGTTTTCACATTATTTTTGTTAGTTACAGTAAGTACCAATGTCGTTATAAAGCTGCTTAAGGTGGAGGCGTTGGTTGGAGCGCGAAATTCAAATTTTATCACGTTTTTTGCAAATTGCAGCTTAGTTATAAGTCGTAAGTTATCAACATCTTATTTGCGAGAAGAATGGTAGTATATTTACTGATTAATAACAAAAGAAATCATCAACATATTCCTCCAAGGTATATTACTGACATATACGACTATTTCATGAAAATGTTACTAATATACCTTGGAAGAATATGTTGATGATTTCTTTTGTTATTAATAAGTAAATATACTACCATTCTTCTCGCAAAAAACATATTGATAACTTACAACCTATAACTGAGCTGCAATTTGCAAAAAACGTGATAAAATTTGAATTTCGCGCTCCAACCGAAGATTCACCCTTAAGATCAGTTTTATAACTAAATACTATAGGTGACAGTTGGACAAACATATTTTTGGAATACTGTAGGTATACAGGGTGGAAATTTGAAACTGGTCAACGAGGGCAACTACCTTAAGGGTTAAAACCACGCGAATATGTTTGATCCTTGTTGGAGACAGGATTGATTAAGCAAATAAAAAATATTTTGAAAAATCGCCGATTTCTCGCTGACTGTACATTTATTTTAATCTGTAAATACCGATTCCAATAACTCAAAAAATAAGAGATAGTCTCGTAAGACCATATTCGCGTTTCAACCCATAAGGTAGCCCTTACTGACCCGTCTCAAATTTCCACTGTATTATATTGAATATCCTTAACATACCTGTCCTCGGGAAACGCATCAAAGTTTCTTTTAAGATTCAAGATTATATTTTCCTTTCCCATGAGGGCAGAGGCAATGTGCCCAAGCCCGGGACATACTGGCAGGTGATTGATTCCAGCCCGGGAATACTGGGTGTACACCCGATAAAAGTAAAATACTATCAGCCCAATTATTGTCAGCACCAGAGCGAAAAACATAATGACTGCAAATGAAAAAAATATACATCAAGAAAAGATTTTAGGTTTTATCAAAATTTAGTTATTCAAATAGATTTTCACAAGCACTTATGAATAATGGACTTTAATACCGATTGGGAAGTTTGCTTGTTGAAAAGAGCTGGCAATAAACTCATCAAATCACGGTTTTCAAAACGAGCTTAGATTAATTTACAAAACAATTTTTGATAAACTAAATTTGATTATGTTGACAATAAATACAATCAAAAACAAATCTAGGCTCTAGGAGGTCTTATGGAGTGTAATTCTACTAATTTAACCACAAATTAAACATTTTTAATTAAACAAGGTCTATCAGCTGTTAGTAATCACCATATCAATCGAAAACAATTAAAAGTAAATTAAGATTTAAAAAGAAACTAGTTTCACTATGGTTTGATGACACAGAAAGTTCTGGTACAATTAGAAGGACCAGTACAGCGAAATTATGATAGCATCGAACCTATGCGTACCTAAGCAAGAAGTAAATAATTTTAAGGA